>OZ001257.1:44355563-44955563 GCA_963924015.1 Macrophya annulata | reverse complement strand
TACTGCTCTCATTGAGCACGATGACAGGCTTTTTTGTGTTAGATTAGAATTTGTCGAAATGTTGGCGCTTGAATATCTCACCATGGTAAACTTTGACCAGGCTCTTTGCACGATCGCATCAATGATATTAGATAATGCGAGGTTTCCAAAATTGAGGAAGGTCGCAACATCCGGCGAATTCATTGAGCACGCAGATCGTATACTTGAATTTGCAAAACATAACAATCTTGATTTTTCATTAATATGTTTTTAAAAAAGTTTAATACAAAAGTTTGACAACAAAGAGGATTTTCAAAAACGATGTGTTACGGATATATTGAAATCAATCTACGAATAAAATAATAACCAATGAAGCAGTTTATTATTCATATTCAGTCATACGTATATTTGTTCAATAATTATTTTGTTTAATACTATTTCTAAATCCCTCAAATTTTCTACGATCTAGTAACAATAAGAATAAGATGATGTATTGGGTCAAGTAGATAACATAAGATTATAATACCATTGTAAAACATTTTCAAATTAAATATAATCCTAAAACAAAGGACTAGGTAACAAAAAAAAGAATTAACTGTTTCGATTAATACCTTGACAATTTTCCCTTTCCAATCAATCATAACTTTATTATTATTTTCAGGTATTAATACTTCGCACAATTATAAAATCTAAAAAATAAGGATCAATTCATCAGTCACGATTTAGATCATGGCATTGCGATGAATTTTTCTCACCGGTAAACTCGAGCCTGATCATCTACCCATGCATCTGTCTATTTCTCAAAAAAGTGTTCCTTAATTAACTTGACTCAAACGTGGTAATTTCTTTTTTTCAGGCACACATCCTTTTTGTAGTGGATTTTCTCACTGTTTAGACCCTGAGATACATCCACCATCTCGTGAACATGAAACAAATAAGAAAGTCCCTAGTCAAAATCGAGATTCAAGATTTTCAAACACGATTTTTTCACACCAGTTTTTCTAAAACAAAAAACAAAAAATTATGTTTCATCGAATCATCGAATATCATTTTCGCGATTTACAATACAAAAGTATGGTTAAAACTAACTTCTGGAATGTACATTTACTAATTTTTCAAGAATTTAAGATATTTGATATTGAAATATAATTTTTATTCTCTTTTTTTTTCTTAGAAAAATTGGTGTGAAAAATCGTGTTTAAAAAGGTTGAATTTCGATTTCGACTGTAGACCTTATATTCCTCATGTTCACGAGTTGGTGGATGTTTCTCAAGGTTCAAACAATGAGGAAATCTGCTGCGAAAGGGTGTGCCTCGAAAAAATTAATTTCTACAGGTTTGAGTCAAGTTAAGGGCTACTTTTTTTGAGAAATGGACAGATACTCATTTTCTACTATAAAGTTATGGGTAATTTTCGCTTTTAAACATATAATTTTTGCTGTCAAATTGCAATTCACCAATTTTATATACTTTTTGTCTCAACTCAGCCTACATAGGATGCATAAACTCATCTTTACGTATTGGCAATGTAATTGTCTGTATGACGCGCTTGTCTGTCAGAAATATGTGTCTACCAGCAAGTTTCTGTCAGCGTGGTTCCGAGTACGGAAAGAAGCCTCTTTCCATATATGTAACACTCCTATATTGCTAATTCCTATAAGTGGAGGGGTTAGGAACTAAGAGAAACAGAATATATCTCAAACCCACTTCTTTACAATCAAATTAACATGTTCTGCGCAGCTGCAATAGTAATGGCGGATTGGCGGGTGTTAAAAGTATCCAACCTTAAAATTGAAATATAATTTGTGCTTGAACGTGAATGAGTTTATAAAATATTTTTAGCCAATGAAATAATAATACGAAACGTATGAGCGAATCGTCGATTTGATCCTAACCTTCAAAACATTATTATACGTGTAAATGTTTTACGCAAGTGCCAGATGTTGACTTGCGCAGAAAGGTCTGATTTGAAGACGATAGAAAGAGACAACATTATCGTCGGCACCGTACAAAAGTAGCCATATTTCAGACCCTTTTAGCAATATAATGCCTCTTTCTTATCCCAGTTTCAGAGAATCTGTTACCTAGGTGGCACTGTTGCCTTGTTGGCGAAGCTTCTGTCTACTTGACCGCCATCTGTTGCTTCTTCTTCCATTTTAGATGTATGTAATACTGACATTGGAATTACGCAGGTAGTTAGAGCAATATATTTGTAGATTTAGACGTTCTAGTGTACTTTGATTTCGCGTAGTTATCGAACAAGCTTCTGTGGCTTTTAATTCTACTATAAAGGTATGTGATAATAACATTTATATTATGCATGTAGTGAGATCATGTTGTATATTGACTAAGACGCTAGAGCGTGCTCTTATGTCACGTAGTTCTCGACCCAACTTTTTAAGGTTATGTACGAAGATACTTGCTGCGGTCTGATCGTCTTACTTTTCATTCTTCATTTTCTTTATTTTATTATCATTTGTTATTAGTAATTTCCTGTCTTTATACGCATACGATTGGTGAAATTATACTGAAGCTCAACTAGAGGTATAAAAATTGATAAATATACTCAAAAAATGAAAATCAAACACTTGGAATAGGGTAATTCACAAATAAACGGTATCAGGTATAAAAAAATTTATTCACGAGGATGATTCAACTCATTTCCTATATCACTTGAATAGAATTCATTGGCATATGTTGTGTCACCTAGCAAACATTTTTACCCATTATTGCGATAATGTTTTTGATTTATCTTGCCATATGCTTCATGAATTTATCCACCCAAAAACTAATAAAATTGCATATCCATGAAGAGGTAGTTTTTCCTAGCCTGGATGGGCAACAGGACGTCACGTTATCCGTATGGGGGTTGAATAATCTTTAATGATTTTTGAAATGAAAAATATATTGCGAAGAAACATCACGATAGTGTTCAATATCTTCATTAATTATAGGCAATGCGATTCTGTTCAGTTTATAAATAATGAAAGTCGTTACATACCAACATTTTCCGAATTTCGGGAGCGAGTTTCTGTAAAACAAGTTTGTTTAAGTGTGTGTATGCAAACCTTGGTAATTATTTAGACCGTGAAGAAATATTCTAATAGTCTATAAAATCATAAGTAATTCCAGATTATGCCTCAAAATACGTAAGTATATGTATGTATTGTAAAAGAAATCAAGTCAACAAAGTACCTTTTCAAAGCATAACAGTGATTTGAACAAAATGATTTCCAAGGTGTTTATACCCATTTAATGCGATAAAGAAGTTAGTCAGAAAGTATGATACAAATATAGGTAAAAATTATCTCGCTCTGCTCGTACTATGAGGCATTGATTCATTGATCTCGCATTTCTGGTTGCAGGCAAACTATTTGAATCAATGCCTAGACTGAAGCAGCCAACTTCTCTGCGGACGTTCACCATCGATATCTTGGTCGAACAGTGCGTTCATTGTTTGGATACTCTCAGTTTTGCTGGAGATTTGACTCGTTTTCGTCAAAGCGTAGTTGATATAAAACATCATATGATCGATCATGTGACCGTCAGAATATTCGAGGAATTCTGTAGAAAATTTTTACAAAAATTTTATTACATTGGTAAGACGCAACGACGGATTTTACGCCCAGATAGTCATCACAGAATTGCGCTGGAAATGATTCTGGATATAAAGTTTGTCGGATTAGTATTCGACGATTATAATATAGTAGCAAATTTCGATCCTGACGAAGCACCGCGACTACATGGATTGAAGACACTGAACTGGTGTAACGTGATGTCTAACCGATTCCTGCCTAATGCTCTGGGAAATTTTAATTTGCATAATCTTACAACATTTATCTATCCAGTAGCTTGTACCGACGATCATCTACGGATAATTGCACGCCGATGTCTCAAGCTACAAGTCTTGAAGGTCCCGGAATCGCACGTCACAGATACTAGTGTGTTTGCTTTACGTCTGTTATCCGATCTGCGTGCTATTAATATTCAGTATTCCTCAGTGTCTGACGATGGAATGAATATGCTGTTAGACACACACAAAAAATTGGAGCATTTTAACGTCATTTTTGATATTACATATGAGGAACATCAGAAGAACTTCAATATCCTATCCCGCCCGATCTCGGCGGTCTGCCCATCCATAAAGCGGTTCTCTCTGACATTTAATTTAGTAACATATGCGCATCTCACTTACATTGTGACATTGTTTCCCAATTTGACTTGTTTTGAATCTTATTATCGAATTACGGGTGACCTATGCATATTAAAGGACCTTAAGCATCTCACGGAGCTTAAATTTGGTATATATTCTGAATTCAGGTTAGAGAATCTCAAACAACTCTTGAGGATGGTTGGAGAAAACATTTCCGTTTTGATCATGGCAGCCCCTAGTATTGACTTGACACAGTATGACTTGAATTTCATTCTTAAGTTTTGTGGAAATATCGAGCATTTGGATTTCGGTCATCAACGACGTCGGTTAGAAGAGACATTGGTCATACCGCGGTTTAAAAAATTAAGAATTCTCGGGTGTTACATCCACATTGCAGGTCGTGATGACGCGGGCTCGTGCATTAGATTAGAATTTGGCGAAATGTTGGCACTCGAATCTCTCTATGTTGAAAATGTTGACCAGACTTTGCACATGATCGAATCAATGATGTTAGATAATGTTAGGTTTCCGAAATTGAGGGAGGTGGGAGGTTTCAATTTTCCACACGACTACACAAATCGTATCCATGAAATTGCGAAAAGTAACAATCTTGATATTTCAGTAAAATCTCGACGTTTATAGTTTATCAGATAAAAAATCACCCAACTTTGCAAACTGAGATAACGTCAAAAATACGAGGAAAGGACAGTTTGTAACTATTGAATCAGAATGATTGCAGTTTTTTCTTTTATTCTTTAATATTTATATAAATAAAATGCGTAGAGAACTAGATTCTCAAAATCACAAATATCAAAAATGTTCTGAAATTGTATGTGATTTGCATGACGGTTAAATTATTTAAAGATCGTCGCCTAAAAATTTCAAACGGACTATTACAACGTAATCCAAGTCATTAATTATCCGAAAATAATTGATAGCTTCACTAAACTCGTCTAATATTTTTTAACTTTATAAAAAATGGCGAACTATGTGTAGGTTGTCTCTAAATTACAGAGTTTGTATGTTCTCATTTTATATAATAATCAATATTATAAACATTCTTTTATTCTTTGTACCTTGCATTAATACGTATATTTGCTCAATAATAGTTCCTTTTAATTATTTTCACATTTCTCAAATTTTCCACAATGGTGCTCTGAGTGAGATATTGAATTAAGTAATGTAAGATTAATCGCAGTGTAAAATATTTTCTCAATTAAATAAAAACACTTGAAACATACAAGTATCAAAGAATTATTTTTTTCAATTATTCCTCAATTTAATTCCCTTTTCAATCAAATATAACTTCAATTTTATTTTCAGGTATGGACACGTCGCACAATTATGCAATTTAATAAATACCTCATTTCATATAATCTCATTGCGAATAATCAGCTTTTTCTACCACCGGTACTGATCGTCTACTTTTGCAACATTTTTTAGTACAAAAAACTTTTTCTTTTATGAAAATGTCAACTTTTTACAGTACTTTGTTTTTAATTTCATTCTTCGTATATAAATTGAGATTGAAAATTGAAATGAAAATTAAACTAAAAAATTAATAATTATTTTATAATAAAATTTATGAAAAATAGTTATTTTTCGAATTTAAATTCAATATAACTGTTTCCAAATCGTTCGTAACCTTAACAATAACTTCAACTATGAATAACTTGGAAACAGTTAGATTAATCGAAAAAGTTCAAGAGATTTTTTTTGTAGAGCGTTCAATTTTGAACTAAGGTAGCCATGCAGAGTCCTCCTAAGTAGAATAGTCCTCGAGATATCAATATCGAAAAGTACCGCAAGTAATATTTCTCATGTATTTAAAATAGAAAATAAAAAACAGCGATAAGCGAACTTCGAATATGACCTAATATTAAGAGCTGAGTTTGTCCGAGGCTTGTTATTTGATCGTGAAGAACAAGTTAGGTATTCATAGTAACTTTTGAAGATACAAAATAGTCTTTCGCAATCTTGTAGACGGTCAAGACTTGATTCTTGAGGGTTTCGCCTAAATAGTACCTACGATTATAAAGCCAACTGCAACGTAATCCAAGACGTCCATTAATCAAAAATAAATGATAGTCTTACTTAGCTCGTCTAATATTTTTTTACTTAAATAATTATTTGTTTCAATTATTCCTCAGTCTACTTCCCTTTCTAATTAATTATAAAATTTAAACTATTTTCAGGTGTTGCTACATTTGAAAATCGTAAAACTAGTCATCCTATTAAAAAAAAAAAAAAAAAAAAAAATAGTTTTTAATTGTTTCTGGTGATTGAAATGAAATTAATTCAGTCATGACAATGTTCAATATCATATGTTTATAAATAATAAAAATTTTAATTCTATAAGCTAATATTGATTACCTTTATTGATTTACCTTTATCCCAGAGCAAACGAGTGGTCTCATAACATAATTCGTTCATCTGTGTCGTTGTTATTGTTTTGCTTGATTGGTTCGAAAGTAAGACACGTATATATATACCAATAGCAATGAGATTAATACAATTGTACCACCGTCTACTTACTTGCTTATAATATTTCTATTATTATTTCTAATATAGGCAAGTTTTTCGCTAACTTGTATATGCCCACTTCAGTCTCTTCATGTTTGTGCTACTGCGAGCTAGTGCTCATGTCTTACTAATTATATGTTCTGTGTCAAGTAGTTCTGCAATATATTACAAACTGTGTTACGTGTCAAGTTGTGTCAAGAGTTTTGTTACTGTCCTGAAAAATGATAAGGTAAGACTATAGATAGAAATAAATTCGTACAAACGATATGATGCTGTTTTTGGTTTTTACTGAGCTCATCATATAAACGGAATGAAACTTCGTAAAGAATTTCGTAACGTTCAAAGTTCTTTAACTTAATGATAAAACAATGATAATTCAATTTCTGTAAAAATTTTGTAATTTATTCTTATACTAAAAGTAATTAGTAGTAAATTTACTGATGAGTGCTGATAACAGTTGGAGTTAACGATTTTCCCCATAACTTTACATTTACATTGATTGTTTTGTGCCCTTTTAAGTGACATTTAATTTCGGTCATTACCTATACCTTTTCCTGCCTTTTCCATATCCAGCAAGGATTGAGAGAACCTTGTATTTTATTAGGGGAATGGTGAAACAGGAAACACCTGCGTACTTCCGCCGTAGGTATAGAAATCTGGTAGTGGTTCCAATTTATGGGTCTATTAACCGAGTGCAGGTTTCCTTTTTCTTTTTCTTTTTCTTCATATTGTTCTTCTCCCTCGTCAGAACCGCGGAAAAGTCGAAGTTATTCTGCTGCTTTCAGAATAGCTTCTTACCGGAAGTTATAAGAACACGATTCTTGAATGAGTAGAGTCAGGCTGGTTAATCTCATACCCTCCGTTAATTAGGACTGAAAATAAGGTGGCTGTCTAGAATTGGAATCACAGGTGTCAACATTTCCGTTCCCCCATTACACACCACCAAATTATATGTAAAAAAAAGTCCAGTTACTCAAATACTAAGCTGCAATTGAATATCTAAAAGCAACCGATTTCCCATGTCATTCACATCTTTGGCAAGTCCGAACTTCATTTGATCTTCAAACATTTCGACGATCAATGAAGGTCGCAGGTTTTTCGATTGCTCAATAATTTTCTATCGTGATTTATTTATCGATCTAACAGTCCAGATGTAACCACGTGGTTAACTTGAACCACCGATCATTTCTCACACGGATAGTACGCCGTGCCTGAAACCGACATATGCGTCTGTGACTTCATTCCATCCTCTTTACAATTTCACCGCGTTATCTGATTGATTTCGCCTCAGTTTGGACTCCGGAGTCTGTACGATGTCTAATACGCTTGAAAGGAGGCCAGAGATCCCTCTGATCGTCGCCGACTTCATGCCTTTTCATGGTGCTCTACGAACCGTTGCACAACTAAAACGTGGCCATAATATATTGGGCCAAAAATAATTGGGCACTTCTTGAAACGCAGACCTTCTTTATGCTGTTGCCTCTCTTCCTTTGGCTATCGTTAAACACTGCGATACCATCCCGTATGGCACCTGGCTAAAGAAACCAGAGAGTTTAGCCAGTCTTGCCGACTAACTTGAGGATCGAAAGATCTCTTACTTATAGTGGATCACTTCACCGTGAGATCTTTACGCCTCGGTATTTTTCAAGGGCGTCATCGGCGCCGGGCGCCTCGACGCCTAAATGGGGATGAAAAAAATCCTCTCAAAGAAGCCGGCAAAGACGGTTCTTTTAACGAACATGGCGAGAATTAGGCGATTATCTAGGCGATGAAAGTGACACTCTTGAGAGAGAAGGAGAGGAGAGGAGAAAAACCAGTGGTTAGGAATTACGTGGGATGAAATAACGAGGCGAGTGGCACCGCAAGGGGCCTAAAATCGCATCTTGGATGGTCCAGGAGCTTTTTTTTTTCCACGTAGCATTGGCTTAGATTTTTTGTAAATTTTAGGGAAAAGATGGCGTTTCTTCTTCTTGTTTTTTAAACAACAGAAGGATTTCTCGAAGTGCTGATTTTGCATTGAACTTCTATCGATGAATATATTCATAGTAACTTTCGATTCTTGACAATTGAGCTACAAATGTCTTACATGACCTTTCGTGTCTTCAATTTGGCAACGCAACCAGCTGTGCGGAGTCTTTGAACTAGAATACAGTTTGCAGTATGGTCATTCGTGTTTCGAGAATATCGCCACCTACCTCTTCGTCCCGTTACAATAGCTGATTTTGAATTGTTGCTAAATATTTTCGTCACCGAAGACATCTTTGTGAAGATTTAGTCCACCCTCTCTAAGGGTTTCAAATTCGTTACTTTAAAAACGTCCGGGTGTCTGTCTATTGTGTCTCTTCTTTTACGGGACGACCTTTATACAACCGAAAAAGAAGTGAGAAAAATTGAAGAAAAACTCTTTTGACTTTCAGAGAGAGATCCTCAGCCTCCGGTTCTCCGTTCTCGATACGTCCAATGGATCTTCTTCTTAGTTTGGTTATACCGTGGGCTGACGCTATTATTACTAAGAGGCATTTCATCCTCCTTTCTATACCACGCTCGGTTTACCCTCTTAGATTCTATGGGCGTCTTTAGGGCGTCGTTGGGCGTCGCTAGAATTCGATAGTGTCATTTAGAAAACCACGCTGACGTCTTGAGTCCAAAACTTTTCTTTCTCAAATAAATATAATCCAACAAATATCACTCATTACAAAAAATGAACATTATTTTTTTTCATTGAATCATCTCTTCACGCCAATTTTTTCAACAGTTTCGTCAATTACTTATAAAATTTTTTGGAAAGCTCTGGTCATAGTCCAAAAATTTACAAACTTGCAGAATGCTTCACCACATGCTTTATGGAATTTCGGGTAATTGCATGGATTTTTAGGGTCATCAAAATTATCGTAAAAACAAAATCAAAAAAAAAAAAACAGTTTTTTGGAACAAGTTTAGACGTAACCGAGTCATCCATGAATCGAAATGAATTGTCGCAGTAAAAATTCTCCCTTTTCTATGGCTTTACCGCTTTACAATAATGGCGAAATCTGCCCTACGATGGGACCCCTCACACCCTCACAAGTCCCAAAACTATACAAGACCTGGCCCAAAGCTCGGGTAACCATAACAACGTGGCTTGGTATCCACAATGGTCTCACAGCGATCTGTTGAGCCACCATCGTCGATAGATTTTCCACGAGCTCGAGCAAACACAAGCAAACATGGGCCCGAGGGGGGCCAGGACTAAAATACCTCAACAGATTCGGGCCTCTAGGTTATAGGCATTGTTAGATTTGGCCAAGACTTACTTGGCGTTGTTATAATTCTTAACTGAGATTCTTTTGTGGATTTTGGTGCCTAGCTGACAACTATTTCACTCGTGAACATGTGTAGACCTGAAAAATCTATTTAGCAATATCCGAGGGTAAAGTGGTCGGAGAAATTGACCCCTGCTGTTACACTGACGTCGAAAACTACCCCATATCAAGCCAGTAAAGTAAAATCATAGTGACCTCGCTCATTCGACTTATGCCCCGGGCGTACCTACACACGATTGTCCACTTTTCTAGTTTTCCTTTTCAGATTAGCGCAGCTGATCTTTTCAGTTTCTATTTTTATTCTTGAAAATTTTACAGTTTCTCTCAGGGAAGAAATTGAATTGAATTAAATTGAATGATCTTGGCAACTGCACGACCCAAAACTGACCAGTTCTTACTATGATAATAAATCGGTTTGCGTAGAGAATAAAAAAGAACAAAAAAAATAACTAATGGCAATGAGAGAGAGAGAAAAAAAAAATGAGGTCGTAATATTGGAGGAATTAATCCCCTAAAGTATATGGTGAAAGTTTTTTTTTTTTTTTTCTTCTTCCCCCCTTCTGAATTCGAGGAGGAATACAAAACCGTCTGAGGGTATCGCGAAAGATGAAACCGGATGCTGGGGATACTACAGATTCGCAAGATTTCCGAAGACCACCGGACCAACTAACCAACCGAACGAAATGCTGACAAAACGAAAAAGTATTCTAAGCACTTCCTGTCCGTTCTCGCACCGTTGAATGGCCCTCTCCTTCAAAGCCGCTCGCTCGTTTCAATCCTCCAAGAGGATTACCGGAATAAAAAAAATTATAGTAATTTGAGTGGTAACTTGAAATGCCCGTTGTACGTTGTAGGTATGTATGTATCTACGTTACTTACAGATCATCTTTCGCCGATGCTGCAATAATAATAATAATAATAATAATAATAATTGCGATAATGATAATCATTACGAAAGCTGTGCTGCAGGTGCTTCGAAATCTTATTAATGAGGATTTATGTGATTAGTTAATTGAAAGTGAGTTAAAACTGGCAAGGCGTTTTTTTTTTGGGGGGGGGGGGGGGGGGGGGGGGGATATGAGAATTGACGGAATTTATAAGGGGATCGGTATGGCAAATGAAGAGAGAATCCAGAGAATTGAAATGAGAAATTTGAACCGTCTTTACATGACATGTTTATGAAAAAGAAAAAAAAGAAAAAATGAAATCCCTTCGAACTTGGAAATCAATGAATTCCATATGGGAATATTGAATTTCGCGTTGGTATTAAAAGAAAAAGAGAAAAAAATAGAATGAAAAAAATCTAAATTGGAAGAAACCTTTTCCGTATATCGAGTTGCAATCAGGCAGGTAAATATCACGTTTCGAGCTTATATTCACAGGGTTATTAAAGCGATGGGGGAAACCTCGGTAAATCAACCGACCAACCCCTTTTGTAAAAAGATTGGTTGTGTTCATATATATATATATATATATATACCTGAAACACCTGCTATAAATTTACCTGAAAAATTAATGTGGAAAATTTATAGCGAAATCCCGCGTTTACGTGACTTTGCTGGCTTCGAAGCTTCTCCTTCTTTTTATTATTCTTCTTCTTCTTTTTCTTTTTTTTTTTTCTCACACTTTGAGTGATACTTTAGTATACATCGTAAAAAAATCTTTGAAGAAATTTCCGATATTTGTTACAAAAAAATTTTTAAAAAAGAAATAATAAACCGTCAATTCTTAATTTCCATAATTTTGATTTTTATTATTTTGTCATTTTATTTTTTGTCTTCATTCCATAATAAATCAAAAAAGAAAAAAAAAAAAAACACCTTACACTGAATATAAATCGGTTGAATTTCATCACCGTATTGTACATTTGTCTTTTTTTCTTATATATTTTATTTTCTTTTTACGAAGTCATTCCAAGAGCTGGGAGACCGTGAGGTGTTTCTTGTGTATTTATAACTGTGCCCTGAAGGTAACACCTGTGAACAAGTCGTCGGTAGGCGATTAGCCTGAGTTTGGGATGTAGAATAAAAAAAAAAAAAAAGAAAAGGGTTCAAAAAACGTAGGAAAAAGAAAAAGAAGAAAATATTAGGGGAAAGGAGAGCCAGAAAAGAGACAAAATTCAGGGGAAGATCTATTTTAATCTCATGATTGTGACGCGATGGGCCTAATTTAATCTTTAGGGCCTTTTTTTACACTGGGACCGGGTTCTCACGATGTCACGTGTTCGACTGCACGTGGTCAGTGGTTTTTGTCGGCTTCCCCTTTCCCCGTTCCCTCTTCCCTCTTTCCCCATTCCCTCTCACTTCTCAACCACCGTTCTCTAAATTTTTTACGGCGTTGCCCTGGAAGAGATTATCTATTAATAGACGTGAGTGGGCCTAAAACGCATAAAGTATTCCCGGACACTTATTACGGGATCCCTCATGCGCCTCTTGTAAAACTCACTTTTGATTATCATTTTTTTTTTCCTCTCTCGACCTCGTGGTGACAAAAAAAAAAAGAGAAAAAAACACAGAAACAGAATAAAAAAAGTCTTACCAAGTAATCGCATTTGGCACTTGACTCGGCGACTCGCCAGACAAAAAATAAAACTTTAGAAGAAGTCAGAGAAAAAATTTCCGACCCTATTCACACGACGTACCCCTAACGATTACATATTTTAATACATCAACAGTTTTTCTCTATTTCAAAATCAAAACACTTATTTTTGACGTTTGCAGTTTATTTTTCAAATTTGACAGGGGTCAGGTTCCGAATTTTAAACCTTCCAGACTCACAGTTTTTAGAAAATGTATTACCGAAAAGTCTTTATAGTTGATTAAAAAAATTTCAAATCGAAAAACACTGGAGGTTTAAAATTCCGGAAGCTAAAAATCCGAAATTTGATATTTAGGCGTAGGCAGTTGTGCCCCATTAAATTTTCGGGTTCTTGGACCTTCCGAGTTTTTGATTTTCGAAGTTTTTAGCTGTCTGCATTACGATCTTTTCCAATTTCAATATTCCGACCTTTGATCCTCTCAATTAAATTCCTAATCTCGACAATTCGGAATTTTCAAAATTCAGAACCCCCTTAAAATTTCGCCAGCATAATTAACACAGCCGGAAACATGCCATGACAATCCCAATTTCCAATTAGCGGTTTTTGTCTTTAGTAAAACCGGAAATGGTCACTTGAAACGTAAAATCATTAATTGCCACTTGACTGACCACATGGGGTTCTCTCCATATGTTTGTCAACTTTTCCTTCAACCCTGAGCTCTTTCACCCCAAAAAATATTTGCTATTTCAAAGACAGACAGCACATGTGGAAAAACTTTATTCTAATGACCCAAAGAAATTGCTTCTGTAGTTTAATGACTCAGATCGTAATGGAAAATATGTTTTCAGCCAAAAGCTGTAACCCGGGTATTTTATGGGATTTACAAATAATTGATCTCAAATTTCTAAAAACATTTCCATCAAGACACGGATCATCTTTGTCCAACATACTCACTTACCACGTGTGGATGTAACGCGAAACCTGATCATAGCGAAATAACGTCATCACCATCAAGAGAGATCTCTCTACTCTGTTATGAATTAACGTCAGGATTACTGGAAGCAGAATGCCTGATTATATTTAGAACATTGACTAAGCAAAAAGACTGTCAGCTACTTCAGAACTTATGCATGTATGTACATACATACATCTCTTTCAATTTAAATTCAATACCGATCTCTCGAAGAGGATACTTTTCAAGTTTTACGAATCTTATTCGGTTGTACATGCTCATTTATACCAGTTCATAAAGAACTTGAGGCTCCGTTTCTTTGATGAACATCTAATACTAGACCACATCTACTTTTACATTCAACTGCACATCCCAATTTCCGGTAAACCAAAAAAGGATAAGAGTTGATCTCCTAATTGCCGCTCGAGGTATAGACTGCAGTATCTACTATAGAACAGCATAGTTATAGTGTGTGATGTAGTACCGGTCATAAAGAAGTCTAGGTATCTGGGTATAATAATCTGGTTGTGAAATCTCTTGAGCAATAAGCAAGCAGCTCTTCAGCTGCAGGCGAGCTGAAAGTTCGAATGTGCAGTGTGGTATATACCGAGATACAAATATTTCTATAATTCCTTTGGCACAATGGTCACATTTTCTTTACAATAGATACTGCTAGCTATTGGCCAAAGTTTATTTTCTTTTTTTTTTTTATTCTTCAGCCTTTGAAAAAAAAAAAGCAGCATGGGCGTAGACAGAGGCAACTCAAGTTCTTCTTCAGTCTTGAAAATGTATTTGAAATATTGTATTAGTCTCATTGGGATGTGCTAGCTGTGCAGTTAGTGATGTTCAGCACCACTGCACACACCATATTCCAGTGTCCCATTATCCACTTAGTATAGGTTTCCAAGCCCTCGTAAGATCGCCATAAGAGCCCTATGCATTTTCTATGGGTTTCCTTTTAGTTAGATTTACGATTTTCGCCCGTGCACGTGTTCGACTATTCACAATAGGCCAATGCTTCAAAAGCTTTCTTATACTTAGTCAAAGATAAATTCGATGGTGTGTAAGCTTAGGGTAGCTGTAGCCAAGCTATAACCGAGACTTGGCGGTGGGCTGATCCGGCATTGCTAGTTGTTTGAATTGCTCAAAGATCTGCAAGTCTGTGTGATTATTTTTTATGTGTATATGTGCGAAAGAATAAGCCCAGATAAAAGAGCTAAAGAGTACTAAAACGGTTCGGTCTACCGATTGTTGATCTATCAATTCAATGAATATATATTCAAGCCAAGAAATGAACAAGGAGAGTCGACTCCGAAATGTAAAAATATTGAATCCACCTCCGACCGATGTTACACATTATTATTTTTTCAGGTAAAAATTTGAGGAACTTGAACCCCATAACATCGATGAAATTGTATTAAGAAGTTAACGTTATTATCCCCCCAAAAAAAATTCCGATATTTATCTACAGAAATTGCCAAAATTTTTGTATAAATATTCCTTTTTTTTTCCTTTTATGAATCGATTGGCGATTGATTAACAGAAAATTTCTTCTTTTTGTTACAGAGAACTTTCCGTCAAGGTCTTGGCCTCGGCCCAGTAAATGACGGTGAGTTAATTAATTAACGAATCATTTCTTCTTCCATCAAAAAAAAAAAAAGAAACTTAAATCAAAATCACTGTCATTGAGTCTAAAAATTTATTGACAACTTTTTAGTCCTGCGTATCAGGATACGTCAGCAATTTTTACCTTCGAATAGATCAGCTCTGTGAAGAGTCAGTTCATGTTTCTAAAAGTCGTTTAAAAGCCAGATCCATAATCGGGTGCGATTTGACTGCATCCTACATCTGGCTTGAGTTTAGTGAATCAGTCAGTCAGTGAGTCAGGTAGAGTTATTTCAAGAAAATTTGACGTACAAAATTGACTTAAATATGTCTATTATCGACACCACAAACTCGTCTAGCACCTGGCGAGGACTAAAATTCTTATAGAATTTGCGGAGGATCTTATACCTTTTATATAGAAAAAAAATATTTCCTAAGAATGTTATGGTTTATACCAGCGAAATAATATCGCAGGTAACGAAGTAGCTTTGTAAATTTTCTTGAAAATATCAAATTCGGTTTATATATATATATATATTTTTTTTTTCTTCTTCTTCTTCTTCTTCACTGAAAAATCTATTATACATTTGACTACTCGAACCGTTAAGAAATCCAAACTATGTTGGCTCTCTTAGGCTAAAACGATGTCAAATAATACAATAATTGTCCCTTTCAACAGTCAAAAAGGTAAATTTTTAAGAAATTTGTCTCCATATAATATTGTCGTTGGACGGTTCACTGAATGTATATCTCTCGGTCTCTTTCTTCGTTCATTGTGGTAAAATTTTCGGTATTCAAAAGCGTAGAGATTTTTATTTCGAAGATTGAAAATTTTGAATTTTTTCAAATTCGCTTATCAAAAAATAATTTTTAGTTAACTTAAAAATTATTGTAGCTAATTTATTTCCGGACTTCAATTTTTGGTTTCAAATCTATCGAATTTTGGTTAATTTTTGTTCAAGTTCGCCAAAGTGAAGTTCAAATTTTTGACGTCTACACCGTTGAAGGTAAAACTGAGTGACAATATACAGACTTTGCAGACGTCGAATAGTCATTGTGGCAAATAAGTTGAAATAACTTTGAAATCGTTCTATAAGAGAAGGTCTGAAAGTTCTATAGAAAATTTAAGTGACTACTGACTGACTAAATTGTACACATATACACACGGCTTGAAATTCTTCTAAATTTTGTAATTGTGATTTGGTTTTGTGTCGTTCAGTTGTCCAGAATTGGTCAAGCCATTTATGAAATCTCTAGCAAACTATATACTTCACAATCATTATACCATATTGTAAGAAAAGAAACGGTTTCGCAGTTTTCTTACACTTTCGAAGTAGCAGATGGCTTCACACTTCTCCTTATTTTTTTTTTTTCTTTTTTTTTTTTTTCTTCTTTTTTAAACAAGTTCCTGTACGCCAGAGTCACCGGAGATGTTACAGATTGGCCATGATGATTTGACAGTTTTAACTGAGGTCATGGTCGACATGAAAGAGAAGGTCTCTTTGTTCTGAGTTAAACTTGACTCAGGGATATAGAAACAGCAACTGTAAATTTATGTATTTTTTATTTTTGATTTTGTCTTCTGATTCATTCGTCGATATCAATTTAGTTCTACATTTGTAAAAATTTTATGCCTTTTATGCAGAACCAAATCGATATCGAGTTAAGAATCAAAATGTACGATCTTCGAGCTTCGAAAAAAAGATGAAAGATACTTTTTTTTTTATTTTCGACTTATTTACGCCCCAAGAAATTTTATCATCGATTCATAGGAAAGTGCCAAATATTTAACAATATTTTGCAGACGTTTTGAAAACGTAACCTAATGCTTTCGCCACTTTTCAGAGGAAAGATTACCGTTTCGACATAATAGAAATAGCGATCTTTTGTGTGGGTTTAAAAATTTTTTGGGACTACATCGTAAGGTACGAGGTTCTATAGTCGTATCCAATTTCAGACGGGGAACGTATATACATTATAGACCCATATATATCGATATATCTATCCTATTCTATCCTATCTTGTATTCTAACTACTATACAGTGTTGGGTTCGATCAGTAAAGATCAGGCTGATAATCTAAATGGAAAAATTGAATTGAATTGCAGGGTACAATAAAGGCATTTCGGTATTTGGCTACCCATATAATAAATGATGGTTAATGGACACGTAATCTGATCCTATAAGCTTTTTTAATCTCATAGCTAAAGATCTGATAACTTTGATTCAGCCTTTTTAATATTTTTTTTTTTTTTTTTCTCCTAATTACGATCATTTAAAAAATTTAAAAAAAAAAAAATGGAAAAAACTGTTGATATCCTGAATTTTTGAATATCCAAACCGTCGAAATAATTGAACGGCGACTTATGTAAAAATTTTCGATTTTCTTTATCCAAATTTATTTTTTTTCGTGGACTCAAAGTTTGTGATTTTTTTTTTTTTAATAGTTTTTTGGAATGAAAACTGCAGCCGAAATGTTTTAAAAGGTAAAATATTGAAAGCCCATAAAAAGTTTATCGTTGGATTTATTTCGTTGCAATGGACATCTATCGTTAAGGGTCAGAAGTAAAGCAACCCTATAGGTTTAAAAAAATTTCAACCAGATGGTGCTAGTGACCGGTACACCTTCCGTACCTACCTACCTACCTATCGAAAAATAAGGGAAATTTATGGGCCTTTTATGGAACTACATAAGAGCGGCATTCCCGCCTTTAGTCGTAAAGAAATTATTATACCCATTTCGAGTTGTTTTATTTCTTTGATTAGAATATTCAACGTTCCATGAAGCATTAAATGAATGACTTGATTTTTTTATTGACATAACTCGGCGCTTTACATCGAGAAAAAAAAAAAAAAAAAAATCAAAACCAAAACCAAACCCAAAAATTACCAGCTCTTTAAATTCTATGTACTAGTAACAAAAGATCATTTTATGTATGTGGTAAGAATTTCTTTTAAATTATTAATTACACTCTTAAACTTTACGTCTAATTAAATTGGAAATTTTTGACTTCTGTAACTTTTTCTTTTCTACAAAAAACTGTATCTGTCCAAAAATTTATTGGATTATTTTTTTTTTTTATCGAATTCAAAAATTATTTCTCTTTACGTCTGTATAATTTTTTTATATACAGATACTGTAGATCTAAAAAATTGTTGACCTTCCCTTATCTTTGTCATAGATCAACAATTAGTAGATATTATGATATTAAATGTCTCTATCATTTTTAACGACAGTTGAGATAATTTCGTAGAATTTTATAATTTATTTAATTTTAAGTGAATATAAATCGAAGAATGAAGTGACGATGCAACAACGAGCAATTTGAAACTTTTATTCGCTGTTAACAAAGTCATTTGAACTAAAAAAAAAAGTTTAATTCTGTTTTTAATTGTAGAATTTTGATTTTTAATACATTTTGAAATTGGAGAGAAAGATGGAAATGGGAGGAAAAGATTGTTGGTGAATTTTTTTGGTGATTAAATGGTAGACAGTTGTTTTTCATTTCACACAATTTATTATTGAATCAAGAAAACGATGAAAAATGAATACAAAACGAGAAGAACACACAAAAGTTATAGGATTGGAACATGCTGTCCAAAATCAACGAAAACGAGAACACAAAAACCAAAAAAAAAAAAAAAATGATTACAAGTCAAAATATATCGATATTAAGCTAAAAGTGTGCAAATAACCCTAATACATAAGAAAAATGATAACGAAGTATACGAAGAACTTAATTAAGACGAACGAAATCCGATAAAAAAATGATCGAAATTTAAAATCAAATTAATAAAAAAAAAAGATTAAAAAAAAAAAAAGACAATTTTTGACACACGTGAATTCAATCCGATATTGATAACAGAATAAACATCAATCTGATCAATTACAGTCGAGAGACTTTAGATTCAGATAGTTAATTATCTAGGTATCACAAAACAACGTCGAGCCAAGTATTTTTTTTTTTTCACTATTCTATAAATCCTTAAAATTATATAATCTAATTAAGAAAAAAAATTTAAAAAAAGAAATACCTAATAATAATTTTACTTATATAAATTTTAGTATCACAGTTTACTCGAATTATCAATATTTCTTATCTATCTTAAAAAATCTAATAAATTATAAATTTCTTTTTCTCTCTCTCTCTTTTTATCTACAATAGATTTATATTTTTCTATATTCTATATTATTTCTAATATCACAAAACTGGAAGACATTATAATTAATTATTAATATTTTTTTTTTTTTTTTTTATATCCAAAAAATTTTTTCCTCATCTGTATCATTATTACAGCTTTTTCTTTTTTTTTTTTTTTTCTCTCTTCTTTTTCTTTTCATCTTATCACAGAAATTTTCCTATTCAATAATATCACATAATATTTTCGAGTATTTTTTTTTTTTTTCCATCTACATATTATAATCATATTTATAATCTATTTTATCACAGTTTAGATCCTTACGTGTTATTCTAATTATAATTAATACTTAAAAAAATAATATAAAATTAAATGTGTATGTATGTATGTAACCTACATCTTGATAAATCGATGTGTATAAAATATTTCTGAAAATTCAGTTTTATATCACAGATATTATTATTACTATTATTTTTTATCATATACTTATAAAATATGCACTGGGCGGCCTTGTCGACGAACAATACAATAAATTTCATATACGTTCGCAATTATATTATTATCAAACTAATACATATCAAAAAAAAATTTTAAAAAAAAAAACAAAATTGTTTAATCTAATGAAAATCAAAAAAAAAAAAAAAATTAAAATTAAATAAAATAAAAACATAATAGAACAAGAAATCCTATCCGATAATATCACAGTAACGATGTATGCCTATAACCGCATAATATTAAACTTAATTATTAAAGAATAAAGTCAAACGCAGTTAAAGCTTGAGCAATATTGCAGGTGATTATTTTCTAGGTTATACTTAATTATAATCAAAAGAAAAAAAAAAAAAAAAATTCATTATCTCTAATTGTAAGAGTATTGTAGGATTATTTAAAGTAACTAACGTAATTATACAGTCCACTGATTTACGTTATTCAGATTAAAGCTCTCGAACCAGAAGTCGGCATAAGACTGAACTAAAATTCTACTTTAAAACGAAATTAAAACAAGGAAATATTACTTTCTTCAATAATTTCCAATTTTTCTTAATTATACAAAATAATGATCTACCTTTATATTGTTTTCTTCGATTATTATCTAAGGCTATAGTTAAAGCTCTCGATATCACATTTCAAGTTCTACTTCTTCTTCTTCTTCTTCATCTTCTTCTTCATCTTCATTTATCTTCATTATAATTGATTTATTCTTGCCTGGCAGATCTCGATTGAATTTCTTTTAACTCGTTGGCGAAGTTCTCATCGACAATCTCTCTTAGTTCTTCAACAGTGTAAGTCATTTTTGATTTAACAATATTGAACTTGTTCTCGTTGCTCACGTTCTGACGTTCGATAACATCGTCTGAATATTTGATCAACTTGACGTCGCCTCCTTCAAGGTTCTTCAATTTTTTCACCCATTGCTTGAGCTTGATGATAACACTCTTTGCTTTTCGGGTTGAAAGAAGGCGAAGATAACCGCGTGGCACTTTGCTGATCGATGCAGTATGAATTTCGGAGCACATCTTGAATGATTCGTTTCACAAATCAGCAGCAATATATTTATCTCAAAAAATTTCTACAGTTGGTCTTGAACAAGATAAAAAAAATTCGCTCTTATTGTTGTTGCGAAATATCGCAAACGAGATTCTAAACTGTTGAAATCTGTCAGACTGACAACGAAAAGCGTGTGTGTATATATTTGAATATTATTATCACACAACCAACACGTTTCAGTTGTAGTGATCGAATGAGTGAGACTCTATGAAACCCCGAAGGTTTATATAGGCAAGATCAGTCCGCGCCTGCGCAATGAAATTCTGTAAAAGCAAGAGGCTCAAACTACAACCTTTCGATTCTATCCTGGCATAAAGGCATGCGCCGGGTAAGCGCAGGCGGAGCGATGCGGTACGGTACAGTAAAATACCTGCAGGCTGTTGGCGCTCCTACACAACGTTAAAACTCCACGCGGGCGCATGCTGTGCGCCTGCGACAAACCACCTATACTAAAACGTGCGCGAGGGAGCTTTCTTTGTATTTGTTAGGCTCGCGCAGAGCACGCGGCACCGCGCACGGTAGCTGGCGCATGCGCGGCACAAGTTCAAATGAGAGAGATAGTCGCACTATGACTAAGCCATAGTTAGATAAAGAGCGACAAAGGGTGGTAGAGAGGGAGAGGGAGGCGGCGCCCGGTTGAACTTGTGCTAGAAGTGAGCCCCGAGAGAGGGATGAGGTACTTTGAACAGGGAACTCGCGTGCGACAAGGATGGGATAACTCGTGCGGTTAACTATACGGTACCCATCTAACAAGAGAGAGATAGATATAGAAAAAGTTGAGGTGGATATTGAGAGACGGATAACCGGTATACGAGTGCAGGTCAAATGAGAACAAGTAGGATTTACTTAATACTTTACAGTGAGGAACGGTGACTGACAATAACAATAAATAAAATAGATTTTCAACAGGTGGTTGTCAGTCAGTACTGATTGAAGGATTTAGAGAATACGTTCTTGTTTCGAAACTGCGTGACTGATTAGTTCAAAATTTTGTTTTAATTTTGTCATGTTTTTACGATGTACTAGATGTAAAGTAGCTTTTTGCTTATTGTTTTATTTACACTTTTGTGGGGTTTTTGTTTTTTGTTTTTTTTTTTTTTTTTTTTTACGAAGTCAAGCAGTAGTATCGTATTATGTATTTTTGTGGTTTGCGGACAAGATGCATCCTGCTACCTACCGAGCCCACGAATATTGTCAAACGTCAATCTGATAAGTCAAATTTTTTTCTTATTATTATATTTTTACTCTTTTTTCTCTCTTTCTCTTACTAACTTTTTTTTTCTGGGTAAAATGAAGCCGATTTTTGTGGTGGATCGAATCATTTTCACGTTCGAATCAGTCTCGGATTACCAAACGAACGGTAACTCCACGCTCGGGTAAAGTCACTGACTATCATTTAAATCGACGTCTAGATGTAAGAGAATCTGTCAAGTGACATTCGGTATTAAAAACCGCAAAAAAAGACAAAGGAAAAAAAAAAAGAAAACTACTGCTAAAATTATCTCAACGCCATATCTGACCTGACTAATGATTCACCGATATGTATCTAACGGTTTTGAGATGATAAATCATTTTTTAAGAATCTTTTGAACAAATTTAATCAATTTTGAATAAATTTTAAACCTTTTTTCAAAGATGGAGATAATTTCTCTTACTTAATAATAACTTTAACTGATTCCAAGTCCAGAAAGTAATTTGGTATTGGTTAAAGTCCAGTTTTTTTTTTTTTTTTGCTTTTTTTTCTCATTATATATATATTTTTTTAAATGCTAATTGGACAATGGTTCGAGGTAGTTTATATATTCAGTAATAAATAAGGGAGCTGGAAAAGAGAGAAAGAGAGAGAGAGAGACTCAGTAGCAGTCGACAATAAATAACAATTTCAAGACCTGCAATCAGCCGAGGCCTCTTCTCTTCTCTTCGTACTGCAAAACGGAACTTTGCATGAAAAGATGCATCGGCAAGGAGTAGTAATACGCTGTGGGCTTAAAATATTACAATTTACAGAATAAGTATTCGCATATAGTATTCTGGACTTGGTTGTTACTCTCTTTTTGTCATTTCGTGCCATTTACTCAGACATTTTTATCACATTATCATCCAATTTTGGTATCAACTCGTTCCTGCAACACTGTATGAAAGAGTAATTGACTTGTTTAATAAGATTCAAACCGTGAAAAAGATCGGAAATATGCGGGGCAATAATTTTCGATGAAGTACTTGTAACTATCGTTACTTTAATTATTCGTATAGAAAGTTGTACACGTATTCATTCAGTATGAATTCAAAGCTTGCGTGCCAACGAACTTTACTTCGAAAACAACATTTCATTATACTTACTTACTTACTTACTTACTTACTTACCTACCTAACTAACTACCTACTCGCGACATGACGATATTTTAACTCTCACCGTTTTGGTTGATTGCCAAACGAGTTTGCGTATATATATTCAACATTCATTGAATGTGTATCGTATATTGGTCAAGGTTACGTTACTCCGATCGTTCGTTAAACGATTTGCGATTATTATTAATCACTTGGAATATATTTCAAGTTGGTAGAAATATCTATTTATAAATTTATCGAAATAGAATATCGTAAGGATGATAATATAGTTTCTTCACCCGTACGATTCACGCGAATCTAAAAACGGAATTTTATTCCTTGATGCGAAATAAAAATCTACCTAAAAATTTTTCATTATAAAAAACGGCTGAGCAATGTCAATTCAAAAATCAAAAAATCATTCCTTCTCTTGTTTTCTGATTAGGAAAATTTATAATCCATTAAACTTCCTTAGAAAATCAATTTTTTTTTTTTTAGGGATATCTATTCGCAAAGATTTTTTTTTTTTCAGTTTTATTCTAAAGAATTTTTGATTTAGATTTTTTTCTTGTAACAAATGAAACGTATTCACGTATATATATATGATTAGTTGAGTAAAGCATTTAGGTTGCGTTAAAGTAAGTATATTTCTCAATCGATTGAGAAATAATGGTGTTTTAAGTTAACTGCTTGAATACATTCTGCACTCCTTATATTCTCACTTTCACTTATATGGGAATTCCTGAACGCCTGCTGCATTTGTACAAGCACTGATTATAGATGTGAGATTATGTCGGTATTGATATGCAATTGCAGAAGATATTTGAAATGCATCCTACTAGTCAATTATAGAAATGGTAGAGATTGGTGGTATAATGTAGCTTGAATAGTGCATCGTTGCAAAAAGAATTTTGATTAAAAGTTGATAAAAATTGAAAAAAAAAAAAGAAGAAATATCAATAATTTGAAACCGTTGTCAAAGATCATGAATTAAAATTTTCCAGCTTTTCTCAATTAAGGCGTGTCATTCCGTAACGATATGAGTGCCATTTTTATCCAAATTCATTTTTATACTGAAGTTGCAGGTTGTATAAATGCGATCTCAAAACAGTTTTATTCGTTTTCTGAAATTTTTTTAAATGTCACTTGCAACGTTACGTAATGGCAGATCTTAATTATTCAACTTGTTACGTGTATTTGCACTTCAAAATAATAAAATGAGAAACAAAAAATCAATCAGTTCATTCAGAAACTATAAAAGAATTAAAAATCAATCAGTCGTTTTACTTTATGTCTAGTCAAAAATCAATACTTTTTGTTAAATTTATCAGGGGAGAATCAAGACATTGAGTATTCGTATGATTATTATATTTTTGATCTGAGGATGTCCCTAAAAATTTAATTTAAAAATAAAAAAAAATAAAAAATACCAAAATTATGAACAAACAGTAAGATATCGATTTTTCATTTTAAATCGCTTTCAAATAATGAAAAATCTAGTAGATTGATTCGATTTCACTCTTCGAAGGTTTTTTTATGTTCAGAAAATTATTCTCCAGAATACCACTGGGTCACTTTTTTTTCATCGCGTTGGTGACGTTGAATATTCAATTTTGGAAGATTGGACCCCGGGCGATTCCGATCAACAAATAACGATATAGAATTGCCTATTGACAAACAAAAATAATTTGTTACAGTGAATTTGTAAAAAATACTTGTCTGAACAAAATAAACCATCGAAGAGTGAAATCGAACCAATCTACTAGATTTTTCATTATTTGAAAGCGATTTAAAATGAAAAATCGATATCTTACCGTTTGTTCATAATTTTGGTAATTTTCTTTTTTTTTTTTTTTTATTGAATTTTTAGGAACATTCTCAGATCACAAATATAATAATCAAACGAATACCCAATGTCTTGAATACCCCCTGAGAAATTTAACAAAAAGTATTCATTTTTGACTAGCCAACCTCCTGCAGATACGTGAGTGAAGTTTGATACCAAAAAACGTAATTCAAAGAAGTACTTATGGATACTTTATACTCAAGACATTGCATAATACTTATGAGCATGAGTATTACAGTTGATATGTTCATATATTAATGAATACAAAAAATGTATCAATTTTATGGAACCGGATTGAAGTTACGAAGTTTAATATTACCGATCCCGCAGTTTCCAAAACGGGTATTTCCCCGGAAGTCTACATTAAGTCGTTTCAAAAAATTTCAAATCAATAACACCGAAAGTTAAAAATTCCGAAAGCTCAAGATACGAAAGGCCGATACTCTGGAGTTTGAAATTCGCGCATGGAGCGTCGTACCCCGCAAATTTAATTTTCCGATTCTTGGACTTTCAGAGTTTTTGGACTATCCGAATTTTCTAAATATTAATAGTCCGAAATTTGACGTTTCTAAAAACTTGAAATCGTCACAAATTAATTCGTAATCTTGACCGTTCGGTACTTCAACCCAGTCCCAATTTTTTGAATTGCCTATAAAATACTCAGAAAAAACCTTGCAGGACAGGAAAAAATTTGAAAAATTGTTTTCAACAATTAATTCGTCGATTTGTTTGATTTCCGTAAATCCCCTAAATTGACACGTCTAAAACTAATAAAAAAAAAACAAGAAATTTTAAGAAAAAAAAGTTGTAAAAAATGAAAAAAAAAAAAATGAATTTTTGTCCGAAAAACCCCAAAGATTAAAAAGGGTTAATTCAATACGGTCAATCCTCGGACTGTGTCTGATCACGGTCCGCGACTCTTTATTTAGATTCCTGACCCACCCCACGCCAGCATCTGTCGGTATCGTAGTGGGTGCAGCCAACGGAGTTACTACACAAGTTCGTGCGTGTTGGGCGCGTGCGTGCGTGTGCGTTCGTGTTGCTCTGGTGGCAGCTGGAGATTCGCGCGTGAGAACTCGGTGGCACAGAGGTTCCCTGGTTTCGTCGCCACCTGTCCTCGGTTCGCCTTCAAGCCCGTCTTCTTCCCTTGCCTCCTCTTACTCCTCCTCCACGTCTCGCCTCGCCTCGCCTCACCTTGCCTCCACGACTCCGCTTCTTTTGGCCCCCGGGTTCTACTATGTATCAGAATACGGGAAGGAAGCGTGCTTGAAACGTGGAGGTCGTGTGCGAGGAGCGTGCGGGGAGGAAAGAAGGCGCAAGAGAACCGCGTCACCTTTTTTCATCTGTTATACATTTTTGGCGATTTTTTTTTGGTTTTTTTTTTTTTTAATTTTTTTCTTTTTTTATCTGCGTTTTCTGTTCTGTTCGTTTCCCACATTTTCCATCTTTTGAAATCCTTTCGATTTTCTTACAGTTCATTTTTTTTTTTTTGTTTGTTTTTCTATTTCTTGAGCCCAAAGGTCGTGACCTTGAGAGTAAAAGTAAGCGTATTAAACGCAGGTTATGGACCGTTGGCCCTGATTTTGTTACCGATACGATAAAGTGTCACAAATAATTGAATACGGGCATTAAATATCATTACAATTTTTTTTTGTTTCTTTTTTTTTTTTTTTTGTACACATTTATTGCACCACGGAAATGAATTATATTCATCCTTGATCAATATCTTTGACAAGCGTAACCCGTTTACTGTAAAAAAAAAGTGCGCATTAAACGTTGCACAAATAATCGGTATCGCAGGTCCTTAGCAATATTTTTAATTGATGATATATACATGTGCGTAAATTTTTAATGGATCATCACGGTCATGGTCAGAGTACATAAACGAGGCAATTATAAGCTTTTATCCTTAACGATGTTTTTTTTTTTATTTATTTTTATTTCATTTTTGTTTTTGTCCCCCGATTCTTTGCTTTTAGTATTTTCTCATCTTAATCAGCTCGCTGTAACTTTTTTATTGTTTGTTTTCACTTAATGGTGAAGGGGGATTCGGTGAACGAGACATTTTGACATGTGGTATAACGTGCAGACTGTGAAATGCAAAAGTCTCAGGTTTTTCATGTGCAATGTATAGCTGCTAAAGTTTCGGCTCTCTTTTACTGGAATTTTTTTTCTTTTTTTGATTTTGTATAATTAGGTTGAACATAAAAAAAATAATAAAACAAATATGGAGAGTTCGTAGGTATATGTGCAAGTATATATATATATATATACACCTATCGGTTCGTTTCACTGCAGAGAATAACACAGAATTGAGTTTATCTCATCTTTTCCATCTCACCGGATGATCCCTACGGACAGTTTGTGTCCTGGCTTCTTAATTGGCTCTTTTGACGTTTGAAGATCGCGTCTTCATGCTTCGTAACGATCGTGACCCACCGCGACCGTTTCGCTGTTTCTTTAACGTAATTGGACCTATTCGTTTCCTTCAATTCTTATTATACAACCCCCTCGGGTCATCGTTCGTCGAGTAACTATAATAATAAAGTTTTTTTCTTTAATGAAAATTAATTATTTATGTATTTTAATGCATATACATTTCTCAACGATTTTCAACTTGAACACGCGTGTTTTAAATATCATTTGTCGCAAAAAAAAAAAAAAAAAACGAAAATAGTATATACATGTAGGCTGTATATGGGGCATTCCATGTCACCTCGACCTTTGACCCTTACATTTTTTGTTTTATCTAAAATTAATTCATGTAATAGTAGTACTCAAAAAATGATCATCTTTTTTTTCGACGTATACTTTATCAGTTATGGCGGTTCAAAAAATTTTCAATTTCGACCCATTTGTAAAATCTGAAAAAATGACCAAAAATTCTATATTTTATTTAGAATTTTTTGGTACAAGAGCCATAACGGGACGAGACCTCCGTCTAGGCCTTTTTGGACTTGAAACATCTATACTTTACTCCAACCGTGTAGATCTCTGAGGAGAATATCTTATCGTTATATGTGGCAAGTTTTTGGGTTGCGAGGATTTTCTTGTTATAGAAACTAAGAAGAAAAAATAATAATAATCATACCATCTTTTGGGTTTTTGAAAATACTTTTCAGCACTCAAAGAATCCAAACTCAGAAAATATATAGCAATTGACTATTCGGTTGGTTCTATAAGAATATCTGTCATATGGAAATTATTTAGAAAGTCTAATAAGTAGGGTAAGAGATCTACACGGTTGGAGTGAATTATAGATGTTTTAAGCCCAAAACGACCTAGAAGGAGGTCTCGTCCCATTATGGCTCTTGCACCAAAAAATTCTAAATAAAATATAGAATTTTTGGTAATTTTTTCAGATTTTACAAATGGGTCAAAATTGAAAATTTTTTAAACCACCATAACTGATAAAGTATACGTCGAAAAGGAATAATAAAAGAAAAATGGACATTTTTTAAGTACTACTATTACATGAATTAATTTGAGAGAAAACAAAAAATGTGAGGGTCAAACACTGGTCGAGGTGACATTGAATACCCCATATATATACATATACTTTTAGTATGTATTAAAACGCAAGTTATGCTCTTATGTTAAAATTATCCTCTTTTTAATACCATGTTATTACTATTTTGAAATTTCATATATAGTGTAAAATATTGTCGTCGTTAAATTGATACTTGCAACTTTGATGCTTATATAAGTAGGTATATCGATAGATGTTATATACATGCGGGTATAATATACATATATTACTGGATAAATATACCTGTATATGTATATACGTATATGGAACAATTCATGCCAAATCGCAAAGTCCGTGATCTTGACCATTTCATATTCATTCTTTTATATTCTATTATATACGATAGTTTTTACTGCAAAAAACCACCAAAAAAGTATTTCTTATTTTTCTTTTTAGATTGTTTATGCTATCTGAAAAACGAAAATTTTATAATTTTTGAAAAACTTAATTCACACAAAACTTATAATGAACAAAGATAAAAGACCGTTTCTTTGTTGGTTTCTGATAGGTGATATCTATTATACATTATGTAATATTAAAAGAATATCAAATTGTCAGGATCACAGGCTGGGTGCAGACTTTGCACGGAATATCCCACCCGTAGGTTTACACCTTAGTGTCAAAGATGGATATTTTATTTATGAGATATTTATTAAAACCCATAATTTTATTATTCCTAGATAATAAATATTATGTATAGATACGATGACATATATTATATGCATATAAGCGTTTCAAGATAGCCATAAAGGTTCAGATTCAAACCGCTTAATTTTGATATCGAGATATCTTATTATAGGTAGGTATACTCACATTAAAAATTCAATAACGACACCACTGATACTTGAGGAAATAATAAAATTTCCATTTCACCTGCAGCATATTTATTAACAATAATTATTGGTAATTATTATTATTATTATTTTATAATTGCCTTGAATTTAGTTTTTTCTTTTTTTAACTACTAAATCACATATATATGTATATACCTACCGGTATTATACACGATCGTATAATAATTGTGCAGAAAACTGCGTTTGTAGGTATTATAATAAAATAATTTAAATAATTAAAAAAAAAAAAAAAAATGAAATATTTCTTACGTCCTCTCGATTTACTGCAGATTTTAACTGCATCGATATCTTGCAGTTCTGTATTTCTACAGGAGAAGTAAATCCGATCCCTCTCGTCGTAAAATCTTTTATTATTACCTGAATTTTATTTTTCAGATTAATAAAATTAATTTTTTCTGTAATTATTATTAAAATTATTATTATTATTTTGTTTTTTTAATTTTCAACGAATCAAATTCTCTGGTTTAAGCGGTACGATTCACGATGTATGAATAAATGAATCGCTTAGGTATAATATATAAAATTGTTGATTAATAAAAATGATTGAAACTTTAATATTCGATGTATATTTATAGGTATACATCGAAATTGTAACGAGGATGAAAACAGGATGATGCTGCATCGTTTATATCACGTATCGATCGTTGCAAATTCGTAATCCAATTAAAAATATATATTCAAATGTCGTATAAGTACATATTATATGTATATATTATTCCGTGCGTATATAATATTATACATAACTATAAGTGTAGACGTGCACAATATTTGAGAACCGGTAAGATTTTTCACTGTTAGTTATTATTAATCATAAGATTAAGAGTCTTACATACTGCAACGTCACTGGAGTACCAAACCAACCAGTTTGTTTAATCGATAAATCAGATGGTAATTATTTTTCCTCGAAACGTTCACGTATGTATGTACGTCGCTACTGTACCTACGTACAATATAAAAATGGAAAAAAAAAAATAATAATACATACAAGAATTGTATCATATATGTATGTACTTACGTGTACTTGGTAAATTGGATAGTTTAAGGTTTTACTAATTTTTTGAAAAAAACAAAAAAACAATTCGTAGATTTTGAAGTTTGTAAAAATAAGAATGTTTGGAGTATTTTAAAGGTTGATTTTAAATATATATATGTATCTTTATTTATTTTGAATATTATAAATTCAGGATATATCTACTGTTTTAAAAAATTACCAAAAATTTGAATTGTCTAATTTACCATGTGGTCCATGTGTTCCCTATCTTTCTTCTATATATTATTTAGACTAATTGCACATATCGCGTGATAGTAATATATTAATATTGATATATACAGATATATAATAATATATTATACATATATGTATACATTCTTCATTCGACTCTGCATATATGGAGCTTACGGACGCTGATTGTTTCAACGAAACGAATTTCTTTCATTATCTCGTTTAGCTATAATAACGGTTTACATATACATATATAGATATATAAGTATATATACACAGATAAAAAGATATATATATATTAAAGTTTCTTGCCGTTCCACATGAAAAATAAAAGAAAATAACTAAGTATTATACCTATAGTATATTGCTGATTGAATTTCGCTAATATTAATAGCGTTATTCTTTTCTTTTTTTCCCAATTTATTTATTGATTTATTTATTGATTCATTTTTATTTTCGATTTTTATTATTTTTCTGATTAATTGTTATAAAATATATGACTATAAAACGTCTCTTATATTCTTTATAGTTTTTCATACACTCGCGAACGGATCGAGATCGTTTCTTTTTTTTTTTTCTTCTGATTAATTATGTCTCAACAAAAATTAAGATGATAAAAATTCAACGTTTTTATATGTATAATACGGTTATACCTACCCATAATTTATATTCTGATATTTTGTTTGTTTTTATTTTTTTTTATCTTCCTTAATTAATCAATTATAACATATATGTATAGAAAATATTTATAGAAATAATTACTCCCGATATTTAAATTTCTGTTTTAATATAAGTCCGTAAAAATAAATAAAAAATTGCAAATTTTATTAAAATTAATGCAAGTAAACGTTATATACCTATGTATATAACGTGTAAATCGGTTTTACGTGAAAATTTTAATTACGATTGTTTATTTTTTTTTTTTTTTTTTTTTTTTAAGGGATGTCCATATTGTACCCCAAATGTCGAAAATTTTCGGTGTTTCATTGAAGGGTCCGTTATGATGTCCCAGCTTCCCCTATGCCTACATGAAGGACAATAAATGATAATATACAGTTTTTTTTTTTTTTTTTTTTCAAAGATCCCAGGTATATTTTACCAACTAGGTATAGTCGATAAATAATTAATTAAAACTTACTCGATACTTTAATGAAAACAATTTGAATGAAATTAAATTTTATCATACCTATATACAATATCTTGGACATTCCTTATTGGGAAGAAGATCTCTCCAGAGAGTTCTTCAGATAATAAAAATTCTATCTCGGATAAAAAATGTAAAAAAATAGGCAAAAGAAATTAAAAAAAAAAAAAAAAAAAATAAAAAAAAATTCGATATATAATAATCTGAAGTATAATGTATTAATACACAATTAAAAATAATAAAAATCCTCATAGAGGGTATCGGTAATATATATCGAAGATTGAACGTATTATAAGTCTGACAACCGTAACAAATTATATCCCCAGATCAGTCGCAAATACGATGTATAACAAAAAAAAACATGAGACACAAAAAAACCATATACATCTACATAAGCTGTACGCTTTAGGTATATACAACAATATGGATATGTATACATAGGTATATATATATATAATGTATATGTATATAATAAATAAATTTTTATCCAGAATTGGGAGGGGGTGTAATTAATCACGCTGCATCTAGACGCAATTGCACGTATATATGTAGGTATGTATGTACATATGTACTATATGTATATACAAATATATATATATATATATATATATATATATATATATATATATATATATAGGTATAGGTATAGGTAGATACGAGAGATCGTTCAGGGTCACAAATCAGCCGAGACAAATCGCTGATTAATCCTCGCTCGGATGTAATATCAGATAATAATCCTTCCTGGCTGTCTCAAAGCATCTACTAGAAATACTCTTTATTCAAACCTCCCTCTCCTCTCTCTCTCTCTTCACTCTTTCATCTTTCATCTTTCATCTTTCGGATCCTCTTACCATCTCCTTCTAAACTCCTGTCTATAACCATATAAGCATGCGCGGGTACTTCATCTATAATATCATCAATATGTGCACGTATATCTACTCATATACCCATTTTACTCATACAATTGCAACCCGTTCATAGACACAGACATACACACACACACACACGTCAATGTACATCTTAACGTGTATAACAATCGTAGCAATCTCCGCTTTTGGCTATACTATACATATTTATTGTATACAGAGCGTGTATAATGTATGTATGTATGTATGTATGTATGTATGTATAGGAATTATATGTATGTATGTAGGTACGTATGTGTACGTTGTACTTTGAGCACGAACTCTCCCTCTCCTCTTACACCTCACCCCGCATCTCGTCTCCTTCTGACCGAAAACTCTTCATCTTTTTGGGCCCGTTTTACCCCCCGCTTACTGCCCCGTTTCGCTTTTTTCGTTGCTTGGGTAGGACCACGTGTTCAACACGCTCCTTGCGTGTGCTGTGCGTGCGCGAGGAAAGAGGAAAGAGGAAAGAGGAAAGAGGCTATAAGGTAAGAGCAAGAGAGAGAGAGAGAGTAAGAAAATAAAAGAGTGAAAGAGAAGGAAAGGAAAGAGAGGTTAGTCTCGTCGTGTGCACGTATAACTATATACATATACATATATTATATATATATATATATATATATATATATATATATATATATATATATATATATATATATATATATATATATATATATATATATATATACTATATGGTAGAAATATACGGTAGAAGAGAACACGAAGAGTAAAACTGAGACCAAAGTCACACCTGCCCCGTTTTCCCACGAGATACTCGCGCGGGGGCCTGTCTTGATCCGCGCCACTTGAACTCGCTACTCGACGGTAGTTCTTGGACCTTATACGTCCTCGGGCCTTCCTTTCCCCCCCCCCCCCCCCCCCCCCCCCCGTCCTGCACCCGTCTTTATCCTTATTGCCTGTCCTCGAGCCCTTCGCTCATAATCAGCGACGGTTTTATTGCACGCTTTTTATAAACCACTATGGCACGCCTTTGGGATATGTCAAACGGTCAGGGATTTTTTTACTTCTTTCTTTTTTCTTCTTTGATATATATATTTCTTTTTTTTTATTATCAACTACAGTATAGACGAATATACAGATACATATATATTTTTTAACGCATGTATGTCTCTTTTTTTTTGATTTGTTTTTTTTTTTTAATTATTCTAATTTTTACATACATATATATACATTTCTATATGCATATGGAGCGTGACTCATCTTTTCAGCTGTACAAACACCGCGCATGACTATATCTGGCGATTATGTATCCATGTATGTGTATAATATGTACCTGTGTATGTAATATACATAGAAATACATGTAATTTTGTATTTTTATTTTTAATTTTTTTGACATAAGATTAAATATAACACAGTATAAATATAGGTGTGAGTATATAGGTAGGTTCGTGCAAGAGTAGGTATACCCTAATACGTTGTATGTGGGGGTATTCCAGCTCAATTCAACGAACCATTGACACTCATGTCTTCGAATTTTTTTTTTTCGAAAAGACATGTTGAAGTTTGGATAAAAAAAAAAACAATGTTTCTGTAAGCTACAGGTCTTGCATTACAATTTATGACAGTGATACAATTTTTACTAAATTCAGACGGTTAACATTTGAAATTTTTGTCGAATGTAAATACGAGAACATAGAGAAAAATGTTGAATACAAAAAATAACCGTTATCTCATGAATTTCTACTGAGATTAATTGCAGAATTTTTTAATCACTTTTCGACTTAATTTCGCTTGATAAACGTCGAGTATTTCGATTTTCTCAAAATGTCGCGATAACCGATTTGGATGAATTTTTTACACAAAATACTGGACCGAAAAATAAAATTTTCAAGACCTTTACCAAGATGTCTGGACCTCTGGTTCCAGAGATATGAATTTTAATAGATCCAATATTGATCAAATCAATCTAAACCGAGTAAAAGGGATTCGTTGAAAAATAATATAATTAAAAAAAATTGATAACAAAAATTGTTTGATTGTTTCGAGATAAATCCTCAGAAGCATTATACGGTGATTAGTATACTATCTTGTATTATTCTCAGTTCGACAATGTATTTTCAACCAACCCCTTATTCGTTTTTAATTGATTTGATCAATATTGGTTTTCGTAAAATTCATATCTCTAGAACCAGAGGTCCAGGCATCTTAGTTAGAGTCTTGAAAATTTTGTTTTCTGATCTAATATTTTGTATAAAAAATTCATTCAAATCAGTTATGGCGACATTTGATAAAATCGAAATTCTCGACGTTTATAGCGCGAAATTAATTCGAAAAGTGATTCAAAAATTCTGCAATTAATCTCAGTAGAAATTCATGAGATAACTATTACTTTTTGTATTCAACATTTTACTCTACGTTTTCGTACTTACATTCGATAAAAATTTCAAATGTTCGCCGTCTGAATTTACCAAAAATTGTATCACTGTCAAAAATTGAATTCGAGACCTGTAGCTTACAAAAACATTGTTTTTTTTATTCGAACTTTGATATATGTTTTTTCGAAAAAAATTCGAAGACACGAGTGTCAATGGTTGGTTGAATTGAGCTGGAATGCCCCATGTACATACATACCTACCTGTACACCGTGACGCAATTCGCAATACTTACATGAAACGCATGCTTGCTTACTTCTGCGTCTTTATAATCGGCGTAATCGGTTCGGGCTTATTCCTACCACCGACTACGATCGACTCCCGAGAATTCCACATCTTCAGAGTAGGTACCATTAAAGTCCCGTGGATAATTCGATGCAATTATACTAATTCGTGGTCATACATATATATATATACAATCTATATATACATATAAGTACATGTACATACATATTTACATTTATGATATAGGTATATAAATTTTGTAGAATTTTTTTAAACAATTTAACAAATATTAAAATAAATTATGTTCTATGCATATAAACACACAGATATATATGTATTTGTTTTTGTTATATAGACTTTGAAAATTTTTTTTTGTTGGTTTCATTTGGTTTTCTGGAATTTTTTTGTTTTTCGTATATTTTTTGATATAGTAAATCTTATATATACCATAGGTCAAAGTTTCTCGGACTTATATGTATATATGTATAAGTATGTGTAGTTTTGTTATATATATACTTATACCGTATACTCTAGTGTCCTGCTGTAGCACACAAACTGCTTCATTGAAAAATTAGACGGGGTATAAGCACCCACCAATAGACACGGATCTTTATGGGCCTTATCGCGGCGTGAGATCGCCCATTGGGCTACCGTCGAGCAGGACCTGGTCCCAGAGTTAACGTGTATGTATATATGTACGTACCTACATACACGCGGACGATTTATCCATGGATAAGTTGGACCTGGATGAAACGAAACGAAACTAAACTAAACTAAACTAAACTAAACGAAACGAAACGAAACGGTCAGCTTTTAAAAGCACGGTGTAACCTGAGCGCAGTGCGTGGCACTGCACATTTACACTGCACTATACGTACAGTGCCAGCGCACAACCGAGTGCGTAGGTAGGTATATAAAAGTCGAAAGTCGTGGGGTTCGTTAGCATTGAAATTGAATAAAAAACATCGAACAAACCGTGTCGAAGATCGTAAATTTGTTTAATTAAATGGAAAGGTCGGTACTGCACGTACTGATGACTTTTCTTTTTTTTTCACTTTCGTTTTATTTTTTTGGTTTTTGTTGAAGTTTTTTTTGGTTCATTTGATAGATTTACTTCTCTTACAGTTTCTCTTTGAATTTACTTATTTCATATATTTTATGACATTTTTCTTTTACTCTTTTCTCATCTCTATAATCGTGATCGGATAAGTATTGCAGGTTTCGGGCCATTTGTATTGAATTTTTTGAATTTTTTGAAAATTTCCAACGGTCATAATTACGAATTCATTTCAGACAATTTCGAATTTTTAGAAACGTTTGAGTTTAGAATATAATAAAATTTCGGATAGATCGAAATAGTCCAAATCCACAAAAATCTAAGAATCTGAAAATTTAATGAAGAGGCACGATACTCCCGCGAATTTCAAGTTTTGGAGTCTATAGGCCTTCGGAATTTTGAAGCCTTGGTGTTTTTCGATTTAAAGTTTTTATAAATCGACTAGGTAAAAGAACTTCTGGGAAAATATTCTTTCAAAAAACTACAGTGAGTTTCCAGTAATATTAAAATTTTGAATTTTTATCGTTCGAGTTCTTCAAAATTCGGAAATAATTAAACCTGCCTTGATCAAAAACGTTTTTGCCAATTTCAACGAATCTCTATATTATTTACACGTCTTCGGGATTCTCTAGTATCCAAAAACCAAATCGAAAGAAAGACGGCGTCCGACAAACTCGCTGAATGATCTCAAAAATGGGGTGGCATAAAAAAATCCGAAATTTACAGAATTTCACATCCAATTGTTGCGGACACAAAAAATTTCCACATTTCATTTAATTTAAACATTCGATTCCACGAGAAAAAAAAAAAAAAAAAAAAAGAAAATTTTACTTAATTACGTAAAAAATTCCATAAGGCGATGAAAAGTTTCGTAAAAAAGAAAAATCCTCTTTTCAATGTTTTAGAAATATTTCTTCAGTATATACTAAACAGTATATATATATACATATACATATAGATTAATATACTCAAATATCTAATAATATTTCTATATAACACAGACTCCCTTCTAAAAATCCAATTTCTCGATTCAATTTACTCGCTCTGCGGGTGGGGTTCGATGTAATAACTGGAAATGGAAAAGAATAGAAAAAATCAAAAACAAAACAAAACAAAACCAAAAAGAAAAAAAAAATGATCGTTTTCTTATAGGACTAATAATTTTTACCACACGCGATACTTTTATCTTTGTAAGCTATATAATAAACCTATATCCTCTTTATATGTATATGTGTAAATAGGTTATATACTATATACACCTATATACAGTACATCTATCTTTCTCTATATATCTAAAATCCCTTGAAAGACCCATCGCAGAGAAGTTTTTTTTTTTACAATATATCCGATGATGCATTTAATGCTCAATAAAACTAGTTTTCTCTTCGACATCTTGATTTATAGCCTTATAGAGCTTGCGATGCAAGTCCCTGCACTATCCTCTTAAACCATCAAGTACGTGTCATTAATACGGTTACAGTGTGTCATGTCGACGTGACGTTGGCGCCACTGATGAAAAAACAACGTCTGTTGGGTAATCAACGATGTATATATACTTTATAAATATATATATACATATATGTATATAAGTTTATATATAGGTATAGGTATATATGTATGTTAGTAGCTTTCCCTGTAACTACAGCTTAAACGATTATGCGTTCTTGTGTATATTATACATACACATATATTCCCATGTAGGTATGTATGTACGTCACGATGATAATCTTACATAACCCCGAAGGGCTTATATTGTTGGGAAATAGGTATAAGGTACTTGAGCGTTAAACGCGCAGGTGTAACTAAATAGTTTTTGGAATTTACCAACGTCTTGTATATTACCTACGTAAATATATATCGAAAAGCAGGGATTTTGGTGAGAAATAGAGAGAAAAACAACAAAAAAAAATCCCTCCCCCCCCCCATCCCCATCCCTGGAAAAAAGATAGTGGTTCAATGTTCTATTATAAATACATATTTTCGTTTCGGAGTATATTTGACTATGGCATACGTTTTTATTTTTTGTTTATCTTTTCATTTTGGAAAAATAATTCTGCCTAAAAAAAAAGGTTTATATGAATTTTTTCCAGGGGAACTGGCCTCACAGAAATTTGTCATTGTTTCGAGGTTCGTGACGTAGGTGCTAATTCCTTGATGAAAGGTATTTGCAGTTTTCCAACCCTCTTTATACCTATCTTACAGTAAAGCTTTCATTCCTGTACAATTACCATCAAATTGTTCCAGATTCAGTTCGAAATAATTTGAAAAAAGATTTTGAAAATCTTTCACAGAGAAATCTGCAGCTTTGTGCACATATTATACATATATATTTATTTATTACGTTCTTGATCCACGCAGGGGTGGCAATTCGTAATGTCCTTTTATATTATTCAGTGAACACCTGAAATCCACCTGATACCCCGTATACATATATACATATACCTGTATATACACTCGTGGGGATCCCTTCATCGAATGGGGTCTGAACCCCTCCGCGTTTCTACACCATGGGTACCGTAAAAGCTATATAGGGATGTAAAAGGAAAACAAAACAAAGAAAAAAAAAGAAAGAAAAAAACAAAGCTTGCTATATAGCGACCCAAACACCGTTAAATACCATTGTCCTCCCCCTTAATTCTTGCTCATTTCGTAAGTACTTTTTCATCGCGATATTACATATAGCTGGTGTACGTATGTATAAGTATGGGTATAATTGAAATATTTATATACCTACGAGCTAAGATTTTGGTTTTAAATGTGAAAACTGTAGAAACCATGAACGATATTTAAAAAATAAACTCCCTCAATTTATTACATATATATATACCATAAAAATGACAAGAAACTATACGAAAATTGTGAATATTTCATGGTGTATAATTCGCATGTAATTAATTATAAGCTATAGGTGTATAAGGTATATATGTATATGCCTGTACATACATAATTTACTTAGATGTGTTTACGAAGATTGCAGAAATTTACTGAAGTTATGGTATAATGTGTGGAATTATCGGAAATGGGTAGATTCGTCGCAGTTTCGAGTTTATTTCTTTATTGTTCACTCGTGTAATTTTTTTTTTTTTTTTTTAATTTATTTTTTATTTTTTTTTTTTTTTACTTTTTGTTACTTCTTATAGCATAGGTAGAAATTACTTTGAAGTAAGAAGAAAAAAACGTATGATTTGTCCGTAACAGATGTATAAGTACGACCTTCATTATCGTAAAAAAGAAAAAAAAAACGAAAAAAAGGAAAGAAAAGAAATAGAAAGAAATGAAACGAAAGAAAAAGAACAAAAAAAAAAAAAATTGCAGTCTATAACGCAAACGATGGGTGCCATGAAAAAAACTAAAATAATTATTTTCAACAATTATTTAAACTTCCAAAAACAAAATTGGAAAAAATCAAAAAATGAATTCATGTATCCCTTCTTGTACAATATTTATAATTTTTATTTATTTTTTTTGTTTGTTTTTTAACGCATAATGTGGTATAATACTACAGGTAGATGAAAATTTTACGTCATACATTCGTAATTTAATGTCAACTCGATAGATACATAGCTCATCAGACTTTCACCCACGAGAAGAAAAAAATTTAAAGAAAAGAAAAAAAAAAGCAACTCAAAAAAACCAAATAAATGAAAATAAACCCAATATTCGTTCATTGGAGGTTATTTAAAAATACGCAAGAAATTTCTTACAGCTATTTATGTACACATAAATACTCCACGGGATATATTTATTTGCTACTCGCGAATTGATATAATCGACACACATTCACACATACATACACGTGTATAACCTATCATATAAATAAGTGTAAGTGCCTTACTACTGCAACTTTTTGATTACTTTATGAGCACTGAGGTGAAGGGGGTATTGCGGGGCCTGTATACCGGGGCCTTGCCACCCCTTTACCCCCTTAGCCCTGCTCATGCCCCCGTCACCCCAGACCCCCCCGTTTTCCCCTTCTCTACTCAAGTGGGTCCCCGGTAGCGCCGCCGCGCACCTGCCGTCGATTCCCACGCCGAGACTCACGTTTGCCTCATCTTTCCTCTTCCCCCCTCCCTCCTGACCCCACGGGCCCCTACGGGGCCCCAACAGGCCCCGCCGTTCTCTCATATCCACCATACTGCATCGCACACGTGTGCCTCGGGGGGTGAATTGGGGAACCAGTGGGGTGAGGTGAGGGGGATGGAGTGGAGAGGAGAAAGGGGGGGGGGGGGGGAATTGTTTATTTTTGGATATTTTCGGCCGTGTCTTGCGATATATATGCGCGTTGCGGCTTTATTGAACGACGCGACGGTAATATAGCCACGTTATATATGTATATGTATACATTATATATATACATATATACATATATATTCTCTCACCAAGTTTAAGGATAACCTGAGCGCAGCCACTGCAGGCTATGTATATGGGTATATAGATATTATAACTACTCCAAACGATATACTGTACTGCAATATATTCATTTATTTACGTACTGCATACATATGTCGAAATTTTACCTATAATACATATATAGGATAATATTATATATTATATAAATTATATACATATAGCTTGATAGTTTTGACATAAATTTTATTTTTGTGGAAGTACCTATATAACGGTTGTCCTTTATTAAGAGATCGCCTGAACATAATATACAGAAAACTTAAGATCAATGCTGTAAAATATTTTTTTAATATAAGAAAGCACGAACTAATTAACAAAAAAAAAAAAAAGCTTACGTTAATCGCTTCAAATTATATCCGCAGAGTATTGAAATTAAAAAAAAAAAAATATTTAACTAAATAATTAAAAAATTTGTGACATGAGAAGATTTTTGAAAGCTCCTTATTTTGAAATATAGTCGAAATTTTTTAATTCTACGTCACAGATGTTTAGCTTTTCAATTCAAACTTTTATTTAATCATTTTTGATTGTATAGTTTTGAAAAGATTTGTCCAGCTTTTTTCAAATTTAGAATCTTTATTATCATGGTAAAAAATTGTTTTCCAATTTTAATTCGATTCATCTGTATAACCCATAACCCTTAATTAAGGAATCCGACAGAAACAAAATTCGGTAATATTTTCAAAATAAAAAAATTATGAAATAAGAATTTCTGTAAAATTGTAAGAAAATTTTTATTTTTTTTATTTTTCCTTATTTCGCGAGTGGGTAAGACTGCGGTACCTACTATTAGTATATACATTATCTGATATTTCACAGTGTACCTTTGATTAAGATAAATCTAAGTGATCTAATAATCAATTATTCCGATATATCTGTCCCTCGAAATTAAGATACGTGTCGGTTATAATGGTATCACATTTGACTAGCCACTGCATTCATTGGTCAGATATATCGATATCCGATCTTTTGATTCAACGTAGGTAGGTAGGTAGGTAGATGGATAGGTATATACCTTATGTACTGCGTACATACGTGTGTAAAATAAATATCTATATATCTATGTATATAGGTATATATATATATATACATACTCTTTACTCCCACGTATAAATTATCTATACCTACCGTGGTTAATCGCGGTGAATGGTATATCTAGATAGATATACGTATACCATACATAATCGATACCTTTACAGATAGGTAGATATATAGATACATTATATACATATACATACATATACATATATAAATTGTAGACGACTTTCACCGTAGAAAAATGAGATTAGAGGATAGACGTTTTGGAGAAGTTGATATATATGGTTACATAGCTATATGTATATATAGGTATATACAAAACTCAATGATTATTTTTCACATGTTAACTAACCCGATTCATCTTTCATCTTAGTTTTTAGTTTTGGGTTCGATTTGTTTTTTTTTTTTTATTTTCTTCTATCTTTTACTTTGGTTCAAAAATCTACACTAACTTATTGAATCATTATAGTTTCAATCTGATCGACTATAATACCAAATCTAAGTATAGTAAAAAGTTCCGTTAAATGCGGTGGGAGTCTTGTACGATATCAGTTTCTGATACCGGTCGTCTGTCTAGTTACGCATATACGAGACAGTTGAGGTTCACTTTTCAGTTCTATCTATAGTTAGGTATAACTACCGAGTCGTATATTTTTGGCTTTTTTTTTTGTATCTTTTTTTGTTTTTGGTTTTAGTTCACTCCAAAAAAATCTCTGTATATGTATATAATATATACACGATAGACAGAGAGTAATTAGATAGATATCCCGCACTGCAGTAGTATATATGTATAGTAAAAGTGAATGAAACAAAAAAAACAAAAAAAATAAAAAAATGGTATGATAATTTATTACACCATAGTAACCGAAAAGATTTATGAGATAATACACCCAATACATAACCCTCGGATGATCGGCACAATCTATGTAATTATATCATAGATTTGTTCCTTCTGTTTACATATGTATACATATACATATATACACATAGAATTCTACATCGATATACAAATCTGTGTACTGTAGGCACTACTTAGCCACGATGCGATAAGTATCTTCAGTGCATTACTAAAGGTTACTTTCAAATCCCCCCTCCCTTCCTCCCTCTCTCTCCACCAGGCCCAAAAATCTGAATTCACAAACAATTTTTTTCAAAGATCGCAAGCATCGATTTTCTAGTTTGCGGATAACTGGATTTACTATCTTGAATCTTTTTTTTTTTTTTCAATCCGATCGAGGCACGAAACGGACTTTTAGGGGCAGTAGAAAATCTCAAATAACCGAATCACGTTATCCCCCTCGGTGAGCATATATATACTCTTATATATAGGTAGGCAGCTATAGCCACCCATCACCGAGACAAGTGCAGCCTATTGTGTGTGTTTTGGGTTTTGGTTGCGGGGTATGGGATGGGCTTTGAAGGTACAGGTGCACACAGGGCAGGGGGCCCCCTATAGTTGTTGGGCCTTGAATTGCCTGCAGGAGTAACTAGACTGCAGGGGTGAAGAGAAGAGGGGACCCTAACGCCTGTAGGGATCATTCCACATAACGATCATCAGTGAAGGGGAATTTTTCGGGAGCTGCGTGTGTTTGTTGTAAAAGATTTTTTTTCATATTGTCATTATAATGTTTGAAATTTATTTCTCTTATTGTCTCTTCATGAAATGAAACGATTTTATTTTCTTTATTTAGTCGCGCGTGTAAAAAGTTTACCGATTTCTTAAAAAAAATTTTCTTTTACCGATCTAAAAATAGCCGAAAAATAACATAAGTTAATCGGCAGTATCGTCTCTACGAGCTCTTCAACAATTGGAGGATCGTTGAACAGTTAAAGAGCTGAAAGATCGGTAAGTTGTTATTCGATTGGTCGGTAACAAACAAGAGAATGTCGAGGTTGAGCCATTCGCCACGCCTTAAATCTAGTCCCAGCAACGCGATTGGTTCATTCTTAGTATCCTGGGGTACGAAGGGCCTTAAGGCCCGGTTTTTTTAGTCCGTTTCTACCACTCGGGCTTCTCCGGATCCCCACCTTTGACCCTCTTCTCTCCCTCTTAACGTCTACCTGTGGTGGGCCCTGCGGTATCATTGTCGTTGATCCGTAGTACCACGGATATTTTTTTTCATTTTTTTTTTTTTTTTTTCTTTGTTTTTGGCTTCGTTTGCAGCCTTCGTACGTTTTTCTTTTTATTACCACAGAAAGCCAGAGCCTCGCCTTAGGCCGATTTTTTTTTCTTCTTTTCCTTTTTTCTCTAGACGTTGATTTTCGTCATGTAAATTTTCGACTGGGTCGTTCGCAGAGCGCAATTCTCGGGTTCGAGGTGCAGTTCGTTGCGCTCATAAATAATATCAAAAAGGAAATAAAAATAAGGGATTAAAAATCGAAAAGGGAAATTAAAATTAACAATCGTATTCTTTCACTTGTAGATGTTAATGTTAGTAAGAGGAGGTGAGGAGGCGTCGCGACGCTTTATGTTGTATTACATGTATTTGTATATGTCCATATTCTCACATGTATGTATACACACAATATATAACACACAGTTAAACATGTATGTACCACTTCAAGCGAGACGTCAAATTACGTAATTACAACCCGGACGCAAATGACACTCGCGAGTTGTCCTTGATGTGTAATTTAACACGAGTTCTATTTCGTAATTTAGCAACACTTTAGGTATTTTGTGATACTGATCCAGTACTACCGGTAACTAAAATTGAGCTTTAGTACTACAGAAATTGGTAAATACTTTGTAAGTGGGAAGCTTGTATAGAAGATTTTACCAATACCTATAAACAGTTTATACTATATGAGAAAGCATGAATTGCAGATTTGAAAAAAGCTGCACAAATCTCTTTAAATTATATCCACAAATTAGATACCAAAGTTTAAACTAAAGAACTTAAAACTTGTGACGCAAGGAGCTTTTTTAATACCTCGATGTCCGAAATCTGATCAAATTTCTCCTTACATTACAGATATTGAGCTTTTCCACTCAAAGTTTTATCTTTCCTGAAAAGATTTACGGAGCTTTTTTCAATTCAGAAGCTTTATTAGCAATATCTTATATATAATCAAAATTCTCATTGCATCACAGATATTGAGCTTTTCAACTCAAACTTTTATCTTTCCTCAAGAGATTCACAAAGCTTTTTTCAATTCAGAAGCTTTATTAGCAATATCTTATATATAATCAAAATTCTCATTGCATCACAGATATTGAGCTTTTCGAATCAAACTTTTATCTTTCCTGAAGAGATTCACAAAGATTTTTTCAATTCAGAAGCTTTATTAGCAATATCTTAAGTATAATCAAAATTCTCATTGCATCACAGATATTGAGCTTTCTAACTCAAACGCTTATCTTTTTTCTTAAGAAAGATTCAAGTAGTTTTTTTTCAATTCAGAAACTTTATTATCAATATTTGAAATATAATTAAAATACTCATTGTATCACAGATTTTGAGCTTATCAATTCAGAATTTTTTCTTTCTTGAAGATATGTTTACGTAGTTTTTTTCAATTCAAAAGCTCTATTATTTATCATAAAATGTATTTACGATATTCCGAATGCCTAAATTTGTTATAGAATATGGAAAGCTCTTGCCTATTGTACATGCCTATTATCTTTTTCTATTTTCTTGTTACTCTTTTTGTCTCCTTTTAATCAAATACAAAAATTCAAATTGGGTTCTAACGTTGCCTGACGAAACGATACTGACCAGTTTGTCTATTTTCTACTTTCTGTTTCCTCGTGTCGTTCGGGTCGTTTTACAAGAGCTACGAACGAATTAGGGAGAAGCCCTGAGCCGTGAATTGTATAAGTTAACGTTCAACGAATATGTAAATAAATTTGTAACGTTTTTAACTCGTTGAAACACCAGCCAGCAGCTAGACTATCGTAGCAGACCGTTTGCAGCGAGTATAAGATGTTAGATTAATGTCCAAACGTCGAATGCCAGGCAATCTTTAAACTCAGATTCTAACCAACGTAAAACAAATACAAACATACATATATCAACGCACATATGTAGGTATATAAGTATATATATATACCAACGTGAACGTATGAATGGTCATTTTTAAACGAATTTAGAAATTCTGATAAATTCTGATTTATCGACACTTTCATTATCCACTGAACTAATCCTCAGGGGAATTTCAACACTACCTACTGATCGCTAATTGATTGTTAGATCATCCTACGATCGCGAGAAAAATATTTATCGTCCAAAACAGAATGAAGGTAAATAAATTTTCGGTTTTAGGCCTGAGGTGATTTTGCCTAATCGATGTATGATGTGAGTTTCTTTTTTTTTTTTTTTTTTTTTTCAAAATTCATCCGATTATCATTAAAGTTTTCAAAGATTTTTAAAATTGAAAGGCGAAGAAAAGACGAAATTTTTTTTTTTTTATATATATACACAGACTTGGAATATCCTGAAATCCGTTCCCAGGTCACAATCAAATGAATCGGAGATTCTACGTTGAGATTTCGGTCACTAACTAAGTAAGTAAGCCTCCGGGGACAGGCACCTACATATTATGTGGACACGTAGCTATACGTATACCAACGCGAGACCGTTGAGCCGGAAACATCCAGAATGACCTGGGTAATTCCCAGGTGAAATACCAGACGTTGAATCTTGAATGTCAAACAGTACGAGCTAGTGACGTATTATTCGTATATATTGCCATTCGACCAACTAGGTGTGGCTTTACGAATAAATCGCGCGTGGTAGAAAAAAAGAAAAAAAAAAAAAAAAAACAGAATAAAAAAACCATCCAACAATCGCAGTTAAAGTTACCGCGCGCTCTGAACAACTTCCGGTTAAACTAATTTCCGGCTAGGTAATCGATTCGCTATGAACATTGTATAATGATTATAGTTTGAAAATTGCATTCGGAAGTTCTAAGTGTTCGATTTTTTTTTTTTTTTTTTTGATATCAAAAGTTTTCTTTTTTTTTTTTTTGTTAATTTTTTCAGGTTTTTTTTTAAAAAAGCTTTTCGGTGAAAGTTGGTACAAGTCGTATTAAATTAGACGCGAGGCATCGCGACGTCGTCTTGGCTCCACCTAATTCCTGGGATCTTGATGCATCGTTTTGCATCGGGCTGACCTCACGCGAAATTGTCACTATTCAGTAGTGACAGCGCGTGCGCGTCAGACGTGTCGAGATTACTGTATGGCGATTTGATTCAGAGACACCAAAGCTCGTTTCAAATCGTCAAACTAACTCTGATATGTTTTCCTGATATTATTTCCCGGTGTTTGAACCTCTGCTACTTCCGGCAGGCGTCTTAAAACCGGTAAAATATGCCCTAGTTTTATCCTCCGGACAAGCACACACCCTCATATAATAAAAATAAAAAAAACATTCGTTTTCTCGCCTCTTGAAACCCCAAAACGTTACCCTTTCATTAAATTGTCCAATTCTCCTCTCGGTTTTGTTCTAGCCTCATGCCGGGCGCCGGAGGTATTTAAAGCTCCTAAAGCTACGCTATACAATTCATGGTTTCCTGATACAGCGTCGCGACGCTAGTCGACCGCAAGCTCTAAAGGTCATGGCGCTTTCTCGCCGTAATTCCCTGGCGAGACATGCAACCCTGTAAACCGTCACGCCTCGATAGATTTTCTCCAAACGTTCCTCCGTTTAATGAAAATATTCGAGCGAGCTTTTTCTTCGATAAATATCATGATTCCCTAGTACGACATAACGGGATCGACCGACCCTCAGTTTCGGAGGGTCTTTCAGGCGTTAGGTTGTCCCCATGGATTTATACCTGCCCATTAAAGTTCCTCAGAGCTTTTAGACTCCTCCATTAGCTTCGGGGATGGAAAGCTCGAAATGCATGCTTTCCTAGTCCCGGGTCTCGATGCTTGTCGACCTCAGGACTCGAAGCGATTTCTCGCCTTTTATGGCACTTGTTTTGCGATCAATTTGTTGGAGGAAAGCTCGAGGGTGTTGATAGTGTTAAAAAGCTCTTGTGTATACCATTCTAAAGAATTATACGTAGTAGTAGAACGAAGGTGTGTAGAATGTCGAGGTGAGACAACCCAGTGGAAATAAAAAAAACAGTGATAGAAGCGCGGTTTGGTCCGCCAAAGACATGATATCCTAGTTCGACGTCGCGACGCTCACCGACCACGAGTTCCGAAAGTTTCCGAAGACGGACCCCTGCTAAAATAAATACTTGATAAAAATATTCATAGTCTACTATCTGCTATCCTAGTACTTCGACTCATACAAAAAGCTCGCACGCAATCGGTACAAAGGGTTGATAATCAGAACACAAATTTGTGTACAGTTGACGTTAAAGCTGCTGACCAAAAATGAAATCATAAAAAATATTATCTACAAGCTTTTGAAATTTGATTTTCACTTAATTCGCGGTTTTTATTTTCTGTCTTGAAAAATGAAAATTTCGATAAAAAAATAACTGATGACCATGACATCGAAAATTACGAACGTATAGAATTGGTTTACAGCTCTGTTCTGAAAATCAGACAAACCGTTTCATGAATTCCTGTAGAGGAGAGTATATTTGGTTGTTTGTTTATCTATCGATTTTTTCTGAATCCCAAAAAAAATTTGTTTCACACTTATTCTGAAGCGCGTTCTGCAATCTCTGTGTATATTGTACACACATATGTATGTATGTATCTATGTATAGACAAAGTTCGTATCAGTGTTTGGAAAGGGAGGCGGTGCGACGCCTGCGCGTGGCGTCGAATCTATTTTCATCCCCTCGCGGTGTGGTATGAAAAATCTATAATTACGCATATAGCTGTGAGTCCGTGGGCGTCGCGACGCCAGCCACTTCTTATATTTTATGTTTCTCTATTATATCTCTTCGTCAAAACGACGCTTGACGTCGATCTCGTCAAGGTGACGTCGGCAATCTTCTACAGGTATTGTTTTCCTAGCCGTTAAGGACGCCGAGGCGCGGCCTTTGAACGTTAACGAATATCCCATCAAGGACAGCGTCGCGTCGCGACGCTCTACACCCTCCTGATTCTCATATAACCCTGATCCTACGATACGTCAGACGTTGCCGTTCGACTGACGGGCCAAACTTTGTCAGATGTCAAGGGACGTCGTATAACACTCTGTGTTGTGCTGATTGCCGGGTCTAACCTCGCGACGCTAGGGCGCCGTAGTGATCGCATAGGGGCGCGTCTTGGTGCTAATTTACACTCTGGATGACCTGCCTCCCCAAAAAGCATTCTCCTTTGATGAAAAAAATAATTAGATGAAAATATAAAAAGAAATTTCGTAAGATTTTAAAACAAAAAAAGGCATAACAATAATTTCTATATTCATATAACCAACGACGTCGACGGGATAAACGAGCTTTCAATCTTGCTGCATAGAAAAAACTCCGAAAGTTAGTAATTTAAGTTGTTTCCTAAAATAAAAAAATTATTAAAAATGTGAGCTTTTTTTTGTCGAGCTTTTTATCCATTTTGAAAATAGTTTCTACTCTTCAAAGTTTGGGTATCTTTCAATACACGGTCTACATTTTTTTGTTTTCAGCTTCTATTACTGTTAAATAGAATTTCCAAAATTTTCAACTTCCAGAAACTCAACTGTTTTTATATTCTACATTTTAAAAAAGCTTTATTCGAATGACTATGAATCGCTCTCTGGAACCAAAATTATCGTTAATTTTATACATTTGAATAGTGTGAAGCGAAATAATCCAGTATTCGTCTTTGTGACGTTTATTCTGATAAAAGAAAGCTACATATAATAAAAAAGCTCATTTCATGTAGAAATCAGAGAAAACAATCCCGACCATAGCTGAAACATTTTTTCCTCAGTGGTAGAGGCGGCTACTTGGTTAGACACGTGTTTTAACTTACCGCGAGCTTTCCTGCTACAATTTATACATATATATACCGCGTCGCGACGCCATGTTAAGCGCGGCTTTTACTGAAAATCGAACCTCTATCTCGAGGCTGTTATCCCGTTCTAAGAGCCCGCTGTGGGCGAGCCGCGACACGCGGTGAGCGACAGGTGGGCCAGCCGTCATCGGGGACGTCGTCCAGGTCGTCGAAAGCTCCGGGTCTATCGAAACCGAAATATCTTCAGGTTTGATACTGTAACTAAAATTTGTGGATGGGCATTAGGTGCACCTGTTTGCTTCGGGGTCGCAGGTCGAGAGACGTCGCGGCGCCTCATCAGGCGTGCAGGAAACGACGCCGGGCGTCGAGTCGCGTTTGAGGGCGGTAATATCCACAGAATGACCTCCCGCAAAAATAAACCAATAAAATTCAACCCGGAAACCAAGTCGACACGCTGTCAAGGGGCGTCGCGACGCTTAGCTTCCGCGCCGACGTTGGCACCCTCTTCTTCATGGGCTGCCTCGCGTCCAACGGAAGTGACAGCACTCCGTCAGCACCGGGACGCTTGATTAGGCGAACATAATAGCCTCAGGGTAGGACGTTCTCTCTCGATTATATCGCGCCGTTGTTGTGCTCGAAAAGCTCTGAAGTTTTAGGCCAGATAAGCTAGAATGAACGGATCGAGTTCATTTTATTTTCTATTTTTTTGTTAGCTACGATTTTTAAACTTTTTTGAAAAAAAAATTTCAGTCCGTTAAAGACGTCGCATTGACTAAATTGGGTAGACGAGTGTTCAAATTTTGTGCTTTTTCAAAAACAGAAAACAGAAATATGTCAATTGTAGAAGTGATCGAAAAATAAACAAAATTTTATAGGTTCTACTTCTGCAAGTTGTTTTTTGCGATAAAAAATAAAAGAGTATTCTACTTAACATATAGAAAGAGCTTTTTAAACACTCCAAAACGCTATGACTACTGAGAGACTATCTATGCCAGTCAGTTTGTAGTCTGAGCCGGAACTGACCGTTACTACTGAATGTTCAGACGTAGAGAACTATTAAAGTAGTGATAGTCAGTAGGGAACAAGACGATGCAAAATTTCGTTTGGCTTTCTTATTTTGTGATGTAATGATTTTTATGAGATCTAATTTGGATTACATCGTCAATTCGGGAAAAAAATTTACTCGTTTTATGCGATACCAGGAAAACAGATCGTCGCATAGTATCCCAAACACTATTGTTCGTATTAAAATGAAAGCTGGAAATTACTGTAATCCTTACAAAGTATTGAGCTTTTTTTTTATAAAATCGTATAGCTGACCGGGTAACATTTTTTCGGGGTTCTATAAAGTCATTTATAATAATTTGGCTCAAGTTCGAAAACAAAACTTTTACAGTAACGTAAGGTATACAGTAAAAGCACATTTGGAATAACGGAAAGCTTCATTTACCTTAAAAATTTGTTTGTGTGTATTAAATAAAGACAAAAACGACTTGTGTGAAGTTCCAAACATGGAAGAATCGCCAGGAAAAAGTTTAAGAAAAAAAAGCTCACCTGTTGCGCTCGATAAATAATTCCGACCCCTTCCATTCGTTCAAGAAAGCGAATCAAATTCCAAATCCTGCGGATGGTCGAGAGGCGCCGACGGAGGAGTTGCGCGAAGCCGACGGTAGTCGCGACGACAATTAGGAAAACATATATCCGAAAGCTCAACGGCTACGTCGTACATTATAGGAGCTTGATCGACCACAAGAACGTTTGCTCGCTCCACGCGGACCATCGGCATTCCGACGTTACCAGCTTCGGATGGTGGATGTGAATTGAAGAGAAGGAACGAACGAACGAAAGCCAAGCGTCAGACTATCCAGAGGAGGGTGAACGTCGCGACGTCTAATCAGGGCGACAGGCTAGACAGCTGGCAAAAACACAAGCTTGCGGTTGTCATATTAAGTACGTAAGCATATATGTATGAATATTACGTCACGGACGGTCGAATGGCGTCGCGACGCTGTCCCAGGATAGTAGTACCTATACTGAATTGTTTAACCAAAAGCCTTCCGTTAAACGGTGCGCTCCGGATTACCAGGGAGTCAAAGTCGACTACCGACGATCTCGAGGGCGTCTCGACGCCCTCAATTGCTACTCATTGTCACAGAGGTCAGCGTCTCGCTAGCGTCTACAATTTTTTCGATCCGTTTACTGGGGGTGCGGTTAGTCCGCGGCAGATCCCTCGACTAGGTAATCATGAGACGTGCGTCGAGCCAAAACCGTCGACGTCGATACACATCGTCGAAACGAAGCGTCACGTCATGACGGTGGATCAGGAGCCCAGCGTAACTCTCCCGGATTACGGAACGGCTAAGAAAGTCGAGGTTAGAAATAGGGGCGCATAAAATCGACGGGAAGCATCGGGACGCTTTTCACTTCTATCTATATCACAATTTCTAAACTAAATTCGAATCGAATCGAAAAAGACAGACGAAAGCTTTCGGGTTAGGTCGAAGCTCGAAGGTGCTTAAAATCGAGGTTAGAAGCGTCGGTTCGCGAAGAGCAGAATATGGTATCAGGAAAACATATATCGTCGGCGTCGGGACGCCCAAAGGCGATTTTCGATTCTGATATATGTTAGGGTGTGTATATTATTTGTTCTTATATACAAAGTACCGAAATATTCAGATGAAAATGACGATATTCCACAGTAATGTGGAATTTTCGTAAAAAGTCTACCAAGCTGGTATAAGTCGCGGTTGGCATCGCGACCCGAAAGATTCGAAAGCTCGAACCTTGGTCGGTTAGCGTCGCGACGTATAACCAGGATTTCAGAAGTCCAAAAGCTCCAATTCCTCACGAAGTCTCTCGATGACGTCAAAAATCGACGTCGAATTGACCCCGACGTTAAATTTCCCTTAACTTTGATAAAAGCTCAAAACAAATTTATATTAACGTCAATTTAAAATCACAAATATGCCTCGACGCTTTATTGACCAAAATAAAATTTAACCCGGCGTCATAGAGTCCCGATTTTTTTTGTAACAGGGTGTCATGGGGCGCCGCGGTAGGTATAACCTGGAGCTAAATAAAAATAAATAAACGAATAGAAATTGATTTGAAATCGATGAGAGAATTGTGAACGTCGAAAATAACGAAACCTTTCATCAGTTTCCTCAAACGTTAGAGGGCAATGGAATGTGCTTTTCTTACGTCTTAGGCATCGCTACACCCTTGCCGATCCCGTCTTTACGTACCTAGTAGAGATGCTAGGAATTATATACAGGGAGCTTTTAGTAAGACAAAGTGGCATGCGGCTGCTTGCGCGCAGCCCCCGATACCAGGAGACCAGATTGAACGATGGTTGACCTTTAGAGCTTGCGTCCTAGGCTATTTCAAGATGTCGGACGAAAAAGCGCGGGCTTTGAGATCGAGGATCAGGAAAACAGAACTCGATGTGTGTATCAGGCGTCGCGACGCCGACGTATTGACGTCGCTGTATTCCCGCGAACATGAATAAAATAAAAGCTTAAATATTTAATTTACTTAAAAACAAGCTTTTTGAATTTGATAAAATTTTGATAAAAAAATTTCGTCACTTCTTTAGTTCTGAGGTTCGAATTCCCTTGAGCTTTTTTCATCTTCTTTAAAATTTAATGAGTTTTTTTTTTTATAGTTAATTCGATTTGTTGAAAGCACAGCAACATTTCAGAGTAATAAAATCGTTTTAAGATCTACCATAATTCTTGGCCCAGCGATGAGCCAGAGCTTTTGTTAAAGATACAGTATAGAGGCATAAAGTCAAAGAGATTAACCGTATTTTACCGTCGGTAGGTTGGTATATAATATCAGCCCTATATACATCGAATCTTGATAATTGCGAGCGTCGGATCCGAGGGTCTGATTGTACGGTCGAAAAAGGATCAGCCTCATAAGATCCTATACAAGAGAAGACGAGAAATAAGAATGAAAAAATTAGTTGGAAAGTAACAAGTTTGTGATTGCAGGTTGGTAGCAATGGATAATGACCCTCGCTGCACGCTCCTGTCTCACTAATTCTCTCTTTCTCTCTTACTCATATACTTACTTACTTATATGTACTTATACATACCTCTTCCTTTATTTATTTCTTTATTATTATTATTATTATTATTTTTTATTTTATTTCTCATTATGTATACACAATGGCTGATTCCATGCATGCATTCACTCGTACAGCATTCTTGCTCACATATCTCTTTCATCTTAAATCTTTAATCTGACTTCTGACCATATACCTATATGATATTCCTCGTCATTACATCCCAGTTTTAAAATCTAGTGGATTATCTCATAGCCATGATATATTTTGATTCATGGTTTCTCCTTCGGCTGAAAATCTTTGATCTTTACATCATATTATACATATATATGTATACCTATCTTCATAGCTGTATCAATGTATACAATTTATTATTTAAAGATGAGACAGCGTGTAGCGCGTAAGTACACCGAGCTTTTTTTTTTTGTTTTTGTAACTTCTTGTACTTTTTTTTTTTTTTTTTTTTTTTTTTTTTTCTTATTTCCCCGGTTGTTTAGCGAGGAATAAATACCGCCGTTTTCCCGCGCGATCTTTTGCAAGAGCTACTGGCTGCTGCACTTACTTCAAGAGTCATTATCGGCGAGTGCGCGTTTAATGGCGATGCCGGTAGGCAATTATAACGTCATTTGCGAGCCACTCTTTTCTCTCTCTCTCTCTCTCTCACTCTCATTCATTCCCTATCTCTTTCTCTTTTTGTTAATTTTTTTTTATCAAGATATAGGTATCTATACTGAAGTAAGCGCGGCATTCTCCTTACCTCATCCAACAGGTTGCTGGTAATGTAATATCGATACTTGCGATCCTTCCTGTTCCGTTTAATTACAGACACGAGATATTCGTATTCACAGAATTGATAAAAAAAAAAGAAGGAAAGAAAAAAAATTAGATAAAAAGATACAAAATTATTTAAAAAAAAAAAAAAAAAAGCTCATCTCTCCACTCTAAAGTTTTGTACATATTTTTTTTATCTATATACATCAAGATCTTTAACGCAAGTATGTAACTATAGTATATATGTATACATATACCTTGAAATCGATTTTAATCAAACTCTTAGCATTGAAGGTTGTAATTAATCGACACGCCGAAAAGACGACGAAATTTATTATCATTATAGTAACGTGCGGGACAGGATTTAAAGTTTTAAATTTTAAGAGTCTCGAACAGTCGAAATTTGGAATTTTAATATTACAGATTTCACAGTTTTGAGAGAAGTTATTTCCTCGAAAGTCTGCATAGGAGATTTAAAAAACTTTAAATCCAAAAACACCAGACGTTCAAAATTCCGAAAGCTCAAAATGCGGAAAGCCGGAACTAGCGTCATACCCTTCCATTAAATTTTCTGATTCTTTGACTATCGCAGTTTTGGACTTTCTAAGTTTTGAACTGTCTATACATTCCGATCTTTTCCAATTTTATTATCCTGAGCTTTAACGTTTCTGTAAGTTCGAAATCGTCTCAAACGAATTTGTATAATTTTGACCACTCGGAACTTTGAAAATTGGAAACCCTCACGCGCCTTGGTCACACATGACTAGCAATAATCCAAAAAATAAATAATAAATAATAAAAAATGAAATAAAAAATTGTATACTCTGATTTAGAAAATTTTCGCACACGTTATAAATTTTCCGTATACCTACTATGAAAGAGGGAGAGGAGGATAGAGTAAGAGAGAAAGTTCGCTTGAAAATGATTGTAATTTTCGATCGTTATACGCGGAACGCGGTCAGTCGAAAATTGGAGGCTTATTAACGCAACACCTCGTCATTAGATAAGTAATAAATCGCAGGTCGAGGTCGAGTCAAGCTATATAGACTCGGGTTAACGATGATTAAGGTCGACCCTCTCTTTATAGTCGTTATCTATATACTTATATATGTATATGTACGATTTTTGAGACCAGTATTTATACCAAGGCACTTTTTTTGTTTTTTTTTTTTATTGTGGTTTAATTTCGCATCAGCCCACTCATCGATCTGAGACATATTAGCAGAATTAGATTTATCGTAAATATTAGAAAAATTTTTTCAAAAAAGTTAGAATAATTCAAAAAAATTGTAAAAAATCCATGAAATTTTAGAAATCGTCAACTTTCAGATAATTATACAAAATTTCAATGATTGTAAAATCGTAAAAAAAAATGCACGAAAAATCGCGAGAATCAGAAAAATCAAAAGAAAATTTTTTTAAATGACAAAAATTGTTAAAGTGTTGAGAAAAAAAGAAAATCTTAAATATGTAGTATAAACAAAAATTAAAAGAAAAAAATCATAGAAATTAGAAAATAAAAAAAAATTGATAAATTCGATTTTATACTAATTATTAGATTTTAATTTGTAAATTGACTTGTAAAAAAGTCGACAAATTAATTTTTAACAAGAATTAATATTAACAGCATGATCGTATTTGTTGATATTTTATTAAATTCTTTTATTATTTGTTTTATCTCAGTAAGTATTAATCACGTTATAATTATCCATAGATATAATAAGATATTAGATATATTAATAGAAAAAAATTTAATTAAGTCATTATTTACAGAACGTCTTAGCCTATGCGGCTATAATACGCCTATATACATATAAGCGAGCAAAATGTCGTTAATAATCCCAGCAGAAGCCAAAGTATATACATATATACATATATACATATAGGTATAAGCAGAAGCAGTGACTAGGTATCAGTTCTTCGTGTAATGTCACAAGCTAGACATCGTGCAGGTATTAAAGTATAAACCTATCATATAGTAAGCACGGGGTTATGGGGTAGGAATATATAGGTATAAGTATATTTAATGAAAGAGAATCGTGCAGCGCGACGCTACGTGACGTTACGTTACATTACCTTACGTTATACGCGATGCTATATGACGTAACAATTATTATTAATTTAGTAACAAATTTGTACCCTATTCTCTAATACCCCTACAATCATGTCCCCTTAATTAGCCTTTTCCAATTACCTATATCGTGCTACCTACCTACCTACCGCATTATACTACACGCGTAAGATAGGTAGTATAATATAATTATTATATTTTAAAACGTTAATTAAAAAGGACGAAGCAATTAATCGAAACATAGAACAAAGATAGTGCCCATGCAAAGACGATAAGGAGAGACACAGTTCCTATCCTCTAGCTATATACAGTTTAATCGTGTATAAAGGTATATATATATATATATTTATATATATTTATATATATATATATATATCTATGGAGAGACTATATACTAGAGATTATTTCAACATATAGATTCATTAATCAGAAAATCCCCGTCACACTCAACGATTAATTAAATGAAATTTATTTTATATTTAATATATAGGAACATATGAGATATATAATATGCACCTACCGAAAGAATAATCTAGCATAATCTCTGTATATGTATATAGTAGTCATGACATAGTCGTTTGAGTATATTAGATAGTAGGTAGCGTGCACAAGTCATTTTTCAAAAGAAAAAAAAAAAAAGAATTGTCTTATTATGGGAACATGTGGCAGTCGAAATATTAAACAAAAAATTGTACCTTATCAAAAAAATTTTTTAATTCATTTTATATTTAAAATTTGACAAAAAATTATGATGAAAAAGATCAAATTTTAAAGAATTTTGAAATTCCTTCTTTTACATGCATAAGAAAAATATAAACTAGTATCTATATAGTATTATCTATATAAAAGAATTATTTAATTATGATTTTCATAGCAATAAGGTTTCTTTTACCTATACTTAATACTATATATATATATATATATTATATATATACGTATACAAGATTGCAATTACATATCTGAACCGTCTAATAAAAACCGAAAATTACTTCGAGGAAACAAGTTCTCTTATACAAGGATATAAATAAACTCATTCCCTTTTCTCTCTTTCTCTTTCTCTTTCTCTCTATATTTTTCTTTCTCTTTCTCATTCGATTGATTTAAAAAATTCATTCGCACATGAGAGTAATGCTCATACCAACAAAAACACCGATGCATATAGTATGCGGCTATATTCAGCATGAAAAAAAAAAACACCGATTAACAATTAGCGTCTCACCATTGCTACCATATGGATATACATAAAATAAACTAACACTATTTACTCCTCTCTTATTAAACGTATATGTATACATATGTATGTATGTAGGTATATTATATATAGGTATAAAAAATATACACTGATTTAAAAGTACATACATACGTATATATAGGTATTAGACCGTTTCAAAAAAATCGATTATTTTTCATTTTCAAAGAGTTAGTCAAAAATATTGTTCCAAATGATGAAAAAAAATGTTGTCAAAGTTTGAGCTCTTAATAATAATATTAAGAGGTGCCTCATCGCGATTTTCTATTTCCCATTTAAATAAGATGGGAAGTGGTCTTGTGGAACTTTTCGATTTTTATATCTTGAAAATTAATCTACTTCGAAAGATTCTGCATGAATGCTGTTGTTCAAAATTGTACGCTCTACAAAAAAGGTCTCTTGGTCTTTTTCGATGAATCCAACTGTTTCCAAGTTCGTCATGATTAATTACCATTAATAACCAATACACCAACTTGGAAATAGCTAGATTTATCGAAAAAGAACAAGAGACCTTTTTTTTAGAGCGTTCAATTCACTACAAAAATATGTTCTGGTCTTATCAGTACACTAATGCGTTGACGAGTTATAGAATTCCAAAGTTTAAAAAAAAATTTCCCCATGTTATTTAGATTGGAAATAGAAAATCGCGATGAGGCACCTCTTAATATTAATATTAAGAGTTCAAACTTTGACAGCATTTTTTTTTTCGTCATTTGGAACAATATTTTTGAGTTACTCTTTGAAAATGAAAAATAGTCGATTTTTTTGAAACGGTCTAATAGGTATACATATATATACTTTATATAAATGAACAGGCGTTACTAAAGACACTCACTATTACATATATAAAAGTATGTATGTAGCATATCTATACGTAGAAAATATATACATAAGTTCTCTCTCATAGACCCCGCGCGCCCTACGAAATAGAGATACTTTACTGTATAGTTATACCTACTTGCACGGTACTTGGTACTTGGGACCGTCGCGTCGGTCGAGGCCGATCGCACTCGCTGCACGTGTTCAGCGTGCGCGGAGAGCGTGGCGGCATGCACCCCGGCTTCCCGAAAGGGGAATCCCCGCGCTCCGCTCACCACTGATCGTTGGACTCTCAGCGACGCGCACCTGCCGCCGGTTCCCACACTCGGCGGCCGCGCGCCGGACGTGACGTCAGGCCCTCCACTCACTTGGTGATCGTAGGCTATACTACCTTGTACTTGTAAGCTGGTTTCGTTAGCTTACTCGTACCCTTTCATGACCGTGTTGCTTTTGCTGTTGCCGTTGCTGATGCTGATGTTCATGTGACTAACTATATGCGTATTATTCGTACTTTGGATACACAGCCCGGCGTGAGCGCTCCGTGCAAGTTTGAAGATTCGACTTTTAGATATCCTGTTTTTTTTTTTCTAATTTTGTTCTAGTTTTGTTTTTTTTTTTTGGTTTTATTCAGCATATCGAATGGCGGTAAGCTTTATTTTGATATCAGGCTTAAATATTTTATTTTAGAATGTTTTACTTCATTCGGTATGAAGAGACCGTAGAGTTAAATAAGAGAAGGAATAATTAACGGTAATCAAAGAAGAAAACAAAAAAAGAAATGAAAAAACGTTATAGTAAGTTATTCCGAACGTCTTATCGTTAAAACTGGGTGAGAGAAGGGAGAAGGGAGAAGCTAGTGGGTTTCGTAACTAATTACAACTATTTACTACGTTCACATGAAAATATGGTTGTAACACATTTCTTCTTTTTCTTTTTCTTTTTTTTATTTTTGTCTTTATTTTTTTCGGTTTCTTTTTATCTTGGGTGGTTATACAGGGTGTCCCAACTTGCATTATAAAATATCTTGAAAAGTAATCAGATAATTGTAGAGAAAAATATTTCAGATAAAATTTTTTGGGTTCTATAAGAGGGACAGAATTTTGTGATATTGGCTTTTTTGTAAGTGGAGGCGCCAAGAGGACATGAAGGTTAACTTCGTCTTTTTTTTTTCTAATGCAAAACCTATATTTTTCATTACGTAATTTCAATCTTTTAAAAATTTGTAATAATTTTTTTGAGAAACACTAATTTTGATATTCAGTTGAGATTTATTTTATTTATCTTATAATTATCAAGTTTGGAGAAAAATTTCAGGAGACAAAAATTGCGTGATTTTATAAAAATAAGCTTGAAGAATATTCTTTTAGAAGTTTTTCAATCATTTTCCTAAACAGTAAAAAAAAACTGCATTATTTCTCCCGAAAAAATTGAATATCATGAAAAATTTGCTGTCACACAAAAAAAAAAAAAATATATGTTTTCTACAAAAATCGTCTTATTTTTTTTGAGTTAGAATAAAATTACGTAATGAAAAATATGGGCTTCTATTAAAAAAAAAACGAAGATGACTTTGATAGCTCTTACCGCTACCATGCGCTTACAAAGAATCCAATATCATCAGTAACTGTCCACCTCGGAATCCAAAAAATTTTATCTGATACATTTTCTTTTACAACCATTACTTTCGGAGATATTCTAATGCACAGTTTAAGTTTAGACACCCTGTATATCGTAAACTAGTTGTACGAAAGCGACGAACGATATATAGGCTTTATTACTACGATCAATCAAATTCCCTCTACTGTACGAGTAACGTATTTATATTTATGCTATTCAGATACTTGTACATACCTATACATATATATGTATGTATAATTTAGACACTCAGAATTTTGACTATTAGAAAAAGTGATCAAGAGCGTAATTGAAGGCTAATTACATTTTTCGAAACATATATTACGTTATTTAAATAAAATGGATAACTTCCTGTACGAACTTTTCACCTCTGAAGTTGTACATCGAATGTATTCAGGTGGTTTTGAGTTATAATACTTGGGGGGGGGGGGGGGGGGGGGAGGGTTAGGTTCCGAACGGTTAGAGTTGAGAATTGATTTGTGATGATTTCGAATTTACAGAAACGATGAAATTGGGTATATTAAATTAACATTGGGAAAAATCACAAGAAGAAGAATTAAAAACTTCGAAAGTCCAAGAATCGGAAAATTTAATGAGCGGGACAAGTTAGACGTTTTTCAAGTTTTGGAGTTTTTGGCCTTTCGGATTTTTTAACTTTCGGAATTTTGAACCCTCGGTATTTTTTGATTTCAAGATTTTTGTTCACATCGACTATTCAGATTGCTCGAGGGAATACCCTTTCCAAAAACTGTAAGATCGGTAATATAAAAATTCTGAATTTTGACAGTCCGGGACTTTTAAAATTCGATTCTTTAACTTGGCCCCATATTTTTAATTCCACATAATTACATCGATGATTTTTTTATTTATATCTAGATATATGCTTGAGTAATTTTGAATACCGTTAAAAAAAAAAAGATCGGATAAAATTAAAAAAAAAAATTATTTGGAATTTTCTTTTTTTTTTTTTTTTGTTTGTTTCTCGATTACGCGGAACCTTTTGTCAATCTTTAATATATTCCGGTAACTATCTATCTAACCTACTCGACTACAGTACGACGTATACAATGAATAAAAGTTTATTCACGTACGTCGACGACTATATATACCAACCTTACATGAGTACGTATATACCTACGCGTCCTCAAACGACCTCCTCATGATCGACCACAATGATTGTGATCCACTTTTAAACTAGGCCCATATTAGCATTTGGACAAAACATATACGTATGTATATAATTTATGTACCTATGTACATATTATGTATCTACAAGATATATTCTGCATAAATCCGCATCGAAGTGAACATAAAAACACACAAATTTCATATTTTCATATTTGAATTAGTTTCTTGATTAGGATGAAAAGTAAGAAAATTTATAGTGTGAGTAGGTATATAATTATTTAACTTATTAACTGCGATGGGGTATATATATATATATATATATATATATATATATATATATATATATATATTAGACCGTTTCAAAAAAATCGACTATTTTTCATTTTCAAAGAGTAACTCAAAAATATTGTTCCAAATGACGAAAAAAAAAATGCTGTCAAAGTTTGAACTCTTAATATTAATATTAAGAGGTGCCTCATCGCGATTTTCTATTTCCAATCTAAATAACATGGGGAAATTTTTTTTTAAACTTTGGAATTCTATAACTCGTCAACGCATTAGTGTACTGATAAGACCAGAACATATTTTTGTAGTGAATTGAACGCTCTAAAAAAAAGGTCTCTTGTTCTTTTTCGATAAATCTAGCTATTTCCAAGTTGGTGTATTGGTTATTAATGGTAATTAATCATGACGAACTTGGAAACAGTTGGATTCATCGAAAAAGACCAAGAGACCTTTTTTGTAGAGCGTACAATTTTGAACAACAGCATTCATGCAGAATCTTTCTAAGTAGATTAATTTTCAAGATATAAAAATCGAAAAGTTCCACAAGACCACTTCCCATCTTATTTAAATGGGAAATAGAAAATCGCGATGAGGCACCTCTTAATATTATTATTAAGAGCTCAAACTTTGACAACATTTTTTTTCATCATTTGGAACAATATTTTTGACTAACTCTTTGAAAATGAAAAATAATCGATTTTTTTGAAACGGTCTAATATACATATATATATATATATATATATATATATATATATATATATATATATATATATATATATATATATATATATATATATATATATATATATATATATATATATATATATATATATATATGTATTGTATCTATATAGTATTTAAAAAAAAAAAAAAAAGAAAAAATAACAAAGAGTATAGAATATATATAGCTTGCGAAGATTTTTCTAATTAACATTTTTCCATAAGTATATAATTTATAATGTTATACATACATTGTTCGCCTCGGTTCAACCGGCCGTATCCTCGAGGCCACGTTCACACCGAAGGCGGCCAGCCGTAGAACGATAACGAATTACAAAAAGAAGGAAAAGATAATAAAAAAAGGCAGGGAGCAAGTGCTTTTATTTTATTTTTTACTTTTTTTTTTTGTTATTCATTAATTTTTTTATTTATTTATTTTTTTTTTTTGTGCACTCAAGCTCTTGATCATCGTCAAAGATCGCGATCTTTTTGTTTTTCTTGTTTCAATTGAGATTCGATACGATGATGGAAATTTTGATATTTTGATAAAAAATAAAAATTTTAATATATCAACCTACCCTAAAGTTGAAATATTTTTGAATAAAAAGAAAGAAATCTATAGATTTACCTCGCACGTTTGAGATCCTTTCTTATCCAAACAGAAAAATGGGAAAAAAAAACGTGTCCAAAGGGATCATGAAATTGGAAATTTCTGTATCCGGGATAATTTTTTTTTTCCTTTTTCTGATTACATAGGCGAGGGAATCGTTTCAATACGATAGATATCCATACCTATACCTACATAGTCAAATTAAATGGAGTGGGAAAAGAGATTTGTAAAAAATAAAAAAAATGAAAAAAAGAAAGAACAAAAAAAGGAGTTTGTATATATATACTGCAGGCTGAAATGAGAATTCAGAGAGGTGAATTCAATAACGAAATTTTCCGGTGGTAAAGTAAAAAGAAGAAGAAAAAGAAGCAGAGGAGAAAAAGGATATAAAAAATAAGATAAAAAAAAAAAAAAAAAAGGATAAGAGAAAATTGTGTTGGCTTAGGGATAAAAGTTGTTGGTTCTTCGATTCCTGGGAGGTCAACACCGCGACAACCTCCACGCTCTCTCATCAGACACTTTTTATCCGTGTTTGATTTCGATTAACTTCGCCTTTTCTTCAACGCGCACGTCCTATTCCTTTACGCTTATAAGTAGGTACCTATTCTGAGATTCACCGACCTCATCGAAACCGTCACAAACTATATATATATATTCCATTAATTTTCTGTGTGTGTGTGGGAAACTAATTCTGTTTTATCATAGTATAAGATTTTCTGTCCTAATTAATTATCGTCTTCTTTTTTTTAACTTTCCGCAATGAAAATTAAAAATTTTCATCAAAAAGGGAAGTTATTGGTTTTGGTCCGATTTTCGAAAATCGAGATTTCATCAGATCTCGACGTTTTGGGGTCCGAAGAAGCTATTCTGACTATTTTTGGATGGACGTCCGTATGTGTGTGTGTGAACAAATTTTTGTCGTACGATATCTTTAGAACGAATCGACCGATTGGAATTGTTCTTATGGCGATCGAAAAGGTTTATTAAGACATAGATCTGATTAGATTGTTAAGTCGATCGATCGAGTAATTTCAAAGTTATTTGAGAAATAAAAATTAAAAACAATTTTTTTTTCATATTTTTAGCCCATAACTCCTAAACTGTTCGTGCGATTAGTCTCAAAACTTGATCAGACTTAGCTCTTGGATAGTCCTTCCGATCGTCGTAAGATTCATCAAAATCGAACGATTGATTTGAAAGATATTGCACGACAAAAATTTCTCTTTTTGTCGTACGATACCTTTGGAACGAATTAACCGATTTGAATGATTGTTGAATATTCATTTATTTGATTTTCGATTTACTGATTTCTAATTTTTTTTTTTTTTTTTTTCAAAAAATTCGTCTCTATCGTGTGATCAATAAAACTTTGTATATACGATACTGCAAATGGATTTCGAATAATTAAATATCATTTTTATATCAAATTTCTGAAATGGCAAACTCATTTTCGAATCTTGGATGTTTTTCGATTTGAAATTTTTTCAAATCTCCTGTATAGATTTCCGGTGAAATTATACCCTTTCAAAAAACTGTGAATCATTATATAATATTAAAATCCGTAATTTTGACCGTTCATAACTATTAAAATTCAGAACTTTAACTCTGCCCGAGGCGAACTATGTAGGTACTGAGATAAAATTGATTGATTAAAAAGTAATTTGTAAACAAGATTAGTCCTTTAAAATCCAATTTCCTTCCAACCTGTTGCATATTGATACGAATATCGATACCACGTTCTATAACAACACTAGCTGTAAAACTTGTCAGTCTGTACTTACTTAGTCTCGATGTTTTAAAGTTCATATAATATTACTGTCACGATGATCACGTGTACATAACGTACTTACGTACATACATACATACATTCGTAGCAATACATACGTACATGAATACACTGCGCCGTGTTCGGTACCTATAATACGTTCATTGGCGATTCACGGTACGTCGTCATGCCCGACGTCCGCGACGGCGCGCGCTCCGTGGGGTGAGGTGAACTGTAGGGGGGCAATAAGGGGCAGGGGGGGGTTTAAAAAGGGGAAAGGAAACGCACGCAGCAGCACGAGCCATGGGAACCGGCGGTGTGAAGGCATGTGGTGGCTGTACCGCTTCGCAGTGTGTTGACGCGCGATCCCTTGCTCACTCGCTCGGCGTGGCGCGCGTGCGCGCGCGCTAAGAGTCGAGGCCGTTGGAGGACGAGACGCGTTGTGCATTTAGTATTGCAACGATATCCTAGGTATTTTCATTTTAACAAAAGGAAATGACCGAGCCTCTGTAGACGTTAGGTGGGAATCGGGGGGGGTGGCGACTACGTAACTATTACAAGTATTTTTATGTATACCTACGTATGTATGTATGTATGTATGTACATAGGTATGCACATGTATACATACATATATACCTTTGCATACGTAATTTATATGCGTTTATTATATACTTCTTCATATAAGTATTTATATAATATATATGTACTTTGATAAATAAAAACGTTTTACATTTCTATTGTACATAAATTTATATATAATATATACATATACATAGGTATGTATATATTTTATACAATATGTATGTACATTGCGTTTATATGTATATAGGTATATGTATATAATTTGATATGTATGTACGGGGTCGACAAACCTTAATTCTCTCTCTCCCTACTTTCTTTCTCTCGTATTTCTTTGCTCTGACTTATTTTGTTTCATTTTATTTCGTCTCGTTTCGTTTCTTCAGTCTCGATTCTTGAGACGGTTTTTTTTACACATACCAAAGTTGGTATTATAATTTAATATATGACACGCATATATTATGGATTATAGTGATCGGGTACACGATTTTCATTATAATTTCATATGGGGCATTCCGTATCATTTCGCCCTGGGTCTGACCCTTGACATCTCGGATTGGGCTTGCAGTTTTTTATATGATTGTTCTCACTTTGAAAGGCAGTCAGTTATTTTTATTTTTAGATTTTTTAAAATCGATTTGAATTTTTTACAATTTTTGGCAAACTACCATATTCATCGACACAATTCAAAAATCTGCAAAAATTCTGAAAAATCGTGTGTCAGATATCAAAATTTTTAAGCTTAGAGCCGGAGTGGGAAGATTTTTCCTTCCTACTGTTTTCAAGCTTTTTTCGAAAAAAAACGTTAAAAAAATTAGAAGCCGGATTTATTTTACTATGGATGGCTGCTGAAACATTTTCATATCTCACACCGGGTCTTTTAAATTTTTTCCAGATTTTTTGGGACCATTTTACCAATTGCAAATTTTTTTTTGTTTTTTTTTTTTAATCTGAAAAAATTCCAAAAAAATCTAAAAAAAATTTCAAAAACCCGGTGTGATATATGAAAATGTTTCAGCAACCATCCATAATAGAATAACTCCCGCTTCTAATTTTTTTAACAGTTTTTTTTTTTTTCGGAAAAAGCTTGAAAACAGTAAGATAAAAAATCTTCCAACTCCGGCTCTAAGCTTATAAATTTTGATATTTGACAAACGATTTTTAAGAATTTTTGTCAGATTTTTAAATTGTGTCGATCAATATAATCGTATTAAAAAATTGTAGAAAATTCAAATCGATTTGAAAAAAATCTAAAACAAAAAAAGTAAAAAAAAAAATGAATGTCTTTCAGAGTAAGAAAAATCATATAAAAAATCGTGGACTCAATCCGAGAGGTCAAAGGTCAGACCCAGATAAAAATGACATGGAATGCCCCATATACTATATATGAGAAACTGTATATAAAAAATCGTTATCAATTAAATATTTATTGTCTACGTTACATGAGATTATTTTTTTCACCTAAACATATATAAATAAAAATAAAAATTGCATGAAAATAAATAATAATGATAATAATTATATAGGTAGGTATACATAATTAATATCTCCGGTATACATACAAAGTATGTATATACATATAATTCTCATTCGTGTGATGAATCTCTCTCACGACCGAGAAAATCGAGTCAATACAGTAGCAGCAGCAGCAGCAAGTAGCAAGTAGCAGCCTTGATTATCTCCGGTAACCAATTAAACACGTGCGAATTAGTATTTACATCGGTCGTATTAATTGGTATAATTCTCGCTAAATCTATCCCCGAAGTTGGTATGTATGTACATGTATATATATATATATATATATACCTATAAGGTATATATGTATATAAAAATATTTCTAAAACAATAGAGGTCTCGGAAATATCGCACCTTACGATGAGACGAGGCTATATGATAAAGTCTCGAATTCAGAATCTGACCCGATTTTTTTCACGATTTGTATAGGTTTATAAAACAAAAATCAAAATTTCTTAAGTGAAACTTCTTCAAGTCTCACGCGACATGCACAATTTTTTATTATTTCTTTTTCTTTTTGTTTTTTATGTAAAAATTTTTGAAAAATATGGAAACAAAAATGAAATTTATTATTCAGTTATTGTATATATTTGATCAGCGTATTATAGGGTTAATTTTTGTTATGTAAACTTGAAAACCGCACGAAGAAGAAGAAGAATAAAGAAAAATAAAATAAAATAAGAAGACCTTGAGGCGTCGAAGAATATACATTTTTTTTTTTTTTTTTTTGTTTAATTTCTTTTCAATAATTTTTTTAGGGCTTTCCAAGGGTATCAAGTCGCGTTCTATAGGTAGAGATGAAATTCAGCTTGTCCTGAGCTCGACCGCAGAAGGTTTCAGTCTTAAATTAACGGTCGTTCATATTATAGTCGTGGGGTTCGGTTATATATACACCAAGAGACAAAGTATGCCAAGAAAATAAAGTAAAATTAATGATATTTAAAATAAGATAAGAGACGTAAATTGAAAGAAACCAAAAACAAAAATTAAAAAAAAATACCGGCGCGTAATTAGCGGTTCGAAAAATTGTCAATAATTATGGAATTCGATGATAATTTATAAGCATCGTTTTACTTTTTCACATCTTATCGCTCTGAGAATTTCAATGCTTATTCGATTCGCTGTAACGTATATCGTGTATATCGTATTCGTATTTAGCTTTTGCATTGAAATTTTATAAGTGAAACGAAACAACGATATCAAATCGATAAGAAAACTCCATCTGCTAAAGCCGAAAACTCGTTCGTACGATAACGGAGTCCACATTACCGTTCCAACGTTCACTTAGTTGCTTTAAAATTCAATACCAATTTAAATGTATATCATCATGTGCGAGTATAATATGGAAATTAAATGGGTGATAAAATTTTGTCACGTATATAAATAACCTACCTAATTTTACAAAAATTCTGAGAATTATTATCCGCTAAAAATTTCCTGTAGGTATATAATCCAAATCATCGATTTCCGGTATAATTTTAACCCGCTAATCGTAGTTGAAAGAAATTGATAATCAGCGAAAATAATTTGATCGTAGTTTGAAATCCTAAAGTAAATGAAAAAAAAAAAAAAAAAAAATTAAGAAAATTATTCTTATACTCGAATTTAACGAAAGGGGTCTTTGTCTTTCTTTTCAGCACGCGATAGCCACGCTTCGGATATAAAACCTCTTAGAATTCTGATCTGTATACGGTACCCAGTGTAAAAATTTACGGTATAAAAACCCGGGTCTAAATTTCACCCGGAAAGAAACCCCCGTAATTTAAACGGGGTCCGAATTTTTCTGTAAAGCAAAAACCCCGTGATCGTAATAAACATCCGTTGTCGTTATAACCAAACCTGTAGACTAAAAATGGCACAATTTTTGGTACAAATGGAAATAGCTGATAGAAATTTTTGGTCCAAAAAATAAGAAAAGAGAAAATAAAAGAAGAGAAAAGAAGAGAAGAGATAGGGTGGTTTTAGGGGGTGATTTGCTCACCCTCGTATTTCGCCCTCGGGAAGATGCGGCTTCGAGGGTTCCCACGGCAAGCCACCACCTGTGCCCTGACGACGACAGACCAGATCCCCTAGAAAAAGACGGGTCTTAGATTTTAATAGGCGATTGAGAAAGAGGGAAGATACATTCGACCTTAGAAGTATAGGCTGCTGCAGCCTGGAGGCTGGAGGCTGAAGGCTGTGCAAGCTGCTTGGGGAGAAGCATTAGGGTGTTAAAAGATTTCGGGGGTTGCTGCCTGCACAGCTAGATCTACGTTAAAAGAGCTGGACGACTTTGAATGCCACAATCCTAGCTACTGCACGAGTATTAAACGGAGAGGCGGGAAAGAGAGAAATAGACTGGAATCTCATTTAAACTAAGTAAGAACAGATTTAAGTTCAGCGTGACATATAAGGGCGGAATAAAACACTCGAGAATTAAACGAGACATTAAAACGTTTAAAAAATTCAATTAAATGGTTCGAAAATACTTTTTTTTCCTATTTTCTTTTTTGGATAGTTATTTATTTTTTTTTTTTTTTTGTTTTTAGGATCGACCACCCAGCGAGATTACATAACGAAAAAAATTTCTAGATACTTTTGAAAGGTTTTAGATCCATTCACGTTATCGTTTTAAAAAATTTTCAACCAAAATTAATTTCGATAATTTTCTATCACGTATTACGAACGAACGATTGTACCAATCGAGTTAAAATTTTCATACAAAATAGTCCGTAAGTTAAAGATGTTGTAAAAAAATTTACAAACCAGCATCGATTTCGGTTTAAAAATGGCAACGGTTTAAAAATCAAAAATACTATAACTATTACAGTTTTTGAACAATCTTGATAAAATTTGGTGAGAAACATTTCGCGATTAGTCTAAACGTTTCAAAATTTTTTCAAAATTTTTAGTTTAAAAAAAATTTATTTTGACTTTCAGCTGTCTTAAATTTTATATTTAAATATGAAAATTTTGTATATAGCAAAAAAAAAAAAATAAAACGCGTTTCGTGCACGCGTCTTACAGACGAATTTCTCATTCTTGTTAAAGGTAGGTATAGACGCTCGTTTTGTGTCGCATTGTTTGACAATGAGCCATCTCTCGCACGTGTACATTACAATGGAACTACAGTGGCACTCTTATGTACGGTTCTCGTGTATCTAGTTTTATATATATAGGAATATATGTATTTATGTACATACATACATACCTTAAGTTGTGAGAAGAGAAAAGTAGAGAAGAGAAGAGAAGAGAAGAATCCCGATGTACATAAGGCCTAAGACCTGAGCAGTTAGGGATCGGTATAGTACGCGGTATAGTCTAGCTCTATGTATAATGTACTAACGTATGTATATACATACATACCTATAACCTAATACAACAAACAACAATAGAACTGCCGCAAGGCGTACTGCTGCTGCCACAGCGCAGCGCAGCGCAGCGCAGCTCACATCTCAGCTTTGAAAAGTTGTGTATTTCCCACGGTAGTATTTTCCCGTAGCAGCTGGCCAGAATACCGAAAGACACACGGAGCACGAGCCAAGAATTTAACTGGCCCGCAAGGAATTTTTTTTTTTTTTCTTTTTATATTTCTATATTTTTTTATTTTTTTTTTTTTAACAAGATCTGGCGCCATTTTATCTATCATTTGCTCAACTATAAGTAGAGGTTGAAAATTTACTACAATAAAATATAAACCACACAATATAACCTATCGGCGAAAGCTGCAGATGACCAGCTAGTTTATATATCTCGACTTTGCGAGAACGAACGCGACTCGACTCTGTCCAGATCCTCGATCTGTAAGCCGCGAGCCATGAGCCGTGGCGACTCTCACTCGAATTATTACACGGAAGTGCAGTGTTTATAGTATAGTGGGACGATCATTATCGATAGGTAACATACATAACGTCACAATTAACCGTGGCGATCTGAGAACTCCTTTACTTTCCATCAAGAGAAAAAGAGAAAAAAAAAGAGAGAGAGAGAGAGAGAGAGACGGAAAAAATAAGAAGAAAAAAAAATACTATTGCGGTAAAATTTCTTGTTCAATATGTATATATATAACGGAAAATTCAATGAAGATAGATAAAGAGAGAACAGAAAGGAACAGAAACGTGATGACTAATTTCGACTATAACTTTGCCAAATAAATTTAATAAAAATTATATTTACGACTTACAGGTGAATCCGTGAGTATATATATATATATATATATACTGTTTATACATATATATTCATTGCCTTAAAGAAATGTAAATAAGAGAAAAAGAGAGAGAAAGAAAAACACATAAATATGATAAAAATTTAACTGGAATATAAAAATTTTTCTTTATAAAAACCGATTTCTTAATCGAACACGATTTTTGACGATCATTTTTAATCAGTTTTTGGAAATAATTTTGGATCTTTGATGGCGGTTTTTAAAATTTTTAAAAATTCAATAAAAGAAGGAAACGAAAAAGAAAAAAAAAAAAAAGAGAAAGGGACTTGTTATACCTGCAGTCGTAAAATCTACAGGAAATTCAAAGTACTTTTTCATTTAATTCGAATTTAAGTTACGAGTACAACGACGTGGACGTACGTTCTCGCAGTAGCTATAAGTCGAGGATATGTTTACAGCGGGGATGGTCATGGGCTAACTGGGGAAGTCCCGATTTGCATGGGGACCAGACGCTGTTTATAGTATAGCTCCGAGGGATCATACGAGTATATAGTCGAATAGCTATTTCCGGTCTAACAGAGATCGTTCGGGTCCAGTATATGTTCATACATGCACGTATATGTATATATATATATATATATATACATCGATATAATTAACAATCCGGTTGAAATTCGTCATCCTATTAAATGGGTACTATAGTTTATTAAATCGATTCAAGTGGCCAAATCATTGAGTCAGTCTGACCCCCTGTATACATACATACATACATACATACATGCATCTATATATCTATAATCTATGTATATATGTATTTATATATCTCGTCCTCGTTATAATTTTTTCAAATTGATCTTTTCGGCCATGTATATATATACGATTTGCGATTCTGGTAACGTTTTCGGATGCAAAAAAATCAATCGGTAATAATTAATTATTTATATTAATTAACCAATTGAAGACGGAGATATTTTTATTTATTTTTTAATTTTTTTTGTATTTATATATAACTATTTGGGATATTAGGTTCCCTGTAGCTATATACATTATACGGCCTTCATCCGGGAAACAACGGTGAAATTTAAATTTAAGAAAACTATAATTCGCTATTGGAATGCGGGAGGTTTGCCAAGTTTTGCGAAACGCGAAATTGGAGCGGAGTATATGTTCGTCGAACTACGGTGCAAAAAACCCGGTATTACGTATCTCAACGATTCATTTTTAGTTTTTTTTTTTTTTTTCATTTTTTATTGGTTTTTTTGCTAATTTTTTATTTTTTTTTTTTCTCACGATTCTCGGAATAAAAATACGGATATATGTATACATAATTTTGTTTTAAATTATTGTTTTCGAAACTGAAATAATATGGGACGATATTTATTAATTAATGATTTTGAATTAATTTGTCAAGACTTTTTCTGTTATTTGAAAAATTTATTTTTGTATATGGAATCTAGGTGTCAAAAATTGCAAAAAAAAAAAATTGAAATCTTTTTCTTTTAAAAATAGAAAATTCTGGTCTATACATATTTTGAATTTTGTGATACAGGGCCTGATTATAATGACTAAAAACCGTAATAACTATTATAAATAAAAACTGAAACCTCCCACTGTGTAGATAATACACGTGTATATATGTATACATAGGTATATACGTATATACGAGGGTTGAAAGCAGAAGAAGAAGAAGAAGAAGAAGAAGAAGAAGAAGAAGAAGAAGAAGAAGAAGAAGAAGAAAGAAGAAGAAAAAGTAAAGATATTCTCACGAGCTCCGGGGGGTTAGAAAAAAGTAGAAAATATGTACATTACATATAGAGAAAAAAATAAATAAAAAACAAAAAAAAAAAACAAAATTGATCTCATAACGTCGCGAGCAACGTATATATGTATACCTATATACCTAATGTACATACAGGGCATGCTGTAGGCGTCGGTGAAAAGTTAGCGACGTCGATAAGCGACTGACTCTATGGTTGTATATATGTATACATGGTTGAGATAATTAGGGGCTGAAGGGTCGTTAGCTGAACGCGGGGTGCCGTACGGACCGGACTCCTGTGTCGTTTTGCTGCCCTAAAGCATCTGTCGTTAATCAACATCGTACGGACTATATCCTCCTATGTATAGTATACATATATATATATATATATGTATATATATATATATGTATATATACAACAAAACCTTCACGTTTTATTTGGAGTATCAATTTCCGCAAGAATTAGGCGTACATACATATACGTATGTATGTACATAAGTATGTATATATGTATAATGTACCTATACCTATGTATGAAGATAGATTTAAAATAGTAATTCAAAAACGATTTGTCGGTTGATTTTCTAAAATTTATATAGTCGGAGTGTCCACTTCTGAACATTTTTAATTTTTTATACTTATCTATGGTGTTTCTGTTCTCTCTTCTTCATTTTTTTTTTTTTTTTTTTATTGATAATCAGAAGAATTTTTGTTCAATTTCCTTTCACTCTGTTAATTGCGGAATATTTTCAAAAAAAAAAAAAAAAATCTTATCGAAAAAACATTTATTTTAAAAATGATCGAAATTTTTCTAACATGATGATATATACCTATGTATAAGACATGTGAAGAGTTTTCTCTTTTTATTTTTATATATTTAATTAAACGATAATTAAAAATCATGCGCTAAAAACTGAGTAAGAAAAAAAAAAAAAAAAAAAAACAGAATCAAGAAACAAAAAAATGAATTGTAAATAATTCTTATTTTTTTTTTTTTTTTATTGTCCTCAACCCACATCCACAATCCATAAAGCGAACTAAACGCCATTAGACACTTGTTGAGCATTTTAATGTGTATAATATATAGATATATATATACTATATAGGTATGTACATACATACATGTGTGATATGGTATCTAATAGTAAGTGGCGCGCACGTCGTTATTTTCACATAGAATATACATACGTGTATGTATGAACATACGTACGTATGTATGTATGTATATATCGTATATAGAGGTACCTAGATAATATGACCAAGTTAATGCGTGTGCCGCGCTGTTGCGTTGCGTTACGTTACGTTGCGTTGCAACGTTCCCGCGATTCAACAAGTGGGCGATATAGGCGCGCGGCCTCCGCGTGCTGGTCGCGCGCGCTTCTTGGCGTGTGCTCCAAGTTCGTCCTTCCCTTTCCCGTATCCCCCAAGTTCCTCTCCCTCTTCCTCCCGTTACTTCAGGCTGACCCCCGCGCGGTGAACGTTCAACGTTTGAACAGGCAACGCGCTGAACGCGCTCCACTTGTTCATGAGACGAGGGTTGCAGGTGTGTTGCTCGAAATACTAACCCCCTTGTCCCTCCTCTGCTATTCCCCCCCCCCTCTCCTCCCCGTGCTCCTCAAACCTCACGTATCGTTCCCCTCGTGCCGCAGCCGTCCGTCCTGTTGCCGTCGCCCTCGGAGCTGTGGGAACGCTCCGGCCCGAGAGCTTCCCACGATACGCGCTCCGGCTGCTGGTCGGGGTCTCCGACAGTACAACGCGCGTTAACTCGGCAGAGAGAGAGAGAAAAATGAAAGAGTAGTGGAAGGGAGGGAAGGGATCTACCTATAAATACCCCCGACATAACTTCGGGACAGTCAGATCAGCTCGGCACTCCGAAGCGAACACATAACCTATCCTAAGCCTTAAAACAGACTTAGTTCAAAGTTTATCTTTAAAAAAACAACAACAAAAAAAAAAAAAAAAAGAACTTAAACAGTTTGATATAAACCGGTAAAATAATTGAAAAAGAAAATAATTAAAAAAAAAAAAAGAAGATCAGTGTCTGTATCTCAAGTTCGATAATATAAATTTTGTTTCTTTTTTTTGTTTGAATTAAAACAAAAAAATTACGAAGACAATTTATAACGACGATAGTTAAAAGTGTTTGATCAGTGATCGAATATACAGATAAATATATATTTTTGGAGTCTTATCAATTCCGAATAATAGATTAAAAAAAAAACAAAATGGCACCTCATACAAGCTACACACCTGTTGGAGGAATGGAGTACGAAGAACCAGTGTCTAGGACCTACCAATATCGTAAAGTTATGAAACCAATGCTTGAACGTAAGAGAAGAGCAAGGATAAACCGATGTCTTGATGAGTTAAAAGACCTTATGGTAACAGCGCTTCAAGCTGAGGGTGAGAACGTTGCGAAACTTGAAAAAGCTGATATACTCGAACTCACAGTAAGACATCTGCATACTCTGAGGGCTGCACGACGTTTGACATTGACTCCTGAGACTAGTTACGCGGACAGATTTAGAGATGGGTTTACACAGTGCGCTCAAGAAGTTTCTACGTTTCTTTCAACCCCTGTTGCTGCTTCGGTACATCCAGCTGCTGGAGCTCAACTAATGCGTCATCTTGGCGGTTGTCTTAGACGACTTGAACAACCGGCAACTGCTACAACACCTTTGAATACCGGAAATGGACAACAGAATAATCAGACTAATAATGTTAATGGAATTTCTGTTAATAATTTAAATCAGAATTCTTACACACCGCCACAAAGTCCTGTAAGCATCAGCAGTTCATCCGGAGAATCTTCAGAATCTTCGACAACGTCACTTCCGGTTTGGAGACCGTGGTAGATAAGGAATTGTAAAAAAAATTTTTAAGAAAGTTTTTCACTTTTTAAATAGATAGAGAAATAGAAGAAGAGAGAGAGAGAGAGAGAGAGAGAGAGAGAGAGTGAGATATGGAGAGATTATTAGAAGTTAGAGTTTAAGATTAAAAGAGAAAATGAGTTAGGATAGAGATAGAGAGCTGTTTTAAAACTGATGTTATATAAACAGAACGACGAATCTACGCGTCTTCCAAATGTTAAAAAAAAAAAGAAAATAAAAAAAAAAAAAAAACTGGCCTCGATGATCATTGACGATCGATTGTTATCGAATTATTATTATTATTATTATCATTATTATTATTATTTTCATATTATCGAGTGTCTAGTTAGATATTGATTTATAATAATTTTAATTTAATTGTTTAGGTGGATCAAGCTTTAACGATATATCTGTGATAGGGTTTTTGTACCTGAGATTACTATTTTCTCGTAAAATAATTATTTTTATTAATATTAATATAATATTAATTATTCATCTTGTTATGTTTAAGAATATTTAGCTGTAACGATCAACGTTGAATTGTAAAAAACAAAAAAAATACACAAAAAAAAATAATAATCTTACATATATAGACACCACTATATATTGATTATATATAATAACAAAAAACAAATAAATAAAAAAAAACTTATTTCTCATAAAAAAAAAATGATACCTTGTATATTGTCTAATAATTTTATTTATATTTTCCTCGAACCGAAAACCCGCAATCCTCAACTTTTATATACATATACATATATACATATATGTATATACATACATAGAGTAATTAAAAAATTTTGAATAAGAAATTTATAGTTTCTTTACGAAGATATACGATCAATCGATTTAATTAAAACTCTGAATTATACTCTTGCAGTACATAGAAAAAGAAACAATGCAAAATAAAAAAAAAAAAGCATTTAATTAGACTTTTCGATTGTCACTCACTGACGATAAATTTCTTTTACAACTTTTTGATTCAGATTTCTCGATAACTATTATATGTATACTGTAGTACATACCTGGATAAAAGTAATACCATAAAGGTACTGTAGCAGGTTTAACGTAGAAATATAAAAAAAAAAAAAGAAGAAATAAAAAAAATTAAAATAAAGTGTATAGCGGAAAGGGTGTAAAAAACCGTTCTAATTACTAGACTAGAAGCCAACGGACTCTTAAATTCGTTAAAGGTGATCTTCATTCACTCATTCATTCATTCATTCATTCATTCATTTGGTCATTCATTCACTCATTGATTCACTCCGTTATAGTTTCATAGTTTTTCATTAGATCTAGCCGGTATCATGACACGTTTTAAACGGACGAAGGTTAGTTGGTGATGTTGTATATACATGAAAGATGAAAAAACAAAGTAAAAGTATATATAACTGGAAATACAATAATTGGGGTAATTTCACAGCCATGGCCAATTCATATAATACTATACAATACATATGTATAGTATATGTAGTATAGGTATATATATATATATGTATATGCCGGATAATTGCTATCCGTAATTAGAATCAATTCAATACTTTCAACTCGGACACTTTGTCTCAACAAAAAGATTAGTCCCGGGGTAAATTTTTTGTTAACATTCATTTTACACTGCAGCCTACACACAATCTTCTATAAAAGCTATACCTTACTTACCACTCTACTTCTTGCCATTAGTTTCAAGATTAGATCACTTTTTACCAATACAATTTTGTATACGACGAATCTACCATATAGGTATATACATGTATATATGTATATACATCGTGATTCTTGCTATTATAAAACGGCCTTTTAACTTAAGAACATTCTTCTTTTTTTTTTTTTTTTGACATTTTTTTTTTTTCAAAACACTAATTAAATTTTATACAGAAAATTCAATTAAATCAGAAATTTTACGCTCTGTCAAAATCAGCTGTTTCTAATCACGTTTATTCTTTATAGATATATATATATATATATGTATATAAATAGTATGAGACTGATTTGTGAATCCATCTATTTTATTTTTTTTTTCACGTATAATTAAACATTGATATCCTTTAAAAATGTAGAAAAAAAATTATCAAATAAATGATACAATTAGCCAATTAGTTGATCTAATACATGTATATATATACCTACATATGTATAAACATATTTTTGTATCTTTTATCGTCATCGTATACGTACGATACGTCATTCGACAACGAGTAATTATATTTACTTCTCAAAAAAAAAAAAAAAAAAAAATGATTGTAAATGGTAAACAATTATATAATTAGACTTGGGAGAAGAAAGAGCAAGAACCGAAAGTAAAAAACCAAAAAAAAAAAGAAAAAAAAATTGATAATAATCTATGAGTAAGAATTTGTTCGATCGAAAATTGATTGGAAAAATTTCTACAGTTATTATATCTGATGTTGAACTTTGATTGATGTATTTTTAGACCCATTCAAGTGTTCAATATAATCGATACTGTATAAAGCACGTGCCGATTTCATCATCGTTTCCTATATTCGAATAGACGGTATATATACATATATATATATATAAAAACGTCTTGAACTGATTAAGACAAATCCGTAATGTTCACTCGAAAAACTTTTGTTATCTAATCGGTTAAATTTTTATTTTTTTTTTGTTACAGATAATTTAATGGCGTCAAATTTCAACGTTTATAATCAAAATTGAAGACAAAGGTGAGTTAAATTCTAAATTTCGAACGATTTACTGCAGTTAATGTTCTATACGGGCTTTCAATTTCTGGTTAAAAAAAAAAAAAACCAAAAACAAAAAAACGATTTAAAAAAAAAACAAAATATATTCTTTCATGTGATCGTGGCCCTTTTTTGTCCGGAGATATACGCAGCTTTCAATTGCCTAATGAAGTAATAAATTTGTATATTGCCACACGAATGGTGAATGGACCTCGTGGGAATGCAGATGAGTTTAGTTATTGGCCCCTTTCAGTCTTCTTCGTGTAGCTACTTTATTTCTAAACTTTATGCCTTTTTAATTGGCTCTTTTGGTATTCGTTACCGATCGTATAGTTTCGTGTACACACATATATAATTTTATTGACGATATTGTAAATTTGTATAACTTCACTTTGTATAACCTACGGACGATATCATCCAAAGAATGAATAAAAATTATGCAAACGATTCTCGTAATGAACTAAAGTACTTACATATATAAAGTTTTATAAATACTTGTGTATTACACAGCGAGACGTGATTTTTATAAATAGAATTAAAAGATTCTTTAATCTATAATACGTCATTCAAATAAAACATGTGGCTACACTTTTATCTGATTACGATAAAATCTGCACGTATAGTTTAAAATCCGATAAATATTTGCCGTTGTGAAATAATCGAAGATCGTTGTATAGAAGAATTATTAATAATTCCATTTTTTTTTTTTTTTTTTTTTTTTTTTTTGGACTCGTAAAATTTACACTGACGTTTTAAGGTTATCGATAAATAATGTCGAGGACTTTTAAAACCCCTAAGAATATTTTCCCTTTGAAAAAACTCGAGTCATGTAAGACGTTGTCACCTTGTTGTTACAGGCGAACTAAAATGGATGTGATAACGTACAACCATCACGGTATCGTTCATATAACTACAAAGATTGGAAATGGCAATGAACTTGACGAGGATTTAGAATGTGGTGATCAAGATGATGAAGAGAATCGAATTTTTCATGTACAAAAACGAACGCAGTGTAATGTCATCGGGGAGATGGGAGCTGGTGGTGATAAAACAAGCAAAATTCCATTAAGAAGAAGTCTATTCCCTTACGTTGCACCTTACGTCGTATTTCAATCATACGAAACCAAAGGTCCGACCCTTCCAACTGAGATAAGCAAACATATGAAATGGAGGCTTAGTACCATAACCCCTCTACTTGTTCGAAGAACTTTGGTAAACTCTGGGTATCGTTTAGTTCGAAAATCTCAAGAGTGGTGTGGAACATGGGGTAAACACATGAAGTCATTGGCTTTTAAATCCTTAAGAGAATCCCAGAAGATAAATCACTTCCCAGGTACATTTCAAATAGGACGAAAAGATCGACTATGGAGAAACCTAAGCAGGATGATAATAAAACATGGTAAAAAGGAGTTTGGTTTTGTGCCAAGAACTTATGTCTTGCCCCAAGATCTTCGAGGGTTTCGTCAGGTCTGGGAAAAGACCGGTGGTAAAGAAAAGTGGATTGTTAAACCTCCAGCATCAGCGAGAGGAACTGGAATACGGGTTGTTCATCGATGGTCACAGATACCAAAAAAAAAACCTGTCATTGTGCAACAGTATCTTTCAAAACCTATGCTCATCGGTGGTGCAAAGTTTGATCTACGTCTATACGTTCTTGTAACTAGTTTCAATCCCCTAAGGATCTACATATATCCTGATGGTCTTGTAAGATTTGCCTCCGTTAAATATGTCGACGATATTAATTACCTCAGCGATCGTTTCATGCATCTAACTAACTACAGTATCAATAAATCCAGTGCCACATACACAAGCAACGATAACGCTGACTCGTGCAGAGGCCATAAATGGACCATAAAAACTCTTTGGTCGTATCTTAGGGAAAAGGAGAATGTCGACGTTGCCAAACTATGGGCTTCCATGAAAGATATTGTCATTAAGACTATGATATCCGCCGAATCATCTATAAATTCTTTAACACGAGCTAACGTCACTTCTCGATATTGTTGCTACGAACTTTTTGGAGTCGATATACTTCTGGATGAAAATTTAAAACCATGGTTATTGGAGGTCAATATATCACCCTCTTTACAGTCTTCATCTCCACTTGACATCGCGGTAAAAGCTCCGTTGATAAAGACCGTTTTTAACATCGTTGGTTATCAATTGCCATCAAAATTGTCGACTAATGATAACGACGAAATATCCAAGAGACATAATCTTGATCCAGTATGTCAGGATTTTCGTCTTCATCATATGAGTATTGGAAATTTTGAAAAAAACAAACAAAATCTTTACTCTCATCAGCGTAGGAGAGAAAATTACGTCAAGGATATATTGGAGGATCTTACACCAGATGATGTACGACATCTTGTAACCTACGAGGATGAACTAACGCAATTGGATGCATTCGAAAGGATCTTTCCCACTAAATCTACTCATGAATATTTTCAATTCTTTGACGTTCCTAGGTATTATAACATGCTTTTTGACGCCTGGGAATCTAAGTATGCCGAAAATAGGACCAAGGGAATATTTAGACTCCAGCAATTATGCGAAACTAAATATCATTTAACTCAATCTTCTAAATCGAGCGTTTAGAATATGATAGTTGTGTAAATTTTTAGACGAGGAGTATAAAGGAGTTAAAGCGGCTGACTGCCATTGTCACTTTGTGATATCGTAGGATCGACAACGTGTACAAATTATCTACATACATGGCATTATCATCCTTTTATCATTATATCCCCTTTTTTTTTTTATTTTTGTTTCTTATTTTCTCTGATATTTTTAAACCATTATATAATATCATCCATTTTAGAATCATTATATTATACATATATTGCATTATAGTATATACATGATATTGCAATGTTGCAAATAACGACTGTTATAACGATATTATATATATATATAAAACGATTTAGAAACTGTGTGTGCCTTAAATATTGATCGAATATATATTTTTATGTATCGACAATTGAATTTTACTTAATAAATAAAATAAAATAAAAATTGTACAATTTTCTCTGACCAATTATACCATATTTTATTATTTTCTTAGTCAAATTACAAAATATATACACATAGTTATTTTACTATCAGTAAGGAATATAAAATAATTAATATGAGATGAAGTTTTTCTAAAAAGTAAATTTGATATAATTATTTTAACGTTGATAATTATCGACTACTGAATAATAAACGAAAAATTAAGAATACGATTTTGTAATTTTCGAAATTTCAACCCACCCTCGCAAATTCAATACTGTACAGAAATTTGAAAAATTGATAAAAATCTTTGAAATTATATAAAAATCTTGAACAAACATAAAAAAAAAAAAAAAAATTACCAATACTTATGATAAGTGACGCTAATTCCACGACACAAATATGGACACTGGTCATTTTAGATAAATTTCCAGCCGAACCTTTAATGGGATATATTCAGTAGATAATCCTCCAATTCTGGTTATTTCAATTTCGGAATGGAGCGGAAAATCTTAAGATGAAATGACCACCGGAAGAATGTAGGTAAGTCCAAGTTTGGTTAGGTATTGGATAAAGCGAGTGTGCTTTTATAATTGATAAAAATCTAGATACCTACTATTTAAAAATTTTTTTTTTTTTTATACAAACTTATAGTCGACCTAAAAATGCAGATTGTACAGAAGGGACACAAGACGTAGTGATTTACATATTAGATTAACTGGAATGTCCGTCATTCATAATGCATAGATAAAATTAGATATTCAATTTATAGCGAGACGTATGTACTGCAGTGTATAATAAATTCCTGAATCGTTCTAAGAATTTATTTAAAACAAATTTTAGTCGAAAGAAATTTATGGGATATTTTTATCGATTTAAATAGCCGCAACTTCACTCACCTGCGGTCATACTTTCGCGTATAATAATTCTTGACCGTTTTTAATTTTAGGTTAAAAAAAAAAATAAACTTAACATATTTCAAAATTCTCTGTAACAAAAAAAAAAAAAAAAAAAAAATTAAAGGAATATTTACCAGATTTGATATTGAAGAAGAAAAATATAAACAAAAATGTGTCATCTGACAGAGCCAAAATCTATCTCGACCGATACTTCTGGAGGAAAGTTGACCGCATATGGTTGGATCGATTTAGAAGACGATGAAATGTACGCTTATGTAGAACTGACAGAGATTATCTTAACTAAAGTGAAATTTATTGAATATGACGGTGCAGGAAGCGGTGATAAAAATGTAAAATTACCCATGCGAAAGAGTCTATTCGCCCACGTACCACCTTTCATAATATTTAATCTATACAACGTTAAAAAATCATGTGAACTACCGCCTCAGATAATCAAATATTTGTCATGGCGTTATAAGGCTCGATTTATTCCCCAAATGGTTCGTAAAACTGTTGCAAAATCCGGATTCAGTTTCGTAAAGAACAACGATAACTGGTGTGGTAATTGGGGACCACCCATGTCCAAGTTTCAGTTAAAGACCTTGAAGTTACATCAGAAAGTAAATCACATTCCCGGTACTCTTCAGTTAAGCCACAAGGATCGTCTATGGAGAAACTTAAATAAGATGATAAAACGATTTGGTAAATCAGACTTTAATTTCGCACCAACTAGTTTCGTATTTCCCGAAGATGTTAATCGTTTCAAAAAATTCTTTTCAAAACGTGGTGGTATTTGGATAACTAAACCACCCGCTGGTTGCGGAGGTTATGGAATTCGTGTCGTCTCTAAATGGTGTGAAATACCAACGAGATATCCCCTCGTTGTTCAACGTTACATAACAAGACCCAGACTCATTCAAGGTGTTAAATTCGACATGAGATTATACGCACTTATTACCAGCATAGATCCTTTACGTATATATTTTTACAACGAAGGTCTGGTACGATTTGCAACATCAAAATACATCAGCAATTCCCAATATTTATTCGACAGATATATGCATCTTACAAACACTTCGGTTAACAAAACTAGTCCAATGTTCAGACCGAATGATAGCCTTGATAAATGTAAAGGAAATATGTGGTCTTTGAATAGTCTTTGGTCATATTTGGCCGGTAAACAACACGCCGATATTCCAAAACTTTGGGAAAATATTAAGGACATTGTAATCAAGACGATTATATCAGCGGAAACGGCTATGGCAGATATATCAGATTCTAATTTACCATCAAATTATAATGCCTATCAATTACTCGGCTTCGATATTATACTTGACGAAAATTTAAAGCCTTGGTTATTGGAGGTTAATAATTATCCATCAATGGATCCTGACACACCGTTATGTTCTATAGTCAAGGGTCAATTAGCAAAAGATTTTTTGAACATAGTTGGTTTTCAAATTCCAAATATATTAACTAAAAATGAGATTAAATATTTATCGGATAAGTACAAACAGTTTCCACTGTGTCATGATGATCGTTTGAATAAAATGGGACTTAATAATTCCGAAAAATTTAAACAGGATAAATTTTCTAATTTAATAATTAGAGAAGATTATCTAACCTCCATTCTGGATATATTGACACCGGATGATGTAAGACATCTGATAAAATACGAAGATGAATTAACGCAACTTGGAGGATTTGAGAAAATATTTCCTACAAAATTCACCCACATTTATCACAAGTTTTTCGATAAAGTGAGATACTATAACAAACTTTTCGACGCCTGGGAATATATGTATGGATCTGATAAAGCCGGGGGTATATTAAGATTGCAAAAATTGTGCGAAAAAAATTATCATTTAATTGAAAAATAAAATTTTACATTTTTATGTATGAAATTGAATAAATATAATTGTGATGAATTTTTTTTTTTTTTTTTCAACCAAGCATTTTGTTCATTAGAAATTGTTGTGGTCACATTTTATAATATCGACGCACCTTCTTTTTGATATTTTTTTTCTTTTCATTTTTTTTTTTTTTTTTTTCTTCTTCTTTTCTTATCCCATTTTTACTCTTTTTTTTTTTTCTTTTTTTATTATACATATAGGTATATTGCGGCAAGCAACAAACCAGTTACATATTCAGCAGACCCTCGCATCCGCTTATCGAGAGGCGGAGCAAGATAGAAGTTATCGTGGATGCATAATTCATAAGGTAGATTAACTACGAGTAGGTATATATCTTATGAGAACTCTGCAAATGATACGTGTAGCCATATCTATCCATCCAGATATATATATACATATATGTATATCTGATATATTGTGACAAGTAATTGACGGTTTATTTAAAAATATTTTATTTTCCCACGAAATTATCAAAAGTCATCTAATTCATTAACCATTACACCGTACTTCTAATACTCCTAACATAATTTATATGATTTTATACATCGCCTACGCCATTTTTTTTTTTTTTTTTTTTTTTTTCAACTTTTTCCCGCAAATTATCTCGACACATGGATAATCGAGTCTCCTGACATTAGGCGCATCTAGATTGACGGATGGTTATCGATATACTATCTAACCTCGTAAATTTTGAGATATAATGATGCTGTGAAAGCTTATCCAGATTTGAAGGAATGGGAAGACGAAGACCGTTAATGTAAATAAAATTTTGGAGTCGTGATAAATTTTTAGTGCAGATAAAAAAAAATATTGTCTGATTGATACACGATGGTTCAAGCTTCAACGCAAACACGAACTGGACGTATACTGACACGTTATAAAGACTTTTTGTACGATGAAATCTCGACGTATGAAGAGATCACAGAATTCTTGATAATTTTAAGCAAAAAAAAATCAAGAAAGACGAAGAATCTTCCGTTACGTAAAAGCTTGTTCCCTAACGTGGCTCCTTATGTTCTTTTCCAACTCCATGACGGCAAAGGAATATCATTTCCGAAGGAAATTTCTGACTATATGACGTGGGAATTGGGAACTGGAACGCCATGGATAGTGAGAAAAACCGTTCAAAATTCTGGTTATCGTTTAGTTATCGGTACGGATAATTGGTGCGGTATTTGGAGCGAGTGTAGATATTCATTTTGCTACAAGATATTGAAAAAATATCAAAAAATGAACCATTTCCCTGGCACATATGAAATCGGTCGTAAAGATCGTCTATGGAAAAACATGAGTCGACTGATGTCAGTATTTGGTAAAAAGCAGTTCTCTTTTATACCAAAGACCTTTATTTTACCCGATGAATTAGACCAGCTTCGCCATGCCTGGGAGACTAACAAAACTAATAACAAATGGATAATAAAACCACCAGCATCATCAAGAGGCAGAGGTGTATCCGTTGTTTCTCGATGGACACAGATTCCTCGAAAAAGAAGTTTCACTATAGTCCAGCGTTATCTTTCGAGACCAAAACTGATCAATGATTCAAAGTTCGATTTAAGGATCTACGCACTTGTCACTGACTTCAATCCCCTAAAAATTTACATTTACTCAGAAGGTCTGGTCCGATTTGCTTGTGGACGTTATGACGTAGAGGAAGACAATCTCAACAACAGATTTGTCCATCTAACGAATTACAGTGTGAACAAATTCTGTAATGATTATGTTAAAAATGATACAATGGATGAACGCAAGGGTCACAAATGGGCGTTGAATTGTCTATGGGATTATTTGAGAGAAGAAAAAGTTGATGTGACAAGATTAAAGTTAAAAATTCACGATATTATAATAAAGGCAATAATATCTGGTGAAGCTTCTGTAAACTGTTTTTCAAGAGTACATTTGAACTCTAAACATAACTGTTATGAACTTCTTGGAGTCGATATCCTAATCGATGAAGATTTGAAGCCATGGCTGTTGGAGGTTAACATATCTCCGTCGTTACATGCTCCATCGATTTTGGACGTTGGTGTTAAGAGCCGTTTGGTAAGAGACGTTTTAAACGTTGCAGGATATCGTATTCCGTCAACTCTGCCACCTGAGATCCTCCGCAAAATGGCTGTTGAGTACGACACCGATTCTGTATACCAGGATGTGCGGACCAGTGACAAGGAGCTAAGTATAAACGAAAAACGGAAGCAGATGCGGTTCATGTACCACTCGAAAGATCGAGGAGACTGCGCTGATACGATACTCGATAATCTGACCCCTGACGATGTAAGAAATCTCGTACAATATGAGGATGAAATTGCGGGACTTGGTAAATTCGAAAAGGTTTTTCCTACTGCGGATACCAAAAAGTATCTACGATATTTCGAAACCCCAAGATACTATAACCTACTCCTTTCCGCGTGGGAAATACGATATAAAAATAATCGTAAAAATGGAATTAAAAAACTGCAAGATCTTTGCGCTAAAAAGTATCATCTTCGTTGAACATATATTCACTTATTATTCGTTTATTGGAATATAAAAATTTAATATTAAATAAATAACTAGCTAATAGCTTATATCTTATTTTTCACATCTGTTTCAGCATAAAAATGTGTCTTGTGTTTGTTAAAAAATAAATAAAGAAAAAAAAATTTATGACGTCAAACCTAACTTACTGACGTTATAATATTTCCAAGAAATATACACGCAGTAGGTTTAATAATAATTCGTTACTCAATAATATTGAAATCTGTTTAAATAATAGAAAAACTAAACCGTTTGCTTGAACCGATGATATAGTCGCGGATTAAGATGTGGAATTTTTACTTTTTATTCTTTATTTTTTTTTTAAGTTTTACAAATCTGATCGAATTATTTCATAAGGAAGATTATGAGAACGATAAGAGCAAGTTTCACGTCTATAAAGTGTCTACCGAGATTAATAAATCCGTACTGACAGTTTAATGTCTCTATTGTGTCTATCATGGTCGACCGAGGCGCAACTTAACTTTATTAGAAACGTTATTAATATACTGAGGGGCTCGGATTTCTTCGCTTCCGCCCTTCAAATTCAATTACTAAATCTGTTTCGTCACTTAAAGAATCATATATCAATTATTATCCAAAAACAGCTGGAGCCGCAAGTCATCATACACGAAATAACGTATATCGAATTACTTTATGCCGTGACCGATTTTATATTCATCATAACGATACCACATACTAGAAAAATGTCTTTTTTTTCTTTTTTTTTTTATTATTCACAAATATCTAATACCGTCTCCAGTTTTAAATTCTATGAATTTTTTTTTTCAAGACTAACGATCCCGAATTCTATACACACGCATATGTTTCAAGTTTATTTTTAATTCATTCAAAGCAAATAGAACCCAATTTTTTTCGTTAATTAATAATGTTCGGTTAATGAATGATGTGATGATCATATAAAATGAGTTTCAGAATATGAAACATTACCGTTACATATATTGAGCGTGTGTCAGTAATATTGTATATATCTATCTATCTATATATATATATATATATATATATATATATATATATATATATATATATATATATATATATATATATATATATATATATATATATATAATATATACATATATGCATATCTAAACGTCGTTTAAAGACAATGGTCGCATACATTGAACGATGTCACGAGTCAATGAATTGATATCGTTATTGTAACAACATAATAGAGATATTTTCTTATTGAGTCGAAGGTACCGGCCCCAGTCTCGGCACCCGGTACCTCCCGGACCTCTCATGTGTTAGTCTTGACTTTATGAATGGATTCATTCACACGAGTGAGTCCGATGTGAGCGTAGGTATATTACGTAACTGCACCAGCGAGTTTATACGTGATATATATGTATACACACATATATACGAGCTCTCACATTAAATTAGTCGAAAGATCAGACTGAGGCAGTCATGATCGTAGACGAACTGTTCCTCGTCAAATAAAAATACAAAATTATTTCTATATTATTATTATTATTATTATTATCATTCAACTTTATTTTTCAATATGAAGTCATTTTCTATCCGCAACGGAAGTCGCGAGGTATATAGAATAAAAAATACAAAAAAAAGGACTTCTTATTTCGTTGGTTTTTTTTTTTTCTTCTTCTTTGCTTTCATTCGGAAGATTTAATTGGTGGATATATGGTGGCCTGCTATAGCATCCGTTCCCTTCGCTTGAGCTCCTTGAATCTCGTTACTCAACTGGATATATACCTGTCCACTGTAAAGCCTTCGATTAACAGTCTAACTCACGCTCACAGTGGCCAAACAGTAATTTTTTATTTATTTATTTATTTATTTATTTTATAAATTTTTTTAAATAACGCGTAGATCTATTTGGCCTCTATATCATCGACCGGATGCTTTAACTGGCCTCCTTAATTACCGCGTTTAACTCCGCGAGGCATTTTGCTAAGCTAATCTACTCGCACAACCGTGAGTAGAAGATATATTAATTACTTTTTGCTTTCCGTCGTTTCCTTTTTTTTTGCTTCTATCGTTTTTTTTTTCTCACGATTTTGACTTCATTTCTTAAAATAATAATAACAACAATATATCAATAATAATAATATAGGTTAAAATATCGCGAATTATAAATCAAAAAAATAAAAATTTACGAGAATAGTCGAGTAATCAAGAATTTCCATCGGATTATATAAATCGCTAAAAAAAGATAATGTATATATGTATAGGTAGATTTTAAACCGAGTCGGGAATCCCCGCTCGTCATTAATATATATTAAACCTCTACCGTAGATATTTATTACACGGGGAATCCCCGTGCGTGTTAATTTAATGCCAATAATATTTTATCGACGTACATACATACGTAGGCGTTAACACATCTATAACAGTAGGCGAGACATTATGCATAATATCGTATTGTATAAGAATAATATCGAGACGTTTATTAAGAAGACAACGTATGTATTTTATTTAAACGATTTACAGTATAGAACCGAGACGTCCTTTCCCCTTCTCTTCCCTTTTCTTTAATACCAACAAGAGTAGGTATCTAGTTATGTGCATATTATTATAATAATACGAGTACGCGTCGCGTGCCTCGCGCAGAGTGTACGACTCTGATATCTTAAATAGTTATATAGTTTATACTCGCATACGTCGCGTTTTGTTTTGGGAAGTCTCGACGCCGGGTGTTCCCACGCTATTATATGTATACCAACGTACAGTATTCATGTATGTACGTATATATACTATACTATATGTATACATACCTACGTGACACATATAAAATAGTTTAAGCATGCTCACCCAGTCAACGGATATACTCAGATCCATCCAGTGGCTATACGATCAACTACAGTGGCAGTGGGCGATTAGCAAATTAAAAATAAGGTTCGCTATGACAACGAGTTGTACCGAGCTAAACCGTCCGCCTACCACCAGCCTGACAACTAAAGCGCCAGTATAATATTGCTCACGATACTATACCTAGATGTAATATAGTAGGTGACCTTAGAGTCTTATTGTCAACGAACGACAAACCGTAGCGAGTCAACTTAAGTCAAGGTGAGGTGTACGAGGCAAAGAGAAGCTCGCAGGTCATCACATAGCCTCGGGGATTTTTCCCACTTTATACATATAACTATATATGTATATATATATATATACATTAAGTACAATTTTGTAGACGGCTGTACCTGAAGCGTTACTCGCTGAGCTCGCGCGAGACACACGCTACGCTCGTGCGCTCAGTGGCACGCTGTCATCTTCTCCCACCTTTTTCGTTGCCGGAGGCCGTTCTGTCCGCTGCTGTTGCCGTTGCCATCGTCTCGCTACATCGCGGAGTAGGTATATATATATATACGTACAGGAGCTTTTATAGATAGTTTATAGTATACGTGTATAGTATAAAAGCAAGTTGGTGAGTGATAGAGAAAAAGAAGAAGCTTCGGGGGGGGGGGGGGGAGGGAAGGGGGTGACTGGGCGGTTTAGTTTTTCAGTTTTGATGATTGCTCGTCAGACATAGAGCAATATAATCGCGTTATTTCAGCATTATATAACAATAATAATAATAATATATTTATTATTATTACATATCTATTATAATTATTATTATTATTATTATTATTACCGTTATTGTAATTATCATTATTATATGTTTAAAAGCATTTTTACGACGGTCTATTTCTTCTCTTGAGTCGTTATAATATACCTACGTTTTCGTTTCGACCAGTAGGTACTATACATATAACTACTACTATTATAAAATCTACTACATCTACACAACGATCGTGTCGCGTCGAGATTCAAGCGACCGTGTCCATCGAACTCCTCCCTTGAATCACAAACGGGCTTAACGCGCATATACTCACGCCATTTCAATACTATTTAATAGTTTTTATGCTTCTCTCTTTATCCCCCTACTTCTACTCTTCCTCCTTTAACTCCTCTTTCTAACCATTCCTCACCACCATTTATTCCCTCTCTTTATTTAACAGCCGCCGATGAATATTATCACGCACTTTATTCCCATACTCATATTATAAACATTATAATAAAGGTGCTGTATAGCTGCTACTGAATATTCATTATTATTATTATTATTATTATTATTATCATATACTGTGATTATACTATGATTGTAAATACATATATATTTATTATTATTATTGTTATCATTATAATTATTACATAACAGTACACGGGGTGCAGATATTTTTTTTTTTTTTTTTGAAAATTGAACTTGACCTGAAGTTAGAAAATTTTTTCACTTTTGAAATACGCGTTTCTTGCCAATCTTTTGCAATTTTTTTTTCAGATAAACTGAGCTTTAAACGTGATTAACTCGGCGGGAAAAAATCGCAGGGAAACGGTTAGAAACGCATTTGGAAGGTGAAAAAATTTCTTAACTTTAGGTTAGGTTCAATTTTTGTAAAAAAATTCATTAAAGTTAGCAAAAAATAGAGAATTTTAATTTAATTTTAAAAAATTTTAATTTAGCGATAACTGGCATCCGTTTAATGAAGTTTGAAAAAGACATTACGAGGTTTAATATGCATACCTTAACGTCTCTGTAAAATTTTTTCAGTCAGAACATACAAGCATTTGAAAAATTCACTATTCTTTGCTCGGAGTTCAGATATTGATTTAATTCTTTTGAAGAGTGTAGGTACATTCTAAAATACATCCCCTTGTATTAATAAAACCTATTTTTTCGACCGATATTTTAGCTCCTTTTTGTTTCAAATTATCTGTATTATACTGGGATGTTCTCTTGAAACGATACAGTCCACAGCGCATGCTTCAAATAATTCGATTTTATTGGTCTGTGAGATCGTTCCGCAATTATATTTGAACAGGGGAACCAACTTGCACGAAATTCTAACCTCGATTCTAACCTTGAAAATCTGAATCAATCACTTACCTGCCAAAAACAGAGTTTGACAGCCAGCCTGCATATTAGCAGACGTCGAAACTCGCGCTTGCGCTATCGACTGTATAGTTTCAAGAGAACATCTCTGTATAACAAACAGTTCTGAAATTTTACTAAAAAAAAAAAAATAAACAAGATATAAAAAATTCTGATTCGAGGGATATAAATTACGGTTTAATTATCTCTTTCTCTTTCTCTCTATCTTTTTCTTTTTATAAATATTATTATTATATCTTATAAACATATATTTATACATAAAAATAATCTAATAACCGCTATACGATGAAATACATACATATATACCGTTATATACCTTTACCTATGTATAGAAATAGGACTAAGGGGGTATTTCAAGGGTGCGTTTCATCCTCTACACTGAACGCACACTCTACAACTATGTATAGTCATATATATAGATCGTCTATAGGAACGCGTCTGACGCGCGTTTATACTTTAGTCTATTTTTCCGGGGCGGTTGGGTTGGAATGAGCTGATGCGTAGTGCGTGCAGCGAGGGAGCAAAACGACGCGACGTACGAGGGGACGGGGGTGGTTAAAGGAGAAGGATGGGGCGAAGCACCCCGCGCCAACCACCTGACGCTCCCCGGTCGTGGGAACCGAAAAACTGTACATATACATACACACGGATATGATATACATATATACGTATGTATATAAGTATGTATAATATACAGGAATCCAATCTTAACGCTGCACTGGTGAGGACATGCCTGCACACCCGGTCACGTGACCAACTAGGGTGAACGGGAACGTGGTGAAGGTCGAAACTGTTACCCACTTTTGTATTTTTTTTTTTTTTTCTCTTCTTTTTTTTCAAAATAGAGGAAATAGAGGCACTTCTTTTTTCTACTAATCTGTTACGTTTTACTGTATCTACTAGGATAATTAGTATTCTATATCTCAAGATAAATTTATTGGTACTTTTCTGAAATTCATAATTTATTAAATAATAGAAAATCACAACAAGAATTATTATTATCAAGTTTAAAAGATTTTCTTTAAATTTTCAACACCACACAAAAATTCAATTTTCTTTGAATAATTAGTTTTTCTGTTTTTTTTTTTTTTTTTTTTTTCTTCTCTTGGTTATATTATAGAGCCGTTGGGGTAGGTACTTATTGAAATAATGAAACAGATATCTCTGCAGCCACTCGACTATAAAAAAAAAAAAAACTAAAATAAAATTTAATCTATTGATATTATTGAAGAGTGTCTCCTTATATTTAAGAAGATAATTATAATCTTTTGATTTCGTACGTCAGTGAGGGAAATTTTGTTTTGAAATTTTATTAAGCTTATATATATCTATTGAACGGATTAACATCAACGATATATTATATACTCTTTAATCGAGGGATAATTGCGTATGTGATTACAAATCGATTATCTGATACTAGCATATCGTAATCGATTTACTTACATATACATATATACTTACTATGTTTGTTATACAGCAATAGGTATATAAATTGGCGTTTATTTACAGTTCATAAAAGGTCTCTATATATATATCTCAATTCTATAATATATGTTAGAGATTTAGAATACAAATATTCGTACACGTGGTTGACCCGTGTGATCCGGACTTTGGCTCATGGACTGAGTATGAGGTAGAAATCTTCGGTTTCGGGTTTGGCTTCAGCATAGGTTTCGGTTTCAGGGTAAAGGTGTAGTTTAAAGCGAAGGATTTTTCAATTAAAACGTGACCATTGATTCGCCGTGCCGCGAAGCGAGACGTGGCGTATCTATTATGTGAATCTTGAGAGATAAAGGATGAGTACCAGGTCGGAAAAAGAGGTACTTAGGCTAGCTGTATATATATATATATATATGTATACCTTAAACGACAAAAACTATTCCGAGTTATTTTTCACTCGTTTCATTTTTTTTTTATTTTTTTCTTTTTTGCTTTTTGTTTTTTGTTTTTTGAACCATTTTTACACGTCTCTCTTCTCGCCATTTCGGTTTTATACTATGTACGTATATGTATGTACGATATACAGACTAGTTTTTACAATGAATTAAAACTTATGTATATATGCTTCTGTCACCGACGTGGGGGACCATTCCCACGGGATGAAATTCACCAAATAAAACGAAATAAAGAAATACATATACATATATATATGTATATCTCACAAGCTCGCCAGGTTCGCATTTCTTCATTGTACTATATACATACATGTATGTATATAAAAATATATATACAAACCCTTTATTTTTAGTTTTGTTTTTCATTTCATTTTTTTTTTTTTTTAAATTTTTTTGTTTTTTTGGCTTATTTTCTGGTTTTTAAACTATCTCTCTCGTGTCTCGTCGCTTTGCAACGAATTCCTAAACCGCTTAGATAAATCGTCCATCTTATTTATACCCACCACCTGCCCCCCATTCTTCGTAGATCAAAGATATGACCGTTCTTCGCTCTGTTTTCTATTTTTTTTTTTTTTTTGTTTGTCACAAAAATCTGAAAACAAAAATCAGGAAACCGGTTGACCTGTAGGCCAACCCTAAAACTTCTCGCTGTGTTAAATACGTTACAATTAATTGATACTATTGTGTTTATAATAAATTAAAGAAGGTTATAAGTATAATTAGTTTTCCCTATAAAAATCTTTTTTTATTCAATTTCTATTCTTCGAATAACTTTGAAACTACTCGACCGATCGATTCCAAAATCTAATCAGATCTAAGTCTTGATATACCCTTTCGATCGCCATAAGAACCATTCCAATAGGTCGATTCGTTCTAAAGATATCGTAACGCAAAAAATTTGTTCACACACACACACACACACATACGGACTTCTGTCCAAAAATAGTCAGAATAGCTTCCTAGGACCCCAAAACTTCGAGATCTGATGAAAAATCGATTTTCAAAAATCGGTCTGAAACCAATAACTTCCCCCTTTTTTTTTTTTTTTTTTAATTTTTAATTTTCATTGCGGGAAGTTAAAAATATAAAAAAAAAAAAATTCATGAAAGATTTTCAAACGAATAGAAAACAAAAATGAAATAAAATAGACGCAGAATAAAGAAACCGAAACGTTTATACATATAAGCCAAATTCAAATTTCAGCCTCTGAAAAAAATTGAAGAAATGTTTGCAAAAAAAAAAAAAAAAAGAAAAAAAAAAATTAGAATAAAATTTTGACAAAACTTTATTGAAACACGATAATAATTATCGTAACGAAAAAGAAATAAATAAATAAAAAGAAAAAAATTATTTGCGGATCACGTGAGGCAGGTAGGTGAATCTCGACAAAATCGGGGTTCATTCCCACGGTGAAAAACAGGTGTTTACTACCCCTGATCTAAGCGGGTCGTCTTGACACAGACATACCTATATATCTAACACATATAGGTACAATAATGTATATGAGGTGTATTCAATGCGGGTACATTTATTCTTTCTGTATACATATCGCTACACAAATGAATGAAATGTACATACATACGTATAATACGTATACGTGTATAGGTGTTTGTATAAGCTTCCCTTAAAGCGTTTTCTTTTTTTCTTTTTTTCTTTTCTTTTCATTTCGCATTCAATGCCGGCCTTGAGTCGTTATTTTAAAGTGTGCCGATCACGTGGCGCTGCGAGAGAATAAATTGTGATGCGGTTATGAAAAAAAAGAAAAAAAAAAAACACAAAAAAAAACACCAAAAAAAATGATCGAGATTCTGATCGGGAATAGTAGTTTTCTTCACCACTGTAGATACCTACTATATGAACATAGTAAAGAACGTAAAGCAAAGAAACCTAACGCAACTTTGCCAACGTCTTACGTCGTGGTTCTCACGCGGTAAAAGCGTCAGGTGTATAAAACGGGGATCCCCCTCTTTCAATCTCCTTCCTAAGGAAATGCAGCGGTTCCTGTAGCAAGGATTCGCTAACACTTTGATGTTCGGGACTTCCCACGCTTCTTGTCGAATATAACGGTCAAAATACACAAACTATTACAATCCTGCTGTCTTTTCACTGACACTATAACCGCGCCCCACAAATTGGAAGCCGTAATCGTTTATTTAAATCACTGTTACGCTTTGGAGAAATATTTTTTTTTTTTTTTTACAGCTACCTAGTTAGAAGAATATCTTCAGGCATTGTTCAAAATTTTTTTTAGATTTTACCGAGCTTTGATTCACGTTCATTTATTACAACGAAGAAAAAGTTGCTAATATTGGAAAGTACAGGTCGTATCGTTAATCGAAACTTAACCTAATTTTGAGGAAATCTTAATCTAAGTTGATGAAAATTTGGGGTAATCCAATAAAATTCAACGAATTTCACTTTTGGATGTTATGAAATTTTTTTATTTTAAGCCATTTTGTTTTTTTTTTTTTTGGTAAAATTTGAGAAGATAGAACGTTGATTGCTTTTAAAGATAGAAAACTAATCTTATCTGTTTTGACCGAAAATTATATCGTTTTAGAATAATACGTGAAAAAATTCCAAAAAAAAAATAAAAAATTACGACAAACTAATTCGGATGAATTAATATCCATAAAAATTTCTTCTAAACTATACCGCGTCAGGAATAATTTTTTTGAACTTTCAATTAATCAGAAAGAAGACAGCCAAATGACGATTTTTTGTAATTTTCACGTAAATTTTCGGATTTCCTTAAAGTCGTAGGTATTTTAAATTTAGAAGAATAGAAAAATAAAAAAATTGCCGGTCAAACTTTTGCAAAGTGAGACACTTCGACCGTGGGAATGAATAATGAAGTAGGCGGAGTGCCGGTGTAATTCGGCGTGTAGTCCACCTGGTTACGGGGCGATTTTGCGGCTCTGCAGGTAGGATAGCCACGCGACGGACACGCTCTCGAGCACTCGGTCATAAGTCTGGCTTTAAAACCGTGGGAATGGATGGAGCCGGGGAACACGCCGTGCCGTGTTGCGCTGCGCTGCGCTGTGCTGCGCTGCTTCTTCGGTGCACCGGATCCGTTGCAGAGCTCCTAGAGTTACGCCTCCGTGACTCACACCGGCAGGTAAACCAACCTGACCACGCGACAGCCACGCTCCAATTTCTTGTCTTCGTCTAATTCCTTGTGCTCCAGGTTTCCTTCTGTAGTTTAATGTTATAGGTATTGGTGACACGTACTATACTCTAAAACACAATACCCATACATTATATTGTATATACACACGCCAAAATAAATACATATAGATTTAATACAATATTATAAAATTACTCTAAATTTTGTTTTTTTTTGTGTTGCTAATTTTTTCTCAAGTACTTTTTGACAGAAAACAAAAAATACGTATTCCTCAGAAAAAAATATTCGTCATCCGAATCCAGTTTATGACTTTTCAAAGCAGAAGAAAAATTATTTTCGACTAGAGTGTATCCTCCGATTTTTCTCAAATAAATTCACTAAAAAGTACATTAAAAACCGCATCTTTTGGTGGCTATCTCATCGTGGAGAGATGATTTTTCGATTTTTTTTTTTATTTGGATGAAACTGTGAAAAATGTGTTTTTATTGCCAAAAAAGGAGTAAGTTCTGGTAAGTACACGTGTTCTGATATGATTTCTTTTGCAAATCGTGGATGTTTTTCCATTCATCAGTTATTATTTTTATCGTCGAATTTATGACAAGGGTTACAATTACCGATAAGTAAGCTTACTTACTCCTTTTTTATGAATTAAACACATTTTTCACAGTTTCATCCAAATAGAAGAAATCGAAAAATCATTTTCTCCACGATGAGATAGCCACCAAAAGATCCAGTTTTTAATGTACTTTTCAGTGAATTTATTTGAAAAAAATCGGAAGATACACTCTAGTCGAAAATAATTGTTTTCTGCTTTATTTTTTCTGCTATTATTTTTTTTTTTTCTTTGAGTCTACCTAATTGAGTAAGAGTTGACAATTTTTCAACCTTCGTGTTGACAGTTTTTTTATAATTGAATGAAATTATATAAATTATCTATTACAGTGCTTAGATTTTTGATCTTTCAATCGTTCTTTTGAATTATTCAAAAACCAAACTCCTAATTTATCAAAAATGACTTGAGTAGTCGATTTTTTCTGTATTTAATTATTTCATCAAATTTAAAAATTGATTTTTCGTTTCTTTTTGTCCGTTTTTTTAGTAAAATCAGAGGATTGTTTTATGAAAAAAATTCATTCAAGACCAAAAATAGTTGTGTTCAAAAATCCGGCATTTTTCCTTAATTACACTTAATCTGTTCTACACTAATTATACTCGATCTCTGACCTATTTTCGGAAAGATGTATATCGTTAAAATAATCCCTTTTCTAAAATATGAAACTTCGATAATATATTATCGTGTATTCTAATTCGCAAAACGAACTTTTATACCTACTTTTGACAAGATAATATGTATTCCGCATTTCAAAAAATATCTCAAATTCAAAAATCTATAATGTGAAAAAAATTTCCGGAATATATTCCATCACCGTCATCATAAATTATACAACTCATTAAATTTCAAACTCTGTAATTTTTGTCCAAACAAAAATATCAATTTTATCCAAAAATAAAAATCAACCGCATCTCATCTCGACGGGGGTTAACACAGTACTGTAATTTGGGTTGCGGAGCATCAGGAGTAACGTACTGCAACACCCTTGTATATCGTGAAAGTTATAGTCAGATTAACGGTCTCGAAAATTCGATTGACGTTTCCCAAACTAAAAAACAAAGACAAAAAAACAATTATCCAGCCTTTTAAATGATTTCGAAAATATTTTCCCTTTCCTCAAGGGAAAAAAATTCTCGACATAATTTTCTTTAACCAATTATAATAATACAGAATATCGTTCACCGTGGTTGGCTCGTCGCCACCTTTTAAAACTCTTTATCAAATTACATCGAATAGATATATTATAGGTATTAAACGCATATAGATAATATGTAAATGTATATCCATTAAATTCTAAACTCTTAAACGCTTAAGCTCTATAAATTCTAATATCAAGTCGCTCCTCCTTAAAGTCCGGATCCTTCCAATCCTATGCCATGACCACGCGTCGGACACGCTTACGTTAAGGTTCTATGGTGGGGTGAAGAAGTTTGTATGTACGTCCGTGACAGCGGGGGGACGGGTGAGTATAGTAGAACTGCTGCTGTTGCTGTTGCTGCTGTTGCTGTTGCTGCTGCTGCACAGCGTGGGAATCCTCGGTCGGCGCCACCCAACCATTACAGGAAGCACGCTATGTTCCGCTCTCTCGCAGGTACTGACGTGCCACAGATCGTTTACTCCGTTTGCTTCGAGGTAGGTAGGTAGGTAGATATACTAGGTAGGTATGCGCGGAACGATGCAAATGACGTATATACATATATACTACCTATAATATGTATTAAAGTATTATAATACATATATATATATATATATATATATATATATATCTATATACATGATGATCGACCATCTTATGAATGTATATATTTTATCCCCTGGCGATATGGGTAGAATTTTAGTTTATCGATTGAGGATCTAAGATTTAGAATCTAAACCGTAAAATGCTGTTAAAAAAAAAAAAAATCCAGTCAAGTTTAAAATGATGAAGGAAAGATCGAGGAATAGGTGCGAAAAAAAAACAGAAAAAAAAAAGAAAAATTAATATATAAATAAAATAAACGAAATGAACAGTAAAGGAAGTCGAAATTAATGTGAATTTATAGGATTTATAAAGTGCCCAAGTTATACTTTTTAATACTTTTACCTAATTCTTTCTGTTTTTATTATTATTTTTTATTTTTTTTTTTTCGAGATTTTCTAATTTTGAGTTTCTTTTGATGTATTCTTTTTTTTTTTGTATTATATTGAGTGCTGTATAATTATACGGATAACTTCAAATTGATTACCCTGTATCTAACGAATTATATACCACTTTTATTATAACCAGTTTCATTATATCCCTCCAGTATCTCCGTGAAACGATTTTTTATTTTGTTTTATTTTTTTTTGAATCAAAGCTTTCGTAGACTCAAAAATAATTATTTTTACTCAAATCATCCCCCCCCCCCCCCCCCCCTCTGGAAAAAAATTGTTATGAAACTTAATTCAAACTTAAGTAGTGTAATAAAAATTTTTATACATATTTATATGTATAATATGTAGATATTTTTAGTACATAAGGTTAGGCATATATATATAGGGACAAGAATCAAGCCACACATTTACATATTAACAAAAAAAATAATAATAATAATAATAATAATAATAACAAAAGTATATAAAATATGCAGATCTGAGGTAGATATCTATAGATCAGCATCGAGATACTTGTGTATATACATGCTGAGTACGTCGGTATAAAATAAATATCCAAAATTATGAAAAAAAAACAAAAAAAAAAACGAAAAAAATGTAGATAAGTCCAACGTCTAGCAAAATTTTTATATCACATCTTGTCTGTCTTCCGCGCTGCACGTGAATATATAAAATTTATTTTTCGTCTATCTTTATGAACTTTTTTTTTTTGCATTTTATTTCTCCCTGAATTCTATTTCTTTTTTGATTTTTTATTGTTCAACTTTGTCTCAAGTTTTACGTCATCCTCGAATATAAGAAAGAAAGAAAGAAAAATAGAAAACCGGATCGTTACTTTATATTTGACATGAGCTTTTCTATGTAACGTACCATATATGAATATATAGACGTGATGAAATAACTTGTAAAAAACAAAAGAAAGTTAACAAAACCAAGAAAAACAAAAAAAAAAAATGCACTTGACTTGATTTTTCTACGCGCCCCTGAATCGTTCCGCACCTGATTATTTTCCACACAGCGTGGGAAAGCCTGAAGGAAGTTGGGCGAAATATAAGTCCGGATTCTTTCCTCGCCTTAAAAGATATATATACATATGTGCAGGTGGCTTTTGTACCGGAATTTCCTTCGTCCTCGCGTGTCAGCCACGCGTGACGAGGAGAACAGTCGATGTGAGAACTCGTGAGAATGGTTTTTGGATAAATTAAAAAAAAGGCGATTGTGTATACTTGTTAAAAAGGTTTGTTATTATTTAAGGAGGATCCGTGTTGTTGGGAAATCCAAATTATCTATTCGTAAGTATAAATACACTAAGTAAGGTGTAACCTCTCATTAAGTATAAGAAACTTCTCACTGCGCGAGACAGAAGTATATGAAGACATTTGCGCTGATTTTTAGTCGAAAAATTACACACCAAAGTATATACGTAAATACAACATCTAACCCGTGTATGTAAGTATGGGCGAACGAGTTTCCTTAATGCCAATAAGCTATCGGTGGTGGAGTTCGCAGTTTGCAGTTTGCAGTTTCTAAAAACAAATGGAATCTCGTTCCTCCCTCAGGATAAGCACAATCTTGTGAAACCTGAATGACGAGTTACCGCGTGAATCCCTGATGTATATATATGTATATATATTTCCCTCTGTAGCTCTTGCACGATATTACTGCATTCACTAGAATAATTATATTGCAGTGGTATAATTACACCGGCGCGCCGGTTTGATGCTAAATTTTTTAACCTTTTTTTTTGATTTTGTTTTTGTTTTTTTTTTTTTTGTTTTTCTCTTTTTATGTCAAACGGGACGGACAACTTCCAGACTTTACTAAATATTATTCCTGCTTCCGCAGATACGTAATTCATGTATTTACGTTCATCCACCTCTTGCTTATATACCTAATACATACATACTGTATGTATACACAATTCGCATAAGTCGGATGAATGCACGAACGAGAATTTCCCAGTGAAGTTGCGAACTGCAATACAATTCCAACAAAATCCACTTTCTGCATATTAAAAAAAACAAAATTTTAACTCTCGTAATCACACCGATAATTAAGATTTTTGTTTTCACTAAAAATTTGCGTTTTCAAATCCAGCGAATAGTCTAACTTAAGATCATTTTTATATCAACGTTTGGAGGAGCAAAAAAATTAGTTTTTTTGCTCGACGATATCTTGAAAGCAAATCAACGGATTATGACTTTCGTTAAATCAATAGACGTGGTTTTAAGTATCTTAGAACTGGTTAGAATCTCAATTTTATCTGTCAATTTGATTTTTAGTAATTAAAAAACCAAGATTTCTAAACCTTTCTTTTTTTAAATCAATTATATATCGAAAATGGATCAACGGATTTTGACACAATCTTTGTTTCAATCGATAGAATTTAGTCCAACTTAAATCTGGTCAAATTTTCAAATTAATTGATTCAGTAGATCTTAAGTTAAAAAAAAACAAAAACTTTGCTAACCTATCAAATCCAACGGAATATCCACTTTTTATATATTTCTTTTTTTTTAATCGATTTGGCCCACATTTAAATATTCTAAAAGCCTAAAAAGAAGAGCTTTTTTTAGTTTTTTTTTTTTTTTTTACGTATCACCGGAAGCAGTGCCAGTGATCGCGGATGTATTTTTTTGAAATAACATAGTCCGTTGTGTAGTATGACAATGAAAGGTAAAAAATTTATTCAAAATAATAATATAATATGAATAATAATTTATGTATATGAATATCTAAGTAGTTACTTTATGCATATATATATATATATATATATATAAGTAAACCTGCAGTAGTTACATATAAAGGGTGCAGAAAAATATTTATAGTTTCATTCATAAAATTTTTAGCCATATTATTACGCGTCCAACTGACACTCGGCATTGTTCCCCTTTGATTTCCTATATAATTTAGTATTCAGGAATGAAACGTAATGATTTTTCGGTCATGAATGGAGAAAGGACGTAGATACAACACGTCGTTGGTTCATTCATTTATACAGCGTGATTGTCGCAGTGTGCTTTACGTTTTGAGTTAGTATTCATTGTTTAAGTTTAAGCGCCACGTACATACGTTACGTAGTGAATAGAGTTAACCGGATATCGAAAATTCTCGCCTCATTTAAGTGAGTAAAAAAACCGAAACCCTATTCGTCAGATCGCGTGTATATAGTTATAGGTATCCGGTAGGGATTCTGTAAAAGAAATTTAAAGAAAATTTAGATTTTAATTCTCAACCATTTTTTTCCCCAACATTCAAAGTCTCTCGCACTCTGTTATATGTATTTCGAACTTATAACCAACAAGAAGCAAAAAAAAAGAAAGAAAGAAATAATACAAAAATAAAAATAGCGACACACGACGGATCTTCCCTCTCCTACAGGACTCAGCGGCGAAGCGCATATAGGAAAAATAGAGAAACAAAAAAAACAAAAAAAAATAAGAATATGGAAAGAAATAAAGATGGAGTCGATTGACCGAGCCGCATCTGCTTTTCCCCGGTTCCTACTCTACCCGTTCCCAAATGAGGAGAGGGGAGCGGAGCTCCCCTTACGTTTTTCGAAACACACAGTTCTGAATGAGAGCGAGAAAGAAGAAGGAAGGGAGTTAGCTAGCTAGCTAGCTACAGAAATCGTGCGTGTGCGAGAAGGGGGATGGTACATACGTATTAGCGTAGAAGTTGAACGAAGGAAGCAAAAGGCCCCTCCAATACTCTCCGTAGGGCCCACAGCCGGAGCCAAGTTGAGTTGAGTTGAGTTGAGTTGAGGCTGAGCTGAGGCTACCGTGAGAACGAACCAAGGCCCCGCATCCCACACGGGACATTCAGTCTGTCGGTTGGTTGGTTAGGGGCCCTAGCTAGTTGCTCGGCACGGGGACCGACTGAGTCGATCGACCGACCTGAGCTCGGAGTTACCAGGCCCCGTGCAAAAGGAAAGGATCTATAGGCGCGAGCCCCACACGCGACTCGCACACGTCCACGCGCTGCCCTAACCCCGGTCGACTCATTTTTTATTCCACATTTCTACCTTTTTTTTTTTTTTTTTGATTTTTTTTTTTTGTTTTCTTTTAACAAGATTTCTTTCTTTCTCTCTTCGTGATATCCTCTTTGTGGATACTTTCTTTTCGATTCTTTTGTTCGGTGTTTTTTACTGTTAAGACGATGATGTTAGCAATTTGGAAACGAACGATTTTTCTTCCTTTTTGTTTTTTTTTTTTTTCTTTTCTTTTCTCTGCAATTCTTATGAAAGTTATATTTTTTCGTCCGTTTGGTTTACCGTCGTGACAGGTTATACACTATACATATGTAACATACATATTCAACTATATATAAGTATATGCATATGCGTCTAATACCCGGACTCGGAATCGGACCGGACGGTTAAACCGCGCCAGTCGCGTATCGTTTACACGTGATATTTAGACGGGTGACGAGCGCATGCGCCGCGGGTTCATTCATTCGTTCATTCAGCTGAACCTGGTTTTATTCTTTGCTCGTATATGATGTGACTGCCTCAGGCTCATCCGGACACACACGCCTACCAAGACCGGGACTTGAGAACCGATAACGCCCGGAGGGTTATTAAAAAATAAATAAAAAAATTATGAACTTCTTAATACGACTGAGAATTTTTAGATACAGAAAATAGAAAAATTCATCTTTCTTTTTTTCTATTTTGCACATAGAATGAACATTTTGTATCATAGATTCGAAATTTTTTTTTCCTTTTTCTTTCCCTCCGATAAATTCATTCGGAATTTTGGGTATTGGGTTTCGAATGTCCCGGTGCTCTCTTCATTTTTTTTTTATTTTATTCAAGACATATATTCATGGCTCTAAGCTTATAACGGAGTGACGTAATTGATTATTATTTGAGTTCTTGGTAGTCCGGCTATACACATGACTATATGGCTTTGCCTTTGGCTTTGGCTTTGGCTTTGGCTATGGCGACGTCGTTGACGTCAGATGTGTGTATCACTCCCTCGAAAGTCACTGGAGATCTGTGGGAGTCTGGCAGGCTGGTAGACTCGCGGTGCCCGAGACAACCGCAAGAATCAAAACAAGGCGAACGCGCGAACGAACGCAAAGTGCACTGAGCTGAAGAGGAATTCGCCCGGCTCTTGTGGTCAAGAGTTGACACACGCTTCTTGACTCTCGCTCACAGAGAGGTGTCAAGTCGCTCTTATCTACCAAACACCATACCAACAAAACGCTACGTCTTTATATCTGTCCGTGACTGTATCAAAAACGATACAGAGACAAGGTTCGCTTATACGTAGGGAACAGATCTGAAGAGCTTTTCCTATCATTTCTTGTCAAAATTTCGAAAATATATCTAATCAATTTCGTTTTAGAATCAGATGAGATAAAGAAGTTTGAATCAAGAAACTAGAAGAATTTTTGAAGAAATAGAAGCTTTTTTGAAAGCTCGATAATTTAAATATGATGAAAATTCTTTTTGCGTCATGGTGCTTTTGATTTCAAAAAAATTTTTTTTTTATCGGGTTGAAAAATCGTTTGATATCATAAAATTAACAAAGAAATTGTTTAAAACTGGGAGAATAATTCGAGAAATTTGTTTGTACAGTTTGTCTTGTCTTAAATTTTTTTTTTTTTTTTTTACAACAAAATTCAACAGTTTAGAAAGTGATCGTGTGTTTATCTGATACCCAAAACTTCACTTCCTGAATAAATGTGAAATCGAATTTAAGCGGTTGATCTAAGTTTCTTATAACTATATCTGAGTAAAAAAATCGAAAGCTCTTAAATCCTTACTTTTACGTGATAATACTTCAGAAGTTTAGAGTAACTGTCTGTGACAAGCCTGTCTCTTTTTTTTTTTTCCTTTTTATTTCTTTTTTGTTCAATTCTTTTAGGGCACACCAGCCCTTCCAAAATCCTTCCTTCTCAAGTCAGGTGATACCTTCTCGAGAAGAAAGTCAGCTATCCCATCTCAAGTACATCCCTTCACCAATAATTTCAAGAATCTTAACACAGTAAAAAAAAAAAAATGGGGGATGATCCCATTCGTTTAACAAGAAGCAAAACGATCTCTGAGGGATGTAAAAGTATCGATATACACAAGTTTCAGAAATTCTATCGTAACTTGTTATATTACTGCAGTGTATGTAAATTCGTGATATAAATGAATAAATTGTAAGAGTGTGGATATAACACCATGATATTAATGATGATAGTAATACGGTACTTCCATCAATGTAAAACCGTGACAATAGGGATGGTATTGGTGCATAAGCGTCAGTATAGTAAGCGACAGTGTGATGATGATGGTTCAGTATAAGTAGTAGTGGTAGTGAAGAGCTCCGGCCTTTGAAGTGGCTTGAAGGTCTATCGGCATGGCCGTCACTGCGTTCGCACTGCCAGTCCGTCGGTAGACCTCGCATGGTGAACGTCACGTATCGTATTTCGGAGTGAGGAGTTCAACTGTCAATAGTTTAAGGGAATGTTGAGAGGTATCGGGGCTTGGTGACACGTTCGGACTTTACCAGTTTCTCATTTTCTTTATTTTTTTTTTATTTTATTTCATTTTTTTTTCTATACCGTTCATTTTCGATACTGTTCCATCAGGCTTTTTACATACCTACATATCATTCGATACGGTTTCTTTCGGTTCTTCTTAACGTGGACTAGATAGACGGACGACGTGACCGGATAATTTTTTTTTTTTTTTGTTAATTTTGTTTTTTTTTTTAATTGTGCAATGATGTCGTACGATTATCCACATCCGGTTTCAAGGACTTATCAATACAAAAAGGTAAGAGGGTATTATCTACATCTTATATTGTTGATGAAATGACGCATTTTGTTATCACACGAGATGAGGCGGGGTACTAAATCTGATGAACCGTATTTTGAAATTTTAAATTCACTAATGATCTTGCATTTAATAATTTTTCTTCAAAAAGTATCTCGATCATAAAAATCTACTCTTTTTTTTATTCTTTCACCAATGTACGTGTGTAAAAATTTTCTCACGGTTTAACGGACACAATTATTTGCCATTTCTCGGATCAGAATCAAGCGTGGAGTATAAAATTCGTCTATAAAATGTATGAAATCTCTAAAACATCATATCTTTTATTGAAACTATATATTATTCAATAACAATTCTACACGCATATATACGAATAACGTATAACTGTTGATAGTTAACTACCGTTTGAACGTTATCAAATATTTAGTCGAAGTGATCACCATACCTATATATCTAGTCCTCCAACCTATGTTATGTTAAGATTAATTTCAATCTAACGACTTGATTCAATCTGGCGTTCGTTCGCGCTGCTTGAATGTCAAGCGGAGCGAAGAACGGACAATTAAGGGTATATCCTAATTCGCCTGATTCGTTAGATAACCAAACCTCTTCTGGAACGGAAACGACGTGCTCGAATTAACCGATGCCTCGATGAACTCAAGGATCTAATGGTCGACGCCCTGGAGGTAAGCTGGTTTAAATATTCTCTAATTTACGACACAGCGATTATAAAAAAAAAAAGAAATTTATAAAAAGCTTCGAAGAGGAGCTTTTCGCTTCGCGCTAATTCGAGCAGCGTAAGTACTTCGACTTGGATCAACAAGTGTCTAGCAATCAGTCCGGGGTTGTTAGTCCGGTTCAATTAGTTCAGATATTTGATTTTGATTTTTTTTGTTTTGCTTTTTGTTATCGACTTTATGATATTCTGCCATTCGTCGAGTGAAACCTGTTCAGAATAACGACTTCGATGTGCTTTAAAGTCTTCACTTTATTATTCAATAAGTCGTAAACCGACGGCGCCAAAGAGACTGACTAATTTACTGATTGACTGACTTATACTTGATGAGATATTCCAATTACGTGATTTGAGTATTTCGATATTGATAACGAATTAACTTCCTATTATTTTTTAATCAGGAATTGTAAAATCAGGTAATTTTTTACGTAATTTATTATTAAATTATTCTATCTTATCGTTATTCGAATCACTTGGTTTCAAGGTACACAACACGTTTAATTATATTATAGTTATAACGAAAAAAATTTTATCCCACGAGTTTCATTCAATAGAACAATGGAACAATATATTTTCGTTACTATTAAAAATATTAAGAAGCCAAGGTTCGCCATTGATTCTAAAGATCTTCGTGATTGAAGTATCAAAAAATTAGAAAAATGTACTTCGGGGTTTACAAAAATGATCAATAAATATATAAAAAATTTTAACTATTTATGAAACAGCTTTGTTCACAATTTTTGAAAAATTATTTTACGTGGTAGGTAGTTTAACGTTTAACGTATTGGTATTTCGAATCGTAGAAGGTGGCGATAATAACGTCGAGTTTAAGGATTCATAAATACTAAACTAAAGTGTTTAATGTCTCAATTTTTGTGAAAATTTTTTATTTTTTTTTTTTGGTTTTTGCAACATTTAATTATACATTCAACGAGGTTATGTAATGCCGGAGTCTTTCACACAGTGTGGCTATTTTTTAAACCCTTGTAATACATTCTTGAAGCATCGCTGCACTTTCGAGTATAAGAATTATAATAGAATGAATCATATTTCGTGCTTCGACGATCTCGCCTGCCCTTTTCCAACATCAATTTAACGCAGACTGACCACCAGGAAGCAAATTCCTCGGGTTTTAGGGCCGCGTAAATTCCACAACGGCGTATATACGATTAAATAAATTTTATAAATTTATAGTAGATATTTAAAAACGGTGAAAAAAAAAAAATGACCTTGATTGACTTTCGTCTTCGTTATCATGAGACTGAAACTAAACAATGTATCTTTTGAGATTAAGGTTTAATTTCTACTATCCGCACCGCTGCGCTACGGGATTTATCCTACGACTTTTAACCCGCATTTGTCGCGCTTCAGACAACGCAAACAATCCTTTAACCACGGATGAAACTTACAATACCTCAAAAACCAACAAACGTTATAAAAACACGATTAGCACCAGATCCTCTCCGTCTCAGATTTTTATATCAACACTGGTAAACGCATCGTAAAAAGACGTCGGGATCTTGAGGATTCGGTCGCGCACGATCCACGCTTCGATCCGCTCTTCTACGGTTTCCTTATGGTTCTTCATTTAACTCTGCAAGCTCCTGCATCTAGATATATCTCGTGTGAACCAACGTCTTCTGCAACGTCGGTTCGTGCAAGACCGATTATATTTCATTTCTAGAATTTAAATACGAAAGAACTCGGAATGCGGAACGCTTATACGTCAAACTTTTCCGTCGGTTAATTCTTACTTTATATCTGGGTTACCTGAATTCACTTGCAAGATCATCAACTAAATCAAAAATTTATTCATTTTTTTTTTTCAGACAAAAATTGGTTAGATAAAAATTTTCCGAAATTTTCAAGTCGTAAACCGCATGCGTACTGCAACATCTCTAACGCATATATTGCGTAAAAAATTGCCAAAGCTTCTTTACAAAATGAAAAAAGTTGAATGATTTTTTATCGCAAGCTTTTCATTTTCTAAATCCGGTTGATTATTTTTTCCTTACTGTACCTTTGACCGGATATTCTGAAAAAATTGAAATCGTTGAATAAAAGCTCGACTTAATTTCTTTGAATCAGACCGAAGGAGAAAATATAAGTAAGCTCGAAAAGGCGGATATATTAGAACTGACAGTGCGACATCTTCAACGTCTACAAGCTTCTCGACCTTCCGGTTTATCAACAGCCGCAATTCCGGGCGAAGATTCATCCGAAAGTCGATGGCGATCTGGTTTTGGCCACTGCGCAGCTGAAGCTTGTAGATTTCTTACGGCTCTTCCTGGAGAAGCTGCTGATCGACTTGCTAGACATCTTGCTTCAGGTCTTCAGGCTACTAGACAACTTGAAGTTCAGGTATGAAGAATTTCAATTGCTACTAATTAAAAACCCCGATCTTATTCGTGTTGAAAATTAGATTAGAAACTTGCAAAAAGCTCTTTTTTATCAAATTATCTCAACCAATGTCGACTCGCTAAACGTCTTACGTCAAGTTTTTAGGCTACTAAATAGCGCGAAGTTCAGGTACAAAAAGTCTCAATCTCCACTAATTATAAGACCTGAACTTATTCATGTTGAAACTTAGATTAAAAAGCTCATTTCTGCTTAATTCTGCTTATCGATCAGAAATGACTTTGAAGACATCTTACTTCAAGTTTTTGGGCTACTGGACAACTCAAAGTTCAGGTATAAAGAGTCTCGATTGCAACTTGTTACGGCCTGATCTCACTTATGTTAAAAATTAGATTAAAAACTTGCGAAAAGCTCTCTTATTTGCCAAATTATCCCAATCAGAATTGACTTGCAAGACGTCTTGCTTAAGAATTTCAAGCTACCAGATAGCTCGAAAGAGTCTCAATTGTCTCTAATTAAAGCTTGATCTTATTTGCCTTAAAAATTAGATTAAAAACAGGCAAAAAGCTCTGTTTCAGAAAATCACCGCATCCAGAACGATTTATTCTGTATTCTAAAACGACGTGTGTCAACAGGTACCCCAAAAGAGTGGAAATTCGCCGCCACTTTCACCAATGATATCGCGATCGCCGATGGTATCGCCAACTTTATCAAGTTTAGAAAAAACCGCGAAGCTTTTAGTGCCGTCGGTTAGCCCTGGCGTTAGTACCGACACTTTAGGATCTCCGATTCCTAGACAACAGCACAATTTATCGCCAAGAACAAACCTGCATCCTTATTGCGGTGGGAAGACTATGAGTGTAATTGTAGACCGTCCGATTGGCTCTCCTTGTCAAGTCGTTAAGGAAACCATGGCAGGAAGTCAAGTCGGTAATAATGAAAGTCTGAGTGGTTCTCAGATCGGCGGGGGATCGGTAGAAGATCGTAAAGTTGTAGCAGGTGTTGCCTCAGAGCAGATGGTTAAAAACCGAATACCGACAGTCGATGAAGAAAAGATTAAAAATATTGTCGGAACTGGTGGTCAACCTGTTGCCGATGATGATGAGGAAATCGACGTCGAAAATATCGACGATTATAATGATCCCATGTGGAGACCTTGGTAGTCGGTAAAACAGAATAATAATTTTTTGTCTTTATTAATGAGTACGTATGTACAATTCGATTTTTTTTTATTCCTATAATTATTGTTGTAACAAACCGATTTTTAAATGGTTATATTCATCTTATGATGATAATGTGATATGTTTGATTTTTTTCTTCGATTTAGAATTTATGTAGTTAATTTTAAAATCGAGGTTATTATACTTATAATGTGTAAGTTTGTGAAATTGTTTTTTAATTCATGAAAATTTCGTTTTATCCTTTTTTTTTTTTTTCTTTCGTTTATACAGTTTAGAATTTTTATTTAATTCTGAAGGATATTTTGCAAGGCTACTTCTTTAGTTGGTCAATTTTTTCAGTATATTTATAATTATGGTATAGTTTATTATCCGGTATAATTCTTTTATGTATTATTTTCGTATATAATTTTTATTTTTATTCACTAATTTCAATGGAGATAAAATTAAATTCTTTCTTTTACTTTTATCTATTAATTATTTTTATATAGAATAATTATATAGTTATTGCTGATATGTTAAAAAAAAAAAAAAAACAGAATAACTAATCTGTGATTGTCTATTTGATTCGTTACAACGTAATATTATACATACTTATATAGAAATATTATGCCTTCCGGTTGTTAATTTACAATAATATAATGATTGAAATAACGATAGTAATTCATTTTATTATGCATATTGAACTCCAGCTATTTTTCGATTATTATGTTCAATTTGCAATTCTTGAGTTAATATTATCAGCTGTGGTAAATTGCAAACATGGTAAAGAAAATGTTTACAAAGAAAAAAAAAAGATAATTACTAGTAAGCGATAATTATAACGACCAATTGTATATTTGCAATAATTTTAATGACATCTTTTGTTTTTTTTTTTTTTTTTCTTTACAAGAAAGTTTATTATAATATAATAATGTTAGAAATTTTTGGTACGTGGCTTTAACGTGGTAGTTGATTGATAGAATTATTAATAATCGAGGTTATTACTCCAGTTCTGTTATTTCTTATAGATATTGATTTTATAGTATACAAAAATATAACAATTAATTGATTGATCAGATTGTTAGATTACTATTATATTATCCTGTTACTATAATATCTAAAGAGATTAATCTACATTAACTCTAATTTATAGTTATAATTTAATTTTAATACGAGATTATATTTATAACGATTATACATATTATATATATTTTATTTGTTAATTAATGGGACTTTACTACACATATGTGCAGTGTAAATATATTAGGGTGTTCCTTTAAATTGGTCACATTTGAATTTTAATACCCCAAAATATCTCCAAATAAATATAAATATAAATTCAACCGAAGCCCTAAGCTCCTAAAGTAATTCTAAAATAGTTACCCACAGACGAAGAATTTTCCAATTTTGATAAAACACGATTTTTGACACTTCTAGGTATATTGTTTTTTTTTTTTTTTTGTCTGAAATTTGGCACACTTTTTAACTCTAGTAGTAGGTATTCCATGAGAATGTTACAGATTTTTTTTTTTTTATATTCTTACGATATAATTTTCAGAGGTATAACTAGACGAAAATTTTTTTTTTGATATTCTATAACTTCGGAAATTATATCGTTGTAAATCTGTAGAATTTTCACCGAATATCTATTACTAGAGGTAAAAAATGCGTCAAGTTTCAAATTTTTTGGATCAATACTACGACAAGGAATACAAAATTAATCACCTAGTATAAAAAATTGTGTTGTATTAAAATAAGGAATTTTTCTGGCTTTGAGTTAATACTTAGAATTGCTCTAAAAACCTGAAACTTTAACTATATTTTTTTATATGTATTTTCAGACATTTTGGTCCCATGAAAGTATTCAAATTCGAATATGACTAAATTAAGGACCAACTTAATGTATATGCATTTAGTTACGGGACGATTCTGCAAAATTCATTTCTTGATTAATTTAAATAGAAAAAAAATCTTACTCAAAATCTCTGAATTTTTATATAATAATTTAGATTGAAATATTTTTATTGTATCTTTAATCGAGTGCCTATATACTCAAGTATTAATTAACACATGTTCAATAATAATTGTTATCATTATAATTTTTATATTACAACACCCAAATCCATTAGATTATAATTATATTTTATGTCATTAATAGGTTATAGTTTATTTTATTATATGTATACATAATATAAGTTGCATTTATATCATAAAGTTTATGATTCTTTGATTAAATATATTTATTATTATCTATTATAGATAAAATATTTATTTTATCGACGTTATTTTCGTAAATTTTTTTATCTATAATCTATATTTTTCTATCATGCATTGAATTTTATATATTAGAAAAGGTAAGTGATGCAGTTTATTCTATGGTGACAATAATTAACCTCTTTTCATCTCTTTTTAAAATTCCTGACTAAAATTTAAAATAGAAATCATAACGAACCTAATTAATTAAAAATGGCAGAAGTAACTTGAATAGTAATTTGAAAAATTTCGATCACTTGACTGGATTTATTTAAATATTTCCTAATATTGAAAAATTTCCCTAATATCTAGATGTACGAATATATAGAAAATATTTTCAAAATTTAAAAATTTTTGAATAAATATTTCGAGAAATAATTTTTAGAAGTATGCGTAGCCTCAGTTTTTTACTAGATTGTCGTCAATGTAAGTCTGGTTGTAGTCTGACAGGCGGAACCGAACTTCCCAATCTGTTCTACCAAAGTAGTTGGCAAACTCACATATCTCCTTGAATTGTAACACAAAGAGCTGTCTAATCGTCATTCCAACTATATTATAATTTTTAGATACGTTCCCTTTGCTTTCAGAATCTTGTTCTTTTTCTAGAGGGTCGTTTTTTCTTTTCATCGCAGACCTGTGTTACATTACAATTATTTAAAATCGCTGAAGTAATAATTTGCGGAATTAAAAAACACAGTAGAGATTGTTAAATTTTTATAAATTTTTATTTATTTATTAGTTTTTCGGAATACAGGGAGTCAAGACCAGATAAAAATCTTAACCTAAGACCTGAGGACGTAGTACACGATTTAAAGATTTCAAAAGAGGAAATTTCTCTCCACAATATCCATCGAAGTCATCAGTCCCAATATGCCAGACCATGGCACCTCCGAGATTCATGTCTTTCGCATACTGTGCTTTCTGAGTGACGCTTCTACGGATTTAAAAATTAATACAATATATCATCAACATTTTCACACAACTACCATAACATCTTTTCTGATATTTCAGAAATTACTGCACTGCACGCAATATGCAAGTATTTTAAATCTGAGTACTTCTCACCTGACATTGTCATAGCTGACCCATTGATTCCCTGAATAAGTATAAGGCACATGCTGTTCCTCATCCCAAACAGTAGTCCACGAGCCTTGAGCTTGAAGTTCACAAATCTCCATATAACCCAGCACCCCGGGATCCCGGAAGTATGGACCTGCTTTACCAGCTCCACTAGCTGGTGATCCAGGAACAGTTTGCGAAGGATTTGTCAGAGTAAAACTCCTTCCGTAAAGTCCTACGCCAATGACTAGCTTGTGTCGTGGAGTGCCTTGATCCAACCAGTAACGTACTGTCGCATCCTGAACTCAAAAATTTTGTAACGATTATGGAACCGGACTTAAAATTACAGAGAACAAAAATAAGAATGATTCCTATTCTTAATAGTCAGCAGTCCTCAGATAAACATGACCGGTAGCATTATGAACATTGCTGATCGACAAAGTTTTCGAAATCGGCGGTTCACGGTCCGCTGATATTGGGATCGACATATGAATGCCGGGTACAAGCGATATTGTCAAGTTATTAAATTGCAACCAATAAATAAACTCACGACATTCAAGGTCCGAGCATAGTCAGTTGTTTCTCTCGCTGCAGCATAGAGAGGTCCATTATGTCCTGTGTTCGGTACCCACGCTCCATGGAAATCGTAGGCCATAAGATTAACGAAATGAAGATGTTCAGAGATTTCTGCAATATTATATGACAACCTTGCAGAGTCTTTAGGTGCCGATACTGCGGCAGACAATAGAAGACCATGCGGATTAAAAGCGTTGCGAAGTTCCTTTACTAAAAGACCAAAATTCTGCACATCCGCTTGGACTCCTCCTCGCTGATTAGGGAATTCCCAGTCTAAATCACAGCCGTTGAACCCATGACGGAGCACAAAGTCAACGATATTTTGAACAAAATTTGATCGCAATACAGAGTTTCCCACAACTGCTGAAAACGTTGCTGATGGTTCGTCTCCACCACCGATTGCCAAGAGGGTCTTCAGACTCGGGTTCCTTTCTCGCAAGGCGTTGAAATTTTCGTAACCACCTTTTACTCCGTTATTAGATAAGTCCCTTGACGGATCCGAAACACGAACGGTTCCGTCTAAGTTGACGCCAGCGAAAGAGTAGATCAAGTGAGTGCAGAGGGTCGGATCTATGTTGGACATTTTAATGACCCCTCTACTATTTGAGTTGATAGCCCAGCTTCCGAAGTAACACACTAACTTCTCTGTAAAAACAAAATTTTGATATTGTTTTCTGTCTGCAATTATGCATTTGATTTGATTAATTTGACACAGTTTTAATCGAACTGGACTTACTGTGATTGGCTTCGACCAAGGCTAGCCATGTCAGCCAAAGTGTGCAGAAAGCGACGTACAACCGCATCTGTAAAAATTATACAAATGAATGTATTTAGTTATAAGTAAAGCATTTCGTTTTAGGAAATTTGCGGAGGTGGTGATCTTCTTTAAAAGATTATTAGGTATAATAATAATTCCTCAGCAATGGGTCATTTTGCGCCCGCTAAACCAAGTTGGGTTCTTAATCATTAATATTGTCTTACTGTTTCCGATTCTTTAATTAAATTTCTACGTAAATTCGAAAGCGCAATTACTTACATTTTCAGTTTATTTTACGGTTAATATTTTCAGCTCACTTATAAGGAAACGCGATTTTTCGAATCGACAAGACCGGCCTTGTATCGCATATGCTACTATACTGAAGTTACTGAAGTCAAGACAGTTATATGTGACCACTGTATCCGCCTCTTTTGACTTTTATCAAGTTAACCGTCTTCCATATCTGGATTTCATATCTCCTTCTATCTTGTGTGGTTTTATAGTAAAAGATTGCAGTTTTCAACATCCGGTGGTATTCCTCCACTTTATGGTCTGGGAATTACCAAGAAGGCTCAAAGCTCAGGACATTTTTAACGACAATTTTTTACAATATAAAGTTTGCTGTTACGGTCGAATCGAATAGATCACAGAATCTTCTTATTTCAGCCATCAGTTGAGATCATAAACTTTTTATGTCGTCGAACTTAAATCTCGCAGAGCAACAAAATTTAGATCCAGCCGGATGTCGTCATCGCTGTTCTTAGCGATGTCAATGATCGTGGATACCAAACGCATAGTATCACCTCATTCCGAAATGACTGAATTTTTTACCTAAACATTCGCATACGTAAATCAAAAATTAAATTATTATTACGTATTCAGAAAGAATTTGGAATGCACTTAATCAGTCTGTAATGTTTGTATGTACACACGCAGTATGTGTTCAGTATAGTATCTGGATAACTATAATAACTAGACGTCCAACACGTTGTGGTCAGGTAAAATTGTGTCTCTTATCTCTTCTGGGAAAGGAGAAACAACTGCGTATGTTAATAAAAACGATTCTACTATAATTAATATAATTTATTAAAAATGTAGTATCTACGATCATGGCCGATCACAAATCATAACCATTTCTTAAATCATTAATATTCATATATTTTCTGGGTCAAAAGAAACCCAAGTACGAATTTATGTATCAGTTGTTAATTTCTGCTTGTGAAAAGGCCCAATTTGCTACAATTTAGAAAATTTCGATTTTTATCTAGCAAAAAATTGTTCCATAGAAAAATTATTTCCCAGATTCAAGAAGATGAAAAGTCAAAAAGTCAGTCAAAATTATTCCGCATCGGTATCTTATAATGTATACGTATCAACGTGATGAGTTGTGGCCTTCAGAGTTTGTTTTTTTTTTCAAATTAAACAAAATGAAGATCCAGTATAAAAATTACTATTACCTACCGATCTGAAAATTTTGAAAAATAAGAAGAAGAAGAATTGATCATTTCTCAATATGATTACAGTATCTGTTACTCACCAAAGTATTTCTTTAGCTTCCAGAGGAATCAACTCTAACTGACTTCTCGGCTCGGATTGAAACTTATTTATGGTTACTCGCTGAAATACCACATCGACATAAAATTAATGCTGATGATAACGGTTCCAGGTGACTTCTACATCGTCCATTGGCAATACTATGTGTACTTCCTGGAAGTGATAGGCGATATAAATTGACCACATTTATAATGTTAACTGTATAATTAGTGTAATATGGTAATGATATGGACAAGGTTGTGAATATGGGCAGATAATCACGAAAACTGTATAAGTCTCTTCTGTCTATGAGGTGACAATTTTAAATCAACTATATTAGTGTGACACGTATTAGAATAGAATAAAAACTTCCCAGAGAAGCGTAACGTCATTCTGGAATAGCCCAACTTCATTCCTTATAGCGTGAAATCATTTCAGAAAGTATAACAGCTTTCTAGAGTAGTTTTACATCGTTTTAGAATTACAATGCAGTGTACTCATGCTCACAAGAGAATGTATAATCCTGATTCCGTGATTGACATAATTTGATACAGAATGAAGCCTGAATTATTTTTTTTTCCAATATGAATTTTGGATTAATCTCATCAAAAAGCCAGCACCAAAACTTAGATCATCGTAATTAAATTAAAAACTTTTAGAAAATACATCGAAGAATCAATTTGTTGCATATTTTATTTATTTATATATATTTTTTTGTTTAAAAAATACATTAATTCATTTTTCAGGAAATTATCACATCGATGATTCAACTTTATACAGTTTCACTTCATTCATTCAAGTATAGAAATCATTTTTCCTCGTTAAGTAAACCTCTGACGTTGTTTATTCGTTCAATCGAATACGTTGGCCTTCAAATCGTTCAAGATCTCAAGCCTCAAGGCATTTTCTCTTAGTCGAGTTATTATGATATCTGCAAAAACCAGTTTTATTTTGATACCTGCTCAACTAATCATCCCGGTTATATAATCGACATTTGAAAACTAATATAAAGCCATATGCTCTGCGAGCGGGCATTCAAATTCCATAAGGAGTTTGCACGACGCATTTCGATATTCGACCGGTCTTCACTGTTACTAGCCCGGTAAGCATTCAAATTTTTGTTACTAGCTTTAATACGGAGTCAAATGTAAATAAGATTTCCAAAATTCTAATCGCATTATCAAGTGATTTTCCGAAAATGAATAAACTACAACCTGAATCCAAAAAGTAATCCAAAACGATCTCATATAATCAGATTACATGAAAATTTCTGTTTCTTCAATTCAATTCAAATTTGGAGACGTTAATTGACTTTGGGATTTGTGTTACAGAATGACGGTAAAGAAAATCATGATCTTTTTGTCACTCCTTGTCATATTGGCAATTGGAGCAGCCCAAGAGAGCGAGCCGATTGATTATGAGACAAAAATCGACCAGGGAGTGTTAAAGTCAGTTGAACAATTGCGGAAGACTGATAAACTAGATCTGTCGAATCGTGGAATAAAGGAAATAGATGTCGGTGTCTTCAATAACATAAGTGTGAAATATCTGAACTTGGAATCGAATGAAATCTTCCGACTTGATGCTGACACATTTTTCGGCCTCGATGTGGAACTTGAAGAAGTAAACCTGAGTTCAAACTTGATAAAGGTTATGAACTCATCATTCGCTAGTTTCGATAACCTGAAATTGTTGAACCTTTCGAACAACCCACTCAAGTATTTAGATCTTAGAGGAATTCCTAAGATCGTTGATATTATTGTAAAAGGTAACAAACTTCAATGGGTGAATGAACGGTTCTTTAGTCAGCAATTTATCAACGATGATATCGACGAGGATGACGGTGACGAAATTGAAGATGATGTACTTGATGCTCTTGATGACGATTATGACGAGGATGATGACGATGACTTCGACGATGATGACTTCGACGATGACGATGAAGATGAAGATGATGAAGACCATCACCACAAGGACACTAGCTCTGATATCCGCCTGATAATTTGCATCGAAGATTCAATCCTGAAGAAAGTTGACAGTTTTAAAAAGAACGAATCTCTGCCAACAGACTGTGTCGATAGTATCACGAGTCATGGATATTCAATAGATGATGAATACATCATGTATGTCAAGCTGCAGGATCGTGGTATTCAAGGAGTTGCTAAGGGTTGGTTCCAACTTGAATCGACTCATGATACCTACATCGATCTTTCGCATAATAATCTGACCGAGCTTTCGCCAGAGCTTTTGAACGACTTACCTAAATTCGTGAAGAAAGTTAATTTCAGTAATAATCTGATCAACCGGATAAAGAGAGATATTATTAAGAATCGTAATCTTCTGGAGCTTAAGTTTGAAGCTAATCTTATCGAAGAGGTTGAAGATGGAAGTTTTGAACACAGCAATCTTTCGGCGTTGAATTTCAAAGGCAACGAGATATCGGACATTGGATTCGTCGCTTCATTGCCGACTAGCTTAAGGAGGTTGAATTTAAACGAAAATGAAATATCGTATATCGAAGATGGGGTCTTTTCAAGGTTGGAAAATGTCACGTACCTTAACCTGGCGCGGAACAATATCACAAAGATACAGGCTAACGCTTTTCATGGACTAACATCTTTGCATAAAGTGGATCTATCGCATAATGAAATATCCGAAATTGAAGCTGGCGGTTTTTCAGGGCCAAAAAAATTAAGGCATATTGTTTTGTACCATAACTTGATATCTTCTTGTGGCGATGGTGTCTTTAACCATCTTGAATATTTGAAGTTTCTTCATCTTGGACACAACAACTTCACCGAAATATCGAAGAATATTTGTGCCACATTTCCGGGTAATCTCAGGACCCTTCACCTAAATGGAAACGAAATAACGAACATTGAGAATGGCTTCTTCGTTGGTGTACCGAAGCACTATCTCAATCTAGCCAACAACAAACTCTCGAAACTTTTACCAAACCAATTCCAGATTGATAATCTTTCGGAATTAGCTCTCAGTGATAACTTGCTCACTGAAATTGACCCGGATTCTTTTCAAGGCTTACGAAAACTTGATTTTCTCACATTGGCTGGTAATCAGATCACTGAAATACCTAAGGGACTCACAAAACACTTGGGCCCTAGAGTAGCTCTCGACCTTTCACGAAATCCCTTCACTAAATTACTAAACGAAGCTTTGTCTTTCGGTCCCAGGACTAACGTATACGAAATTAGAGTAGTTAGAAATGTTCTTGAGATTATTCAAGGAGGAATCTTTAAGGGAATTTAAAATCTCGTACAAATTTACCAAATATTGAAAATTATCCAGAATTATAATCAAGATCTCTGGATTTTTTAATCATCTCTAACCAAAAGTTTTACAATTTTTTTTTTTTATAAACTTGAGAGATTTGCTAACACTGCAGATAATCTGAGAGCAATATATGAAGAAGAATAGTGGGTTAAGTGCCTGTTCAAATAACATTTTGACATGAAATTATTATTGTTATTATTACTATATTAACATATATATTAAATTTTTTTCTTTTTGAATATATGTAAGCGAAGTTGTTTTTGAATAAATAAATGATATTCAGTAACAGTAATATAATGTTCATTATGATCCTTAGTTACGTAATATTTATACAGGGTGAGGCATTCAAAGTGTTACAGACCGATATCTCGAAAATGATTTATAATACGAAAGAATACTTTGAATGAAACTTGTAGGATATCGAAGGAAAAAAAAAACATGTTGCAGTATTATTTTCGGTAGTTGGAGGAACCAAGGCCGGGGGAAGGTCAACTTTGTTTTTTTTTTTTTTAATGGGACCCTATATCATTTATTAAACAATTTTGTTCCATTTGAAAAATCAAACGACTTTTGTATTGAACATTTTTTTGTGAGACATCAATTTTTCATGATACTCAGCTAAACAATTAGAGATTTTTGAACTTTTGAGAACGTTTCACCTCTAAACTATAAAGTTTAGAGAAAAATTTTAAGAGACAAAAAGTGAATAATTTCATGCAAATAATCTCGGAGAATAATTGCAGAATTTTTGACTATTGCAACTACTTCAATTGCGTGAAAAAAAAAAAAAATCAAAAATGGTTGATAAAAAATCTGCAATTATTATCCAGAAATTTTTGCATGAAATTACGCACTTTTTGTCTCCTGCAATTTTTCTCCAAACTTGATAGTTGAGAGATGAAATGTTTACAAAAGTTCAAAAATTTTCCCAATTGTTCAGCTGAATATCACGAAATATCGATGTCTCACAAAAAAATGTTTTATACAAAAGTTGTTTGATTCTTGAGGTAGAACAAAATTACTTAATGAATAATGTAGAGTTCCTTTAAAAAAAACTAAGTTGACCTTCCCCCGGCTTTAGCGTCTCCATCTACCGAAAATAATGCTGCACCATTTTCTTTCTCCCTCAATATCCTACAAGTTTTATCCGAAGTATTTTTTCGTATCATGATTAATTTTCGTGATATCGACAGCTGTAACACTTCAAGTGTCTCACCCAGTATAGTTACTTGATTCTGTTTTGCAATTCACCTATACCTATAATATTTGAATACTTAATATAATTAGTTTCATTTAATTTTTTGAAACAATCTCTCAACCGAATTATGTTTATTCATATTTTGAACTGCTGTATAAGCTGGCTCATAAATATATGTCAGATCGTATATAATTACACGCCTATATCTACATCATAGATATTCGCCCATTAAATTAATAATCTTTTCTGGTATGGATCATATACCGTTGATAATTCACCAATTAATAAATCATGTTCTTTTTTTTTTTTTTTTACTAGAATAGTTTCGGGTTTTGATATCCCGTCAATTTCGTTTTTTTTTTTACTCTTGAAAAAAGGTTCATAAAATGATGTTGATGACTTATCTAATAGTGCAGGAAAAAATAGTTTATTCTAACGATGGAGGAAAACGGATCGTTTCTTGGCAAGTAGGAAAAATAAACGTTTCACGGAATGAAGTGGTTTTTTTATTGATTCAATCTTTATGCTGTTACGCAATATTTTTATAATCAATATACGCATAGGACTTATAGAGCTTAGAGCGAATTCTCACAATCTATAATATTTCCTGAAGATGCAAAATATAAAATATGTTCCTTTTGTGTGGCCAGTCGATCAATACAAACTACGAATTCTTGTCAACGTATCGAAGTTATGGTACTTGAAAAATATATTGACATTTATGCGCATCTTATGATTTTCGGGGTCTGTCAGATACTTGCAGATATTTTGTTAAATATTCGAGCAGAAAAACGTCGTAGTCTGTCCTGAAAAATTTTGCAAATTCTTCCTAGTTTTCATGTTTCTAATATAATATGTAAGCTTAGAATAATCGATCGATACGTATTCACTCTGAGAAAATACGAGTACTTTTTGAGTTTTGGCTTTCCTTTATTACCACGAATTGAAAGAGTTTCGTAAATTGAGGTAATTATCGTGTCATAGCCTGTGATATCTTCCTAAGTAATAAATTTGTCGGGACATTATTCATGAGTAAGAAAAAGTAGAGGAATGAATCCACAGAAAATTGTCTCACGTGTTATTTTGTTGTCAAGCCATCAATTTTGCACACTTACTGTACACTAAAAATCGGGCTTATCATTTCCTTGACCTTTGAGCAACGAAATAATTTATTCTGAGGCATCGCTTCGCAAGGGTTTCGACTACGTTCAGTGGATCGAGAAATTTTGAAAAGATTGTAAACGATAATCGTGCCGCTCGTTTGGTGATTCTGGATCAACTGCCCCAAGCACTAGCCTTGCAAGAACAAGAGGAGGACTTCAAAAAATGCCCAAAATAAGCTTTTTGGACTTTATACTATTAGAAACTAGTATTTTTGGTGTCAATCAAGGCTACAGTGGACGATTCATTCGTCCACGCATCGCATGGATACTGGGGATATTTAATATTTGCCACAGCGTGACGGTGGCATACTTAATGCTAAGTGGGGAACATTATCAAGTGAATGGTGATCATCCAAACAATTACATAGCACGGCAGGTATACATTTACGTAACACTATTCACGATTATGATTCTCCAAATTCGTTACTTATATCGAAGGCATAAAATGGCACCTTTCGGAAGAGAGGTAAGTACAAATATAAGGAATACAAAATTTATCAAATCTAATCAAAACTTCTCGACTTACATTATCAACAAATTATAATATTCTCTTCATCATTTATTGCTTAAGTTGTCTCATCTATGCCAATTGTCAACTTGGCCCGGTGGTATCTATGGATGTATTTTACGGATCGTTTTCTACCTGCTATTGTATGTGGCTTATCATTGTCTACCGGCGTATGCGAAGTACTGGGATGGTCGAATGGTTATAAATTATTAAATGAAATTAAGAAAATTATTTTGTACATGAGATAAGACATGATATTCTATCACAGGGCTGGCGTATTCGAGAGATATTGTTTGATTGGTCGAATTTTGTTCCTACTGCAGTGATTGAATTTACTAGTCAAGCAATGCTGCTTCTTCAACACGAGTTTTATGCACTTTGTAAAAATACGGAAGGCATGGTAACGGGAAGAGATTATGGTGAGCTTGTAGAGAAGAACAAGGATATTGATTGTTAGGATTTTGTAACGGAATTGTTTTTGTTTTTCTTAAGGGATGAGTAAACTAAGAACTTTGAATCGACGCCACGCATCTCTATTCGCATTTTATAATAAATTGGCGAAATTCACTGGAACAGATAGTCTGCTGATCATTGAAAGTGAAAAAACACTTATTCTGGCATCTATATTTATTAATATGAATTATGTACCACAGAATTCGAGTCATTGGAGTACAAAGCTACTTGGCTATGGATTTCACGCTTATAGGTAATATATGTAGGGGAGATGCGGGCAAAACGGGCATCAAAACGAAAAATTAGAATTGAGGGCAAAACGAGCACCGTCTTAACTTTCTTAAAAATGACTTGTTTTAGTTTTCTGACGGTAGGTTATACTTATAAAAAATCAGGAAACCCGTCGACCTGTGGGCCAACCCGAAAACTTCCCGTTGTGTTCAATTCGTTACAATTAATTGATAATATTGTGATTATAATAAATTAAAGAAGGTTATAAGTATAATTAGTTTTCCCTATACAAATCTTTTTTTCTTCAATTTCTATTCTTCGAATAACTTTGAAACTACTCGACCGATCGATTCCAAAATCTAATCAGATCTAAGTCTTGATGAACCCTTTCGATCGCCGCAACAATCATTCAAATCGGTTAATTCGTTCCAAAGGTATCGTATGACAAATAGAGAAATTTTTGTCGTGCAATATCTTTTGAACCAATCGTTCGATTTTGATGAATCTTACGACGATCGAAAGGGCTATCCAAGACCTAAGTCTGATCAAGTTTTGAGACTAATCGCACGAACAGTTCAGGAGTTATGCGCTAAAAACATGAAAAAAAATTGTTTTTTAATATTTATTTCTCAAATCACTTTGAAACTACTCGACCGATCGACTCCAAAATCTAATCAGATCTATGTCTTGATAAACCTTTTCGATCACCATAAGAACAATTCCAATCGGTCGATTCGTTGTAAAGATATCGTACGACAAAAATTTGTTCACACACACACATACGGACGTCCATCCAAAAATAGTCAGAATAGCTTCTTCGGACCCCAAAACGTCGAGATCTGATGAAAACTCGATTTTCGAAAATCGGACCGAAACCAATAACTTCCCTTTTTTATGAAAATTTTCAATTTTCATTGCGGGAAGTTAAGAAAAAGTGCGGGAAGTAAATCAATTTGTTAATAAATTTTCTTTAATTCCAAACGAATAATAATTTTTCTTTAAATTTCTCCAGAACGTCTTAAAACATCGATTAATACAAAATTATTATTTTAAGACTTGGTCCCTGCTTTGTCTTCAATTCTCATATTCAGCTGTTGTGTCAGTTTTGTACTCCTGCTCGATTTTTTCCCATAATCTCCATTTTTCTAATTTTTCATACATAAGGAACGTCAGGAAAATGAAATCAGCCGTTTTTAAGAAAGTTGAGAAAATGCCCGTTTTGCCCCCAACTCCTATTTTCCAACAATTTAAAATCATATCTCGTCAGTAAGAACTCAAAAAAGTACCTACATATTCTACGCAATGAAAACCCAATTGTATCGGGATTTACTGAAAACAATATCATTCGCAACTGAAATATATACGATCATTTTCAGAATGGAAAGAATCATGCATCATTGTTTCCGAGGATACAGAATTATCATACAAGCTGACCAGTTCGCGTATATCTTGGACGAAATTGATCCTCTGGATTTAGAAAACGATGAATTTTTCACTGAGGTTACTTACAATATTTATGCTTATAATTAAATGAAATTTTTCTAACAGTACTCAAATTGGTTTACTACAGTTACAGATCATCCGGAAGCAGGCGAAGCTAAGAAAAGTTCAGTATGACTGCAATCATTTCTTAAAGTTGGATGTGAAGCTGATCTTCCAGGTAAGTTTGATGATCGTATGACTAGCCCTCCCCGATTTTCTAATAAGCCATACATTTAACTGTTTTTCTCCCCCCAATGTTTTGGCTTAGATATCGAAGAATCTACTCACGTTGATGATTATACTCCTTCAACTAACAACTGATCCTCCGATGGGGACATCTATACCAGCGAATGCGACAGAGGCAGACAATGTAACCGAATATGTCCGTGGAGTTTCGGATCTAGATCCAAATTCATTCAATATAATGAATGATTAAAAGAGGATTCAACGTCCTGCATATAATAAATCATTTGTACTTACTTAGAGGTTCTCCAATATTCTCTAAAAATTCGTTACTGTATCTACTACATGAATTAATGTCTGTGAGAATAGCTGAAACTTGAAAAACACGAATTAAGATGAATGATGAAAATGATGACCTTCACATTGTCATGTCAATAACCATACTCGTGATTGTAGCTTGACCTCAATGGCTGCGTGAAGTAACTGGCTATCTCAAGTTTTGCTATAGCTGTTTCCCAGGCAAAACTCAGGATGGCCGGTTTTTGAATTAAATTTTTAAATAACCGGTCATTCCCCCGAGCTGATGAGTTTATCTTTATCCTCGGTTCTTCATACATCCTGCAGATGTTTCGGATGGTTGTGTTCAGAATTCTATATAGAATCGGGCTCAGGAAGCCGATTTTGCATTTTCGATGCATAGGCTTTGATACATGTCGATATATATGTGATGCTCCCATACTTTGAGATGAAAAAAAAAATAATAATAAATTATATTCGTTGAATTTCACCTGATAGATCAAATTCATTCCTTGACAAACATCGGCTGCCAGAAGAACAATCCGATCGGACTATCCAGTAAAATAAAAACAATTTTTTTTATCAAAAATTTTGTTTTCTTCATTGAAACAGAAAAAAAAATTGGATTTAAGAATAAATATTTTTTTATTAAGAATAAATCACTCCAATTGAATGAGTCATATTTCTTGTTCGATATTATTGATCGTATCAATTCAAGAAAATGTTCTTCAATCGAATTAATGATTATGTTTAAGTTCAAGACAAAAGTTAGAAATAACATATTCTTCTCGGTTCAAGTTAATCTTTGTTTCTGTGTGGAACTAAACAAACTGTCATTTGCTTGAAATTCAAGTATGAAAAGCAACGAAATTTTGCTAATTCATAATCCGAATTGTCGTATTCACATAGTGTAGACTTGGAATTATCCCGTTATTCCTGAGTTTCGGTTTCCGTTCGCTATAACAAATTGAAAGAGTTTCGTTAATTGAGGCAATCATACTACCGTAGCCCGTAATATCCTCGTAAGCGGTAGATTTGGAATGACAATATCCATATCTAACGGAAAAAAGTGATATGAATATGCAGGAAATTGGTTGTCACGTCACTCCTTTAGCAAACGATCAATTTTGTACATTCGCGGCAGGCTACAAATCGGAATTATTATCCGCTCGAGCCAAATGCCTGGAGTGAATTTAACCTGATGGATTTCGTCACAAACAGTCTAAGGGAACGACCTATTCCGAGTTCTGACTACGTCTAGTGCAACAAAGAATCCGAAAAAATCTGTAACCAATAATCGACGCAATCTGTTACCGGTCTGGGAAAGACTAGCTTTAAAAAAACAAGAGTATAAGAAAAAGAACTTTGAATAATGCCCAAAATACGCTCCTTGGACTTTGTCCTCCTAGAAACAAGTTTGTTTGGTGTAAATCAAGGATACACTGGACGATTCATCGGTCCACGGATCGCCAGAATACTGGGGATATTCAATCTCTGCTTGACCGTATCGCTGGCATACTTACTACTGAGTAAAGAATATGTTACCATCGTTGGTGATCCTCCCATCGTTGACATAGCCTGGCAGGTGTACGCTTATGTCGTACTACTCGCGACTGTGATCATCCAAATTCGTTACTCATATCGAAGATATAAAATGGCACCTTTCGGACGGGAAGTGAGTAAAAGGGATACAAGATTTTTCAAATCTACTCAAAACTTCCCAACACTCATTATTAACACATTATTTACCACCACAGTTATCTCATCTATGCGAATTGTCAACTTGGAGTGGCGATATCTATGGATGTATTGCAAGGATCGTTTTCTACTTCGTATTGTACGTGGCTTATCAATGTCTACTTGCGTACAGGAAAGAGTGGGAGGGTAGAATGGTTAGAAAATATTGAATAAAATTTAGATAATCTGCACATGAGATATGACATTATATTTTATCGCAGGGCTGGCGTATTATAAGGACCTTCTTTGATTGGTCGAAGTTTGTTCCTACTGCAATGATAGAGTTTATTAGTCAAGGAATACTACTGTTTCAGCACGAGTTTAACGCACTTTGTAAGATTACGAAAGGCTTGGTAGTGGGAAGAGATTACGGTAAGTTTTCAAAGAAAAACTATGCTATCGATTTTTAAGATTTCGTAACTGAATTGTTTTTCATTTCTTATAGGGATGAAAAAATTAAGGACTTTAAATCGACGCCATGCGTCTCTGTTCGCACTGTATAATAAATTGGCAGGATTCACTGGAACGGACAGTCTGGTGATCATTGAAAGTGAAAAATTACTTATCCTGACAAGTCTATTTATTCATATCAATCGTGTACAACTAATTCACGGCCATTGCAGCGAAATAATATTCAACTATGGATTTCACGTTTACAGGTAATTCAAGTCTATTTCAGGAATTAAAATTACAGTAAGATTAATATTGGTTCATTCATCAATCATTTTATCGTAGCTGCGGAGTCTAGTTGTTTTGTTTCGTGTGAATTCAATTTTCACAAACTTATCTTGTCAAAGAAAGATGTGATACTTCACTTCTGGCAGAGTAAGGAGAATTCGTTGAAAACAGTGCAGCAAAAAATATTAATTAAAAACATAGAACCTACTTGCGAGGAAATGAAATTCTCATAATTGAGATTACGGACATGAGTTTAAGTATAGGTTAGTTATAGGCTTCACGTATGTACACATACAAATGTGTCAAATTCAAGCCTTGGACCAATCAGGTATAATACACCGTGCGCTAATCACACTTGGTTCAGTTCATTGTCAAAATGCGATTTGATTATGAATAAACGAACAGTAAGTTTGTCTGATGGTCAGACGCGCCATCATAGACCCCGATGCGATATAGACAATTATCTTTGTTGGGTTATAAATCGGTTTCGATGGCTTTCAAACAATTTGAAATCAGATCGCATTAGGTGTCCATTATCCGCAATAAAATCCAAATTTTATCGAATTTTATTAAAAATAATATTATTCACCGATGGAATGCTCGTTTTCAGAATGGAGAGAATCATCCATTTTTGTTTTCGAGGACATAGAATTATCCTGGAAGCTAATCGATTTGCATCTACATTGGACGAAATTGATCCTCTGGATTTGGCGAACGATGAATTTTTTATTGAGGTTACTTACGATCTTTAGACAGATAAATAAATGAAAATATTCTGACGGTACTCAAACTGGTTTATAACAGTTACAGATCATCCGGAAGCAGGCTAAGTTAAGAAAAGTTCAGTATGACTGCAATCGTTTCCTGAAGTTGGATATGAAGCTCATCTTCCAGGTAAGTTTGATGTTCTTCCGATTGGCTCTCCTTGATTTCTAATGAGCCATATTTTTGACTGTTTCTTTGACTACTTGATGTTTTGGCTTAGATATCGAGGGATCTACTCACGTTGATCATTATACTCGTTCAACTAACAACTAATCTTCCGATGGGGACATCTGTACCAGCGAATGCGACAGTGGCAGATGATGTTAACACAACGAAACATTTCCTTGACTTTTCAAATGCACATTGATATTCGTCAACTGTAGTGAATAAATCAAATGAAATTCACCCTTCTGCAAATCACAAATCATTTATTCTACTCAAAGGTTCTCAAACATCATCAAACAATTTAGCACTATAACCATAACTAAATTAATTACATAAACTAAAATACAACGAAACATGGTCAATTAAAATTCAAGTACAATACAAAATAAAAGAGCAAATTTTCGAAACTTATAATATGGAGTCAGAGACATTCCCGATTCGATCAATTCCGCAAATGCAGTACGATAATATGAGTACTGAAAGCGTGCGAATATCACATTCCAGGTATTCAATACTTGGACAAAAATCTAATATCTAATTCAAATCACTCCGATTCAAATAGAAGCTTTTTCCATTTTCGGCTATCTTCTAGATCTATTAATTTCACTCAATCGTCAATAAAAATCGAAAACTACATCATCGATTGTATATGAAGTCATTGCTATAATCTTCTTACCTTATTGGCCATGAAATTCTTTGTTAACTTATTGCACAAATGAACTTTGGATAAAAAGCACAACTTTATATAACTGCTTGATATACTTTAAAGTTCGTTAAAATGGTACAAAATATATTCCGGAAAATAATTCACGAGAGGAAAATAATTTTCAATGATTTAGGCGTAAACTTGACATGCGGAACAAAAGTATACCCAGATATGTGTATGGCCAGTACTATATTAATCTGACTATACTGTCAACTGATGTTTATATACGTTGTGCCTATCTCTGGAGGCCAATCAATTGACCAAAACAATGACAACGTCGTGATCTAGTGAAGTAACGATGTAGCTAATTCGCCTGTAGAGGGAAAAGGCAGACACTTGGGTATATCAATAGAAGAGCGAAAACCAAAGGCAAACAAAAAAAATCTGCTCTTGAGATTCGAGATTATCTTAAATTAATTTTTGTGCTTTATACTTAAATTTTGTTTTATCTAAATCTTATTGTTATTTACAGATATTTTAATAATGTAATAGCTTGATAGATTATACCTGTATATAGAATTATGTATTGTCATTGCATAAAATTGTTAAGAATTCTGAAACAGGGTAACAACGCTCCTTATGATATGCAACTCGTAGATCATACATGTTAATAAATAATCAATAAAAAGGCGCAGACCTATAGTCCAAGCGGTGGCGCACTAAGGTGACGATTTCACGAACTACATTTGCCGCAAATAAATGAGCGGGAGTCTGTACGAATTTTTTACACAAGTTAAACAGAATTGATTTTGCTTATCATTGCAAAATGATTAACTCTATGCAGTATTAGAAAAATATTTAAAGGAACCGTCATCAGCCAATCTTTGATTAGTTTAGATCCCAAAACTTGAGTCAATATTTTCATACAGAATCTTTTCACATTTGGTTAAAATTTCGTGGTATTTAGACTCCATAATTTTCGCAATTTCTTTAATCTGAATTGTGGAATAAATTGCGAAAGGCTGGTTATACTTTTAAACATTTTTCCCCAGAATGATTATTAACTAAAAATGTATCGTTAAACCGATTCAAAGATCGTTAAGTATTACCGAGTTTAGACTTTTGAAGCAGTGTCTTCGTCTTCGGACTTCAGATTTCTTAACGTTACAGGGTTAGGTCCGTTGACCATCGTATGGTCATTGAGAGAAATCTTTGAACGGCGTTTCCCACAATTTGGTAAAAAAAAAAAAAAAAAAAAAGAAAAACCCCATCTCGACCACACGCAGGTATATCCTTTAATAGTCGAACTATCAAACTGCCAACCATCTCCCACTTTCAGATAGGTAGTGAAAAGTGTGAAACGGAAGGACTCTGTGTGACATATACCCACAGTTTGCCAACAATCGAACCATTCAAAATTGCGGTCACTAAATCAAAATGGCGGTACCTTTTGTCGGCGTATATCAAAATGGTGGTGTCTTTTTTTAACCTCTTTGTAACAGTGCCGACTAGTATTGTGCATAAGGTCGATTTGAGTGGATTCGAACACGAGGACGACAATAAGAATAACAAAGAAAATAAAGGTTCAAAAGTATCAAAAGTACCGCAAAGCCCACCCCGAAGTAACTTTGGTTCCTAAAACATATCCGTTTAACCATACCATAGACATAGAGCATGGACTGCGTATTCGGGCCGAGAATCGCTCACTTCATAGAAAGAGAAGGAAACAACACGCGGCCAAATCTGTCTCTTTCTAGCTAACAACGTCAAATGCTTAGAGAGAGACAGATGTAGCCGCGTGTTGTTTCCTTCTCTCTCACTTTTTGCATTACCACAGACAGTATAGGAAATGCGGAGTCCATGCTCTATGTCTATGAACCAGACCATGGTGTACATACATACATACATACATCAATAACAACGTATGTACCTACTCGTATGTAAAGATTATAACAAGAAGCCAATATAATGTCTAAAATCGTGCTTAAATCTGGTTAATTATAATTTACGATATACCTAATAGGAATCCAAAGTGAAATGGCGATCGTAAAAAAGAAGCCGGAAGCTGTTATGACCGGAAACCGCAGATTCTCAGCATGTCGAATCACTGGAACTGAGAATTGATTACATAAAAAATGGATTCGTCGTGGTAGATATCCCGGAAAATTGACCGGCATGTCAACATCGATTCCTTGGTCTCCGTCTTACAGAAGCGGTCCTGTTACTACGTTCCTAATGGTCCCAGGATCCGGGAAGGCGAATTGATTTCTATGCTTTCACGTAATGGGATTGTCGATTTTGTATGTAAAAAAAAAGACTGAAGAATAGAAGGTAAATAGGTAGTCGCGTTTCAATGTATATGCGTATAGTAAAATTCCAGCAGGATTTATCCTGAAATTATTAATAAAATAAGAATTTGCTATTCACTTTTTACGATCATTCTAAATCTCTCAAGAACTGGTATAGGTATACATAAATTATCAACATTCTTAGACTTGCAGGTGTTGAAGTGATTTCACACGAATGAATGTAAAATATTTAAGTTTGAATATAAATTAGAGCTTGCTCGCATATTTCACTAATGAGAAATTCCTGTACCCTTTTTATGATTCTGCTCAGAAGGATTCCACCTAAGGAAAGATGATACTAAAGTAAGATAAAATCCTGTATTGATGGAAATTGTTTTTCTCTATAATGTACAGGTTTTGTAAATAGTCACATTTTCAAATGCACTGCAGTCGTGCAGCGATTTGTAAGCTAGAGCGTTTCGCATAACGACTATAGAACAGCAATAATTTACACTAAGTAATTTGCGTTTAATTGGATTTAATCAGCATAAATCACGGTAAACTTGTTTGCACATTTATTCAACACCGTTGGTTTTTTTGTCAGTTACGATAAAACCGCATTTTCAAACTCCTCGATCGGGTGGATAAGCATGAGCCATCTCGTATCGCGTCACCCTTCATTAACCCGCCTTTTTTCTCTCCCCCAAAATCAGCACGTTTCAAAAATTTTGTAATCGTGCTTTTTTCACTCCATTAGAAAACTACCGGGACTAGTTCTGCTATGACATCTCAATCCCTGTCCCAGTTTAGTCCAGTTTAGCTTCGTCATCTGTACCTACAACCATCGCTAAACTACCTTCCATCATCATGCAACGTCCTGATACATTATTAAGTATAGTATACTGTATGATATGGTATGAGTTAATGTGTGTGTGTGACACAGGAGGCAACGTGGCGGTGCGCGGCCCGTCAAAGAGTCCTCATTAAATGCTGGCAATTAACTGCAGACCAGGTTGAGCTCGCTTGGAGCTTCAAGCTCGTGACTCTGAAGGTGTAAATGTAAACCAGTTCGGTGCAGGGGACCCACGCGCGGCTGATCTGTCAGTTTCTCAGTTCTCTGCACCATCGTACCATAGTTCAGACTGATTCGTTCCTCATCGTCGGTGTACATGCTGTATGTATACCATGTTGGTATGTATGTATATACATACATATCACTACACCCATGGGACATACGAAGACCATGAAATATCTTCATGAAAAATATCTGCTATAGATTTGAAGGCAGAATTTACTGCAGTATATGTTTCCGAAACACCATAAGCTCATAGAATGTTCATACGTTATAATTTTATTGTCAGAACCTCGAGCCTGTTTGATATCAGAACCTTTCGATACGTATTGTTCATTCATAAATTTTTCTACATATGTAAAAAAATTTATTTTACTTACCTTGGTTCGTAAACCGAATAATATTTCAGTTGTTGAGGAAAAAAGTGACCTGCAGTACCACGTTTATGAAGTTTTTTCTTTCTTCCGAATCAAAGATAATCGTTGGGGTTATCCCGCCCAAAAACTGGAAGCAAATTGTAGAAGGATCGTCGCAGGAGGGTAAACTCCCCTGTCAAAATAGGAGGTCGAATGAGTAATAGCGAAATCATGGTTGCAAGCAAACATTAACAAATCTATGGCTTTCCCCTGCATGGGAATGTCAATGCGAACAATTAGGAAGATCGTGTCCTGTGGGACTCCTGGACTGTACAGTCCTGCCAATTGATGCAGCTCGACCTTCGGCGACATGGTGTAGGAGAGAGCGAAGGAATGCTAGTCAATTTTTTTCCCCAAGGGTATTTTTCGTCATTCCAACATTCAGTAGGAAGGTTACTCCAACCTTTTGCTACATGCATATATATATGTATACAAATTTTCTGAAATATTCACCAATGATTTTGTCTCATAGAAATGAAACAGCCAATCAGAAAACGGCAATCCTTTCGTAACGATCATCAATTGTCAACTCAGTGTGTGACTGTTAACCAACTATCATCCGTCATCGAGATGTCATATGCTGAATTTAACACCCGCTGAGAAACGACCGGCGAATATGATCGCGACTCTGGGGAATCCCCGTCTTCGATTGAGTCCTCTTCTTGCTTCGACCAAACCTCCAAAACGATTTCCATCATAGTAAGACACCGAAATTTCTATAGAGTTGTGGATTGGGTATTAGATGATCAGGGTCTTTGATTAAGGAGAGAAAAAAAGTTCTTTTATACAAAAATTGAAAAGGCAAGAGATGTGGCCAGCTACTGCTTACTCGATAGTCAAATTTCACAGACAAAGATATAAGATTTGAAATGCACAAGCTTCCATTTTTATGACAATTATTAAGTGACGGACATTACCTCATAGTCTTGTCATATCTTTAGCATATCCTGAAGTATAATTACCTGCATCATTTCATCAGACAGAAAGCGCCACTATATAATTATGATGAACGGTATATACATAGACTTTCACGGATGTTTAATCCAGACATGTAGAGCTGACAAGATAAAAGATGACAAGATGTCATCGAGAGAAATTCTTCTTCCTTGAGATGAAGCTGGTATGAGCGTAGCAATTGATGATAATCCTAAGATTACTAGAGACAAGACCAGAAAATGGTCTATTCCGGACAATAAATACTCATTACCATATCATATCGTGATGAGGATTATGAAGATGACTTCAGAAAGTTTTCAGAATCATCTTCTCCTTTGGTTGCGTCACATTCATGGCCCCTGTATATCATTTTTTGTTAATAATTTCGACGTTTCTCTGATATCGAGTTTGTTTATGCATGTGCACATGGGGTTTTTACAAGTTCTAATACTTCCTCGCGGCCATCGCCAATCCTGTAAGAATGAAGAAAAGAAATCCCTGATCGGACACGGTGAGAAACATTAAACGACGTACGCACCTCATAGTCCCGTGATAATGCATATCTTAATGATTACAAGCGGTAAGAGAGACACGGCGTCCTCACCGCTTTGTTACATCATATCTACCTGGTATCCTGTACCAAACACCGGACATCGGCGTATACCAGACCAACCCACGCCATCGCAATCAGTCCCTCGTAAACAACAATTACGACACTTGTCATCACCCAAAACTTACGTTTACTCACTATGTCGCATTTTCTGGATTAACCACATTTAACTGATTAATGGACTCGAACTTCGAGATACTTTAACGTGTAAATGTAGAACATTGAATGTATGATCCTCCATGAGAAAACACCAAGAGAATTACAGACACGTGTCTGTAGTTTTAATCATCATGGTTAAAGAAAGTGGCTTAATTGAATTTTCGATAACGTGATAGAATTTTTGAACATTAAATTAAGAATGGTATCTAAAACGTTATACGTATGTATGTACCTACCTAATGGCACAAAGTCTTGACCTCTGTTGGTATGTGGATGTAATATTGTGCGGTCGGGTAGCATGAGAATTATCGCGGACTATATGGAAGAGAAAGCAATATGCTGAGGGCAGAGTCAATTAACTTGGTATTCGCTCTGTAAATGTAATTAATTATAATTAACAATCTCAGCGAAATTGAACACGAACAGTGCGGTCACGCTCCGGGCAAGTCTCGGTCGAGTCTTGATCCACCGAGTCCTCGACAATCTCATATAGCCACCGCGAAGATCTCATCGGAGTCGCACGCGATATATCAGTCTATGCCAGTATTCAAGACGCAATATTCTAGGATAAAGAGTCGCTGAATTTATGGATTATTTTTCAACATATTTCACGGACCATGTCATCAATCCCCGATCGTTTAACAAATATCGATGAATTTTACAAACAAATAAACAATCTGTGCAAAAGTATGAACAAAAAAAGGAGAATTTTTGTTCTAATTTCAGGAAAGAAATTTGATAATTTTTTTTTTTGTTTTAAATAAAGACGGATGTTTAAGGAGCCGCAGTATTTCAGCGTTGATTCTTTAGGATCATCTCAAAGAGTCGAAGGCGGAGCTTCCTTGAAGCACACCTTCTCCTGGGTTCAAGTTGAACCAATGCAAGAAAACCGATGGTCGCAGTAACCAAGTCGAGGTAATATAACCCCACTCAAAAAGGTGGAGCTTGAAAGGTTCTGGCTACCTGAACCGATCGCCGTTAAGATCCTGACTCTCTTCAAGAAGCAGTTCAAGTCGAAACCCCGAAGCTGTAGGTGCGCGTGAACATTTATCAACAGAATATAATTTTCTAACCTTAGAAACATCATCAGCTTATCGGGTTTGAGATTATCTGATAAATAAAATATCCAGTTCTATCAAAATTGGGATATAAATTTCAAGAAGACGGTCACCGATACTCGATAGATCGTTAAGACATTTGAACCGTGATAGACACCCAATTATTTTAAAAATTGGTCCGAGACAAAACCCGTTCATAGACAGTGTGCCAAAGTTCCAAAGTTTCAGTGTCCAAATTCTTTACAAATCAGAAGATAATAATCTTAGGACTTACACGATAAGGATAGCAACACAGTGTGTCAAGAAATCGAAGAAGAAGTCAATTTTCTATAGATGGCTGTCAGCACCCTTAATATGGCACCCTACTTCACTGGATATCCATTCCAAGGTACGTTCACTGTCAAACTTAAGTCGGCTGAAATTATTTCCCCAAATTTTAACGGTTGGAAATTTTTTTTTGAAAATTATTTCGATTTATTGACGCGAAGCAAACGTCGTCAATTATCCATCCACGTTATTATAATTCAAAAAAGTCTTTTCACAGACTTAAAATACGTGTAATTTTTTTTTATTAACTACACTTACTAATCCATAGGCCTAATTTTTCCCCAAAGTTTATTCACTGTGTCATACCAATTCAGGTGGCATCTTTTCATTTTTTGATTATGCAAAAACGGTATGAAATCGGGGAAATCGGTATCAACGATTTTCACAACGTCTCGAAAGTTTATGATGTGGTATTGCAGTAGAATTTCCACGTTTTTATATACCCTTGTTCATCACAAGTCAACAAATTAAAAATTCGACGTATAGAACAAACCAGAATCTCAAAGAATTTTGGCTCAAAATTAATGGTTCGTTATTTGGCGAAGAATTCGTTTCAAATTTTGAGCTCATCACGAGTTGTCATTATAGGAAAAGAAACTGTCAGTCCAATAACGTCCACCCATAAAAAAGAGACTAATTATCGGTCCAACTTGAGTCCTTTCTGACTATAAGTACGCTCGACTTTAGGCAATTCTCTAGAACGTTAAACCGTATAAAAATTTTCTACGGTCCAAATTCTGTAGACGGTTTTGTTTACCGTCCAAAATTATACTTACGGTTAAAATTCCGAATCCCTATCTACGATGGGCTAAACATAATTCTTCTACGACCTTGAAACTCGTTTCAAAAACCCGGTAGTTGATTGCAGATCTTTTATCTATACGCGATCTTCGTTGGTGTTCCAAATTTTTAACATTTTTTTTTTTTTTTGTTTCTTTTTTCTTTTTCCGGGTCTTTTTGATCGAAAGATTGCTGCAACGGTTTAATGACTTTACGGTATAGGATTTAGTAAATCTTTACAAATGCGATTTTTATCAACGTTTTTTCAAATTCATTAAGCTTTTTATTTTTCTCTCTCTATTCTTTAAGCAACAGATCAAATTTCGGCATCCCACATTACGATAGCGATAATAAAAGAATCAAAATTGGCGTTTCTAATTAAACACTCGTGATGTTTCTTCGCGAATTAATACACGTATATGCGATTTAATTTCAAGCTAATCAAAATCAGTCAATATCGATTACATTCGACATTATATAACGCGCGTTGTCTCGTTCGTTAACAAACAAAAAAAAAAAAAAAAAAAAAATCGAATAACGAAACAATACATTAAAAGAAAAAAGAACGTTTCAATCAATCAGTACATACTATAAAAGGTATGTATACATACACGATCGAAAGTATCGCAGACATGAGTCAAAAACCTCTGAACATGCAAACAGCCTCGATCGTTTCTTCGAGATTGTAAATTGTTTAAAAAAAAATGTTGAAAAAAGAAAAGAAAAGAAAGATATGCAAAAAAAAAAAAAAAAAAGAAAAAAGTTACAATAAAGGTTGAAAAATGGAATTGAAATTAGTTTAAAGTAGAAATACGAAGACCTATACGACATAGTCGAGACTTCTTCCCCGTAAAGTAAAATAAGACGGTCGAAGGAGGCACACGCTGCACTCTGGTGCAGTGGGCGTCGAATAAGGCTCGGACGGTGAACGTGGGTTCCTAATGTCTGATATCGGATGAGCCTCAGGCGACGGTGCGATGATTGAAGCCCTCGCAAGACCGAGGCCAGCTTGCAGGTACAGGTACGGGGTCCCGCAAGCATAAGCAAGCCTGGAGAGCGGGATCGAGGGTAAAGCGATTCAAGCGCGAATCGCTGCTGCATCTTATTCTCTGTAGGATCTTACAGCTGATCGTCAAGCTCGAGTATAACGAAGCAAGAAAATCAGGAATTGGTGAAAATATATTGCGGATTTTATTTACCTATTTAGCAAAAAAAATTTCGCATGGGAAGAAACGACTCGATTTTCAATTTTGAGGGAACCGATTTTGAGGAACAATTTTACAGTTTTTATAGAAAAATCGACGGGCTGATGAGTAAAGAGCTTTTTTATCTCGTCCTAAGAATTTGTTTTACCTGATTTCCGGATCAAGAATAATGAAAACCACGGTATCTTAACGGTTTTTTAAAATTATCGAATCGTTTAATTCGGGAAAAAATTTTTAGAGGTCTTATAATTTGAGAATATCGAAAAGATCGATTTTTGGTATTAATTTCAACTAAATCGACTACCGAAAGCAAACTATTTTGCTAATGGTTCGACCGTGTAGCGGCTATGCGATGTTCCGTCGCCTTAAAATGGGTCTCAAATTTCGACGGACGGCGTCCCGACGGGGCCTGAGGCCCCGGGGTGTCCGTGACGGCGCGCGGTGGGCGGTGTCCTTATAGTCAGCTGATACCATCGACGTTTAACGCCACAGTCACAAAGACCGCAGTCTTTCGCATATTTTTATTTATTAATTTTTTTTTTTCTCTTCATTTTCGTATTCAATTTGAACTTTTTTTTATTTTTCTTCTTCTTCTTTTTTCTTTGCAACTAAAGAATTCGCTCACTGTCATCGCGGTATCAGTTTCAATGAGACAAAAGTCTCAAAAACGTATACGTGCCTATCAAAATGGTACAGAAATTTTTTTTTTTAGTTATTCCAGAAACAAAAACGCGTTTTTTAATTTTTTTAATTTTTTTTTTTTTTTGTACTTGAGATAAATACTTGACGAGTCAATTTGTGTTATATTATACTCGTGAGTCAAATCTGGATAAAAAAAAAAAAAAAAAAAAGAAAAAAAAAAAGGAAGGCAATGAATTATTAAAATAATTAACATAATAAACGCGTAGATTCAAATTAGCGACAATAAAGTGAAAGACGATACCTACTCAGGAGATCGGCTATCTTAAACTATGATCATAAATCTGATGTTTACCTTACAATTAGTGCGAAACCTGTATTTTAAAATTATTATACAGCTCCCTGATTGCTTGAGATTGAATATCCTAGACCTAGACGCTGTTCGCAACTATAGTTGTTGCAATTTTGTAAATTGTTAATCATCTCGATTACATGATTATGTGTTTTCTAATAGCCCGCGAGTGTCTAACTTTCGAAAAATAATCATATTTAAATTTCAAAAATAAAAATGTAAAAGATAAAAAAAATAAAATAAATAAAATATTACGGTGTGATGCGATAAGCATGTACATACCTACTTCCGGTCACGAGGCATAGGCTTCATTTAGCGATCCAATTATCGTAATTACATGAATCTCCGCAACGTGCTTGCAGTACGGTTTTGAGAATAACAAAAATTTATTAAAATTTTTGGTAAATATACTTATAAATATTATAAACGGAAAAATTTTTAAGCCAAAATTTTTTCCACTTTACGTATATACTCAACCCGTTCGTTTATCGCGTAATCAGCCCTCACAGCAGAAGCTCGACTCGCTCTGGGCCAATCATTATATACCTGTCTAAAAATGGGGGACAAGGATATTTAAATCCATTGAAAAACGCGTCCGCATGTTATAATATACGTCGAGGAATAACCCATATATGCACATCGCGGTCTACAATTGGCCCAATCAACGGAATTAACATGATCGCTCAACATTCAATCATCCTTTATCAATTATTCATGTTCCAAATTATTTTCTTCGTTATCCTTTTTTTTTTTTCTCTTACTTTTTATTTTACGTTTTTTTTTTTTTTTTTGTTTCTCTCTCTTCTTGCACGCAACCGGCTGAAGCGACACGATATTAAATCTCACCTTTGAAGCAACTTTTGGTACCTATACTGTTTATTATGTCTGCATTATCCCTCGGTCATACAGGATCAGTGATGCTGTAATAGAATTGGGCATGGACCAATTTCCTTTTTTTTTTTTTTTTTAATTTCCTTATTTTTTTAGTAGACTTTGTCTGATGCAGAGATCCGATAGTAAAAAGTATATTTTCGATATTTGGAAATCAACGAATCTTAAAAATAACGTCAAAACATTTTTTAGATCGTGTGATAAATTTTTGATTAGAAATTTTTAGCAGCGCAAAAATTAAACGATATAAGTTTATAACCAAGAACGAAACGTGTGGACGTGGCTTTAGCCTCGAGTGGAGTTAGCCCCCTTTTGCGCTGGGGTCCACGTGCGTGGCGGCGCCTTTTGATCTCGTCTGTAATCCCGTCGGGCCCTGGGGCCCAGTGACGTCACACCCGAGGTGTCCCGCCAGGTAGGAACTTAGGAAGGAATAAGGATCTCCAAGGTCTTACAACCAGCTTGTATAGCTCGTATCCTATTGTATATATATTGAGGAAATCCTTTAACAATACCTACTCCCACGAAAATCAGTTTGAATAAATTAAAAAAAACAACTAAAATTAATCCAGAGGGGTGGTACAAAATTTTAACAGAATTTTATTTATCGAAAATTTCTTATAGCGGCCCGTTTCCGTTTAGTATTGTATCTAAATCCTGGAATCTGCAGTTACTAAATTCAGTGGATATTGTATGTACCACACTTAAACCCATATGGATATCTCAGGAAGAAACAATACCCTATTTACCATTTCCAATTACCTATTGCATCGTAAAGTGCACAATTACCATGACAGGTTTGTCTCTGAACCAGGTTCTATAACAAAAATTTATCCTCGAAGGAATGCCTATGCTTCTATAATTAGCAACCCACGAATCCGCGAATCCTAGCCAACCACAATACCTGCAATCCAAAAAATTTCATGCACTATATATCAAATAACAGGCATAAATGATACGGAAAAGTACTTTTTTTCGACACGCCGGGCGCAAAGTTCGTTTTTGCGCCCGTTTCGTGTGCACAAAATTCAACTTTCCGCACGTTGTAACGAAAAATAAGATTCGATACACGTGCGAAAGTTGATTCTTGACTCGTGTGATTTTCACCCTCGATACGCTCGGGCGAAAAACTTCACATTCGTCCGAGAATCAAGATTCTCGCACTAGTATCGAAAAGTACTATTTCCGATCGTGAAACTTTCGTGTTTCCTAATTGATCCTAGTCGAGATATTTTTGTTTCGCGGAAGGACAAAGAATTTCACCTTCTTCGCCCAATGGCCAATAGAATTTCGAATCTGGTCAAAAAGTGGCTGAGTATATATGGAAAGGATTTATATGCATACAGTTGTGACGTTACATTGGTGTGAGAGTGTTGCTGCAGTTGTTGAGTTTTTATTCTTTCACGGTTAGTGAGACCAATCGAATTGAATTGATCGATTATGCACGATAACCCATGATTGATATTTGATACCCGATAATTTAAGCGTTTTTATTGCTTCAATATTTCCGCTGGGCATATATATCCACCCTACCTATATATCCATGTATAGCCAGTGTTAAGAAAATTCGAAATTTCATTCCGAAGAAGCGATAAACCTTAGCGTTATAAATATGCGAAATACCATTTTGGCAGGGTTAATTTTAGACCATGACAATTGATGAACGGTTGAAAAAAAAAAAAAAAAAAAAAAAAAACAACAACACCATGAAAGAAATATTTTTGAATGAAAACTAAAGACTGGAGATTCCTTTTGAGATACTTAAAACGGACGAGTCATCTCGAAAGAGAATGCAGAGGTAGCTGTGAATATGATGAAGAAGAAGAAGAAGTGACTTAACTGCTTGTCGCAAAACCTGGATATGAGGACCGTAACTCCGTCTTGGCATCCGTCGGGAGGGCGTCGCGTCGCGTCGAGAGGACGTTTCGCGTTTACTGCAGTAGAGTAGTATATACTATACGGACACGCGAGGAAGTTTTCTGCACATACCGCATCTCATTCGGTTTCTTTGCCGGGTGGTTAGCCATATAATATTTGTTTGACTTCATAGTTATAATTAAGATAATTAAGAGGCACTAATTACCGGTAATTACGAACGTTTGAGCGGCACTTTGCGTGTCCTGGTTTTGTCCACTACCTACCCACCTACCTACCTACCTACCTACCTACTCGTTCCTTTAGTGGATTTCGTAAGGTATAACGCCTGCAGTACGTTACCCTGTCATTTCTATTTTTCATTACCTTTCAGAGATGTCCCCGTTGAAGAGAACCCTTTTTATATACAGCATCTTGGTCTCGTCTCTTCTAAAGTACCTCATCTCATTGAACGATCTTTTAGCTTTGCGAATACACACAAAAAAAAAAAAAAAAAAAAAAAAGGAAAACCATTCTGCAAAGAAACGATTCCACAATTATTATTATTACCAAATTCGTTATTATTTTCATTCCAGGACAAGGTCGTGTCAATCAGCTTGGTGGTGTTTTCATAAACGGTCGTCCACTTCCAAATCATATTCGTCTAAAAATTGTGGAAATGGCAGCAGCTGGTGTGAGACCCTGCGTTATTTCTCGTCAACTTCGTGTCTCTCATGGTTGTGTATCGAAAATTTTGAACCGCTATCAAGAAACTGGATCCATAAGGCCAGGGGTAATCGGTGGTAGCAAACCTCGAGTTGCTACTCCTGAAGTCGAAGCCAGAATCGAAGATCTGAAGAGACAAAATCCTGGAATATTCAGCTGGGAAATTCGGGATAAATTAATCAAGGTCTGTTGATATCTTTAAATCTGTATCAGTTCGTCATTTCTAATCAAAATTTGTATTGATCTGGAACTTGAAAGCATCGAACACTTTCAAACCGAATCTAGTCCATTCGAAAAACTTCCATGTTCCATTTTTGTGTCATTATACACCCTGCACACTGTAAATCAAAGCCAATGTATTTACTGGTCCAATGTGGTTCTGCCAGCAGGATGGAGTTTGTGACAAAGCATCAGCACCCTCAGTCTCAAGTATTTCCCGTCTTCTTCGTGGACCAACGAGTCAGACAAGACCTGGAGATGATCCTCGGCGGAATCATTCTATAGATGGAATTCTCGGTGAGTAACGATAAACGTTAGAAGACAAAGTCATTCAATTTGTCGATATCTCTTTCGGTTAATTAAATCCAGAATGAAAGAGGTTTTAATTTTATTGAACGAATTTAAGATGAAGAATTATTGTGATGAATGTTTGTTAGAGAGCGAGATTTCTGAACGATAAAATTACTTTATGGTGTATCAAGTTAGTCATATGCCATAATAGAACGAGCTTTGTGTTCAGTTATTCATCGATGATTGGATATAATACACATGCTTCAGTATTGTATGAAATATAATTCGTTTAATGTACACGTATACATACCTTGAATTACTACCTATATCTATCTACATTGAGATAAGATAGGTATTTTCGTTGCGTCTTAATTTGTGATGTCTTAGTGGTCTCAATTGAATCGGTGGTGAACGAGCAACGAACAGAGGGACGAAAGATACCGCATGTTGTAAGTGCAACATTCAATTAGGGGAGCGTTTAAAACGAAGCGATAGATCACTCGGACCGCTCGCTGGGTGGTTCGGACAAGTAAGTGGGACCGGGAAGAAGCCAGTGAACAAGCTATAAAGCCACACTGGAGGCTCTTGCAGTAGAGAGTTCTCGAGATTAGCTCCTCGCGAAGAGGTTCTTCAGAATATCTTTGCGAATAACTCTGTCTATACGTTTTGTTGCAAATTTTTTTGTTTTTTGTTACTTTTCTTTTTTTTTCTTGGTATAATTTTAACACTTGCACCAGCAATCCATTCATCTTTTTCTTCCTTTTCCAATTTTTCTTTCCCTTTTGTTTTCATTTTCGTTTTTCTTTTTTTTTTTATGATTTTTAATTTTTTTTTTTTTATTGTTTCTTGGCTTTTTTCTTTGTTTGCTGGTAGGGCAGCAAAAGAGTTGCAGAAATAAGCTTGCGGTCGGCAATCTTTAAAGGATTATTTTTATTTTACCTTTATTATTACTGCGTGGACAAGACAAGCTCTCAAGTCAAGAAATATTGCAAGGACTCCCTGGAGCGTTGAAATCTGTCGAGTTTATTATCTTGTCAAGAAAGATTTAGCTTTTTATTAGACCATTCACTGCGCAAATGTATATAAAAAAAGGAAACAAAAACGAAAACATTATGGGGGTAGTTTATAATTAAGCGTCCAATTCTTTTATCTTATCAGACAAAAATCCCACCTTTTGGATCATACAACATTATCAGAGCTTAGAATTCAGTTTCTGATCCTTTCAGCACCCTGAGGCAAAAATAAATGTTCCCTTTAACTTTCTGGACGGTTGAAGGCGAGGCAATTGTACCAGTTACATGGTTCTAGCAAGTTATAGTTATAGTTATGGGTTGGTTGTATAGGCATAACCACAGAGCACTCACTAACCTCGAGTGCAGTCCGCTGGCCCAGTGTTCGCCACTGCATTGCAACCACGGGGCCTTAAGGCCCCCTCACCGCAATATACACACAAGGATCACTATGCCGCGTGGCGTGTGGTCCCACGGGCACGCAGAGCCTCTAATCTTGAAACCGCCAACCACTATAACCGCCATCACCAGTCGCTATTGAGGAGGCAGAACTCCGGGATCGAAATGGTCCAGCGATTTGAAGACAATTGAAAACGCAATTACGCTATTCATTTAGACGTTTACATTTTTATTTCGTTTTTGTTTTTTTTTTTCGACAACTTTTTATCCTTTATTATATCAAACGTTTTGAGGACCCTGCTTTTGGGGGTTCAAAAAAAGCTCTTCCCGTTATGTATTCAAATCTCACAATTACCGGGATAATTTTGTTTTTTTATCATCAATTGACGGTAATGTTCATAGGAAGTAACGCCACGCTGCGTTTTTCTTCGTATAAAATTATTAACAGGCACCTATCATATTTTGCCCGTTAAATTTTAGGACCGGTCATTACGGAAATTACAAGATCACAGAGCGCGAGTAGGGTTAAGACTGCACGACCCAACCGTCCGCAGTTTACACTACAAAGTGTTTAAATAATGATTATAATTAATATCAATTCTCGGAGAGATTCTTACCGGGTTTGCAAATTCATACCATTCTGGACCACCATGCAAATTCATTTTTAAAACTAAATCGAAATTGAACGAAAACATTTCTGTGCCGTATCAACGTGAATTAGATTCAACTATTTCCCCGTCGAATAAAATATTATAAAGAAGTTATTTCCGTAGATATTTTTAAGTGCCTCGCCCTTCGTAAACCGTTGCTGGTCCTCCACCCTTCGAAAGGTTCAGTTTAGGTTAGTCGAGCTCACCTGTAATCAGGGGGGAACTTAATACCAGGTCGGTGGAGTCAGCCGTGTGAACTGTGGGCGGTGCCGCTTCTTGCTTCCTATCTTCAGGATCTGACGTCCCGCGCGTGCTCGGCATCTTCTGCCATCTCTTCTGTAAAAAGTTTCGATGTTTTTCGGATTACCACGCGGTTCTTCAGGTCATCAACGTATACGATACTCTCGGTATCACTGTTAATTAATCTCATTAAAATTTTCTCATGATCAAAAAATCGGCTCATACATTCGATATTCACCGTTTAAGCTATGAGCTTAATCCACTAAATGATCATTCATGAAGCTTTACATATAAACCCCATCTTAGGAAAATTTTGATTTTTTTTTTTTGTTGTCAATTCAGGCGGTAGTAGCGGCGATGATTCGGATACTGAAAGCGAGCCAGGAATCGCTTTGAAAAGGAAGCAACGCCGAAGCCGAACGACTTTCACAGGAGAGCAGCTGGAGCAATTGGAAGCAGCCTTTCACCGTACTCAGTACCCGGACGTTTATACGAGAGAAGAACTTGCTCAAAAGTAATTTCCTCATTTAACTGAGACAGTTTACAATTTATTTATTTATTTTTATCTTTTTTCAAAAAAAAATAAAAAAATTGTATAGATGTTGCTAAGCACTCGGGTTCTAAATTATTTTTCAGAACTAAACTCACCGAAGCTCGCGTTCAGGTTTGGTTTAGTAACCGAAGAGCTCGTCTTCGCAAACAGCTAAACAGCCAACAGTTGAACGCCTTTAACAGCATGGGACTACAATCTTTCCAGACACAGCACTATGCTACTAGTGCCGAAGGCTACCAGAGTTACGGTCAAGCCTCTGCAGCCGCTGCTGCAACCACCGGAGGCTACACCCAGCATTACAACTACGGCGAAAACTATTACGCTGCGCAGCAGCAGTGGCCTCGAGCAACTGCCGAGAACTACGGGTAAGTTTATATATCCTTTTTATCTAATCGTTCGGGATCATCCAGAGTTTGGACTAGACAAGAAAACAGGAATTACCGATTTCCTTTCGCATGACTTAAGCCGTCGATTGTATGTGGTGCTTTTTCCTGATCAAGAAAAATCGGTTTTCGATCAAACGATGTCATGTTGAACAAATATCGAATCATACCATTTCTTCACGGACCCCACAGGAGGTGGTGCTCCGAATAATGATCGGCGTTTAAAACAGCAAAGATAGAACATCTTGTGGAGTGGAAATCCTTCCACCAGGTGTTTCGAACAATTAATTCGGCCATTGTGAGGTAATAACATGTTCGTATCCCGACCTTCCTGGCTAGGTTGGTTGGCTCTCGGGTATGTGCATCGAGTATACTCAATGTGGTACACCCAGCTTCCATCCTGGTAAAGTTGAGTTAGGTCTGCTATGGAGAAGTCCAACTCGGTGTGGTCCGCAATTACGTTCCTGGCCCCAGTAATGAAACGCTACCGGCTAATAATCCTCTCCTGCCGACGGGGCCCCACTACCATGAGGTCGATTGGGCCCGACGCCGCGCATTATACACGTACACGTTGCAGGACTTTACTGACGTTATTCATCTGCTCCAACAATCACTGATCGTTTTAGCTGTGACATTTTCATACATTTTCATTAAGAAATTCCATGGGAAAAAAAAAAATCACAGTATGTCCTAACCCATCATCGCAGTGTGACCGGTCCCACATGTGCAACTTCACTTGTGCAACTTTTTATTACATTTCATAATTTTATGACAAGTCTAAGATTTCCTATCACAGGATTGACGTGGGCAGAAATATTTTCCAACCGTATTAATATTCGCACGTATATGCGCCTAAGCATGCCGAGTGTTTCGATACGGTAAAAGGACCCGCTCGGCAGAACCCCGTTGCGGAGTTAGACGACACGCCTTAAACGATTTCTGACCAAGTCCCTAGGCATTAGGTATCGCTTTGCACTTATACGAATATACGCGGTTTGATTGCGTGCCAAACCTAAACCAAAACTCAAACCGTTTTGTGACTCTCAACTGAAGTATTTTGATGTAAAAAAAAAAAACAGCAATGGCAAAGCATGAACCAACTGAAATGGACCATTTCATCATTTTTCAGTATTTAGATGATTAAATTGAGAAAATATTTTGCTTTCTGATTCCAGACTCTTCAACTCTTCGCATTACGGGGGTAGCAACTTAACCTCAAACTTATCATCCGCAAATCTTAACCTCGGAAGTCTAAGCGGTGGTGTTAGTCCCACAGGATCAAATATGAGCGCTTGCATGGTTCAGGGTTCTGGTACGGGTGTGCCACCGTCAGGAATGGCGCATCATGTGACTCCCCATAGTCCTAGTGAAGCGAAAAGTGGATATCCTTATCTTGGTGGTATAGAATCACAAGTTTGCGGAAGAGTTCATTGAACCGATATTCTCCTAAAGCTTTTTATTGCAAATGTAAATACATAAAGCAATTTGAACCGTTGTCAACGTTAGCGAATTGTAATGTTCAAAATTAATATACCCAGTGACGTTATTTGATAAGAATAAATTATTTATACAAAATATTGTTAAAATAAAAATAAAATAAAAAATAAAAAAATAAATAAAAAACAAACATTATATATGTATAGTATTTATATATGTATACAAATGAAATGGCTAAACGTTTCGAATGTGTGAATCAAATTGTTTCACAGTAGACGTTCATCTTGCCCTTAATAACTATAATACTAACACCGCGTATTAACCGACATTTATAGAGCACTTATACCTACTTCTTAGTCTTAAAATTGTACATACATATATATATATATATATATATATATATATATATATATATATATATATATATATATATATATATAGGTATGTATACCTGTAACTTGGGACTGTATTGAGTAAGAAAATTGCCTTAGTTTGTAAGATAATTATCAACGTGATGTTACATGTTTCGTTATTTAATTGGCCAGTTGTTAATATATTATGTAACGCCTGCTACGTGTACATACAATATCATCGTTCATACTATTTTATATAGTAAATACTATATTCTATGTGAATCGTCCAATGTTATATGCAATAAATGATGTTTCCTATGAATGAATTGTGGAATCTATAATATCTGCAAACCCTTTTTTATAGTCTCGAAATTCAATGGCCACGCCATTATCTAAGCTTTTCATTCGCAGCTCGAAAATTTAACTGAGTATACCGAGTACACAGGTGAGTAAAAATAGTGACAGCAGCCACGAGTGTGGGCCCGATGGGCCAAATGTGGGCACTTTAACCGGGGCGTGGCATTTCATAAAATGGACAATGGTCCCTCGTGCCTTGAAGGGCTACTATTACCGGGTTTCTCGGGTCCGCAATATCTACCTACCTACCTACCTACCTACCTACCTACCTACTATGTTGCCTTTAGTTTCCTGTAAAGCCCCCCATAAGACCCTCATGAAGTCCCCGCGCCCAAGGCCCGACAAACGGACTAACTGACAACGCGGCAATCAGGCCGCCGTATATCTGCCGTTTCTGTCACCACGCATTTGTGTCCCATTGTGTACTGGGAGAAGGTCTACAACTCTGGAGTCCAGAGTCCAGTATACCAGTACCGGAATCCTCATCACTAGTAACCAATCTACACCTTTAACGCGGTGGGTTTCATCTAGCCATGATTTGGGTAAAAAAAGATAACTATCAACGACTGTGGCATCAGATTCAAATACGAAATAACAGAGATTGGAAATAACATTATAGATAGGTACAGTTAATTGCGTGATCAGTTGTTACATACACGCACATGTACATACCTTTACCTTAATATCGATTTTTACTTTGCTATTTATTGAAACCGTTTACAAACACCATTCGTGATGTTCAAAGATTGAAAAATATTCTAAAGAACTTCCGGACTTGGGATATGCTGACCTTTGATTAAACCAGCTGAAGGCACGTTTACATAACGTCTTCATAATTTTTAGTCATTTTGATTGTACTGAAAATCCTGAACAGATTAGTCAGAATTTTGAATTACATGTGATCAGAGAATTCCCACGAGGTTGAAACTGAAGTGGATGTTAAAATGATGAATTTTTGTGTAGAGTACCTTATTGACCTACCGCAACGTCTCATGGGATCCATATATGTGCATTATACACAGTTGAAATCCTCTCGGTATGCATACCTCCATCTTTCGTTCAAATATACGTGGTGAACTGACAGATTGGGAATTTTCAGGATAGTCTAGGCCAGATTGGGGTGTACAGTGTTCATTTTTACAAAGGGACCGCTAGAATGGGGCTCCGAAGAGTTTCAGGGGCGGGTCTGACTGAATGGCGAATCATAGGAGAGAGTAAAACGATTTAAACTTATACATACGTGTGGAGGGTCAGGTTTTTTTGACATATTAAATCCTTCGAACCTCTCTTAAAATGTATACTATAGATTGAGTTTTACGACAGTTCGGAATATCTAAGACACAACATGTACCCGTCATTCCAAAACTCAGAGCCATTTACGTTGTGTCATGTGAATCGACTCTGCATGCGATATAAGCAGATTTGATCCACGAGCTTTTTTTTTTTGATAAAGAATCAACGGTTTTAAGATTTCGTAAATTTTTTCACAATCGCTAAATAGGAATAATTTTTTTTATTTCATTCACTTAGTGAAAAATAATTTTGCAAATATCAGCTGGCAGTTTAATATATGTAGAAGAAAAAAAAAACTATACGAGCAAGAATGAATTCCATTGTTCAGTAAACTGCAAATGCATAGTAAAGGCTGTCGCGTAAAATCTGCCTCGGTCATTTATCCGAACGTTGAAATCATATGCTGGTGCAAATAGTTGTAAGTAACGAGTTTTGCAGCTATCGGTGAATAATTTTCTCCGCATGACTCGCACACTTTGCAATATCTGCCCATACCTCATTCCAATAATTATCAATATTATTTTTTTTTTTATTTCTGTACTGAACAATCCAAAAGAAACACAATACAGTCCTCTCTATTTTCTTATGAAGTTTGCAGCCATCAAATCCTAAAATGTTGAAACGGTCAGTTCACTTCATATGCAAAAAAATAAAAAATAAAAAATGAAGCAAATCTTGTTATTCGATCACGGAGAAAATTAATGTCAAAGCACCAACATGATCCGCATGATCCACAGATTTCTTGAAATGAAATGTACATGTAGTAGGGCTGCAGTTGTGTGGGGTTCCTAACGTCCGAGGAAGCACATTTAGCTTTCGACCCCGCCTTTTTACGAGCACTAGACCACTAATTTAATAATAATTAGTATATCAAGGTATTAATTAGTTTGGGGTTCCTTATGTACTACGTAGATAGGTATATGTTTATACGAGAACCGATGGGCGCTAGAGATAAGTAAATTGGTGACGCTGATAATTTACCAATTTACTAATTAGTAACATTATGTAATTAAGCTGCCAGGTGGCTTCTGTCCGACCAAAACTACTCTTAGTTACGCTAGCTGGTGAGGCTCTAAACTGGCCACCACATCAGACCACACCACACCACGCCGGTTCGCCTCAAACCAAAGTATTAGGGCCCCACGTCACGCCGAATCTAAAAAATTATAGTACCGTATGTTGGGTCTTTAGAAAATCTGAACTTCCTCATAACCTAAACCATTCGAGGATATCTTCGATGAATAAAACTTCGTTGAAAATCGATAAGAAACTGATATAATTTTACCAAGTATCGTTATGAATTTTTGCTAAATTATTCAAATTTGAAAATTTTAAATAAGTAGATATAGTCAAGGTGCTGCCATTGTGTTTGTACTTTTTTCTCTTCCTCCAGGACAGCATTCAATGCACCAAACTTCAGGAACATAAATGAACTGCAGAAACTCAGCTAGGCAGATGTGTGCGTTGCCAAAGCAGGCCTAAACCATGATAAGCGTGTCGACCTCCCAAACGTCGACCGCGCCCCATCCCCCGTTTTAAAAGGGGCTGTTGTACCACCAGCTACCACCAACCAGGAACCAAAAAACCGGGTGGCCCTTGACGTATTATACTTTCAGTTTCCGATCTGGCGGCGTTTCTTTGCGGAGAAAAAAAAAACTCACCCCTAGAATCTGTTTGCTATGATCTTGATGCACGAATATCAACGTGGGTTTAAAATTGCAAAAGCTTATTTAAATTTGATTTTTGTTTTTGGTTTTCTACGAAGATTTTTTCAAATTCCGCAGACAGGACGATCGGCATTTGGAGATCCGTATCAATCAGTCTGATATAATGTGTAGCGGAACAAGCCGAAGCCGATGAGGTCGTTAGGATAAAAAGGTGAGCGACAAGGCAGAGCTGAAGAAGCTAAAGAAGAGTCGCAAAATGGCGTTTGTTTGGCTTTAGACCAGCTCGTATTTCACGCTGCCTCGAGGTAACAAATGGATAACGTGGAAAAAAACCTTTCGTGTGTGACTGTGCAGTGCAATGAAATGCAATGCAATGGAGTGCAGTGCAGTCCAGTGCAGTGCAGTCCGTGTAGCAGACCACCAGTCTTACGAGCCGTGACTGAGACCGGTTAAGTCTCTGGAGTTAATTTATTGTAATTAAAATGGCAAAAGAGAACTGAAAAATAGAAAACAAAAAAAATTATAAGAAAAAATTACAAAACAAACGAACACAACGCTTCCCTCAAGTTTGCTAAGACAACGTGGGTATATATGTATAAGGAAACGATTTTACTCCACAGTACGATCATATCCTGAATAAATCTGTAACGAAAAAAAGTTAAAAATAAAAATAGCGTTCGAAATAAACACCCTTGGAAATAAAAATCTATATATAAATCGAAAACTAGTTAGTTTGGGTGAAATATAAAAGACACAAATCATCACCGGTTAAATATTCGTAACAAAATGGCAAAGCATATTATACCTACTAGCAGGGACGTTAAACAGACGAATCTAGTTCACACAGTAGGGCTTTTTTTTTACTCCCTACTACTGATGCTTCCATGTCTTTTCAAGCCCCATGGTGTTATAGCTGTTTGTACTATCCCAACCAATGGGAATTAAGAACGAGGGGGATTCTAGGGACAATAAAGCTTTGGGATAGATTAATCAAAGTTTAACTGAACCAATGAAAACCGTGCAAATCCCACAGCGGTTCCCATGTACGCTTCCGAACGGTCGTTCTTTTACTGTACATTTGTATATATATATATGAGGGGCGTCGATGGGAAAGGCGTCGCGACGCGTGCGCTACTCGACGACTCGACGCCGTTGGCTGTTGCGAATTTGATGACTGATCCAAATTGCGATCTCACATTATATCCGATGTATGTTATACCTAACACCACCTTCAAACAATTACTTTTCTTTGGATCAGTATGATTAGATTGACTCGTTAGATCGTTGACGATTCACGTCTTCTAATTATATTTTGCCAATTAAATCCACCGATTTTAGAAACAATTCTCTAACGATCTGGCGAAGTCCTTATGAAACAATCCCTTCAAAAAACCATCCAGAATCGTTTAAACTCAATATTATCTCAAATTTTGAACCTGAGAGTAATCAATCCATTAGACGTCATGAGACGTAATTAAACCATAGCTAAAAACTTTCTATAGAAAAATTTCAGGGTTTTAAACAGCTGCTAATCACCGTCACACTGAATAAACTCCGTTGTCATCGTTCACAACGAAAATGGTAGGTGTAAATTTTATTCGAAAAACAACACATGCTTGCTAGTATTATATAGTTTAGATACCCGAAATTTCTCTGACCCTAATGGCATCTGAGATAGAGAGGGGGGGTTGGGAGGGATTGGTTCAGAGATTTTCTGAGGCACATGGTACGGTTGTACAGTTTGTATACTATAGAGTATATCTACGGTATGGTAGGGGTTTGCAAGGATACGAAAACGCGGCGTGATGCGCGACCAATTGGCCACGAACGTTCAGGGACCAGCTGTCGAGGCCTAAAACCTGGAAGTTGTGAGTTGGAAAGGGCCTTCTAACGGGGACCTAGTTCATTCATCACGGCCCTGGTTATACGCGAGACTTTGAACCACCCTTCGAAACACCCTGCGTCATAAATGTCCGTTAAAATTTGATTGTGACGGGGGTTGATCTCGCGCCATACCAAATAAAAATCCTCATCATGGAGTCAAGGCTATCTAATGTCAGCCAGGATGTACTACATACCGATGGTAAAGCATAGGTCAAATATTTAAACCGTGGAAAAGTCTGAAACAAATCGCGAAATCTCAGTCGTATTAAACTTTAAACCCCATCAGTATGTTGAAATTCAAGTGCAATTCTTTACCATTTATCAAGCCCATGGAATGTAAATTTGAAAAAAATCAGTAACTGTTCATTAGGAATGGATAACCGTAGTCCAAAATTTTCCATCCTTGGCCGGGAAATTCGGAATGATTCAACTCTTGAACGAAATGCAAATGATCAAAGATGATTCAATGAATATCGAGACTAGAGAAATTGTCTTATAATGACCGGCAAAAATTTCACACGAAGTGGCCAAAATAGCTAACAAATAGGACCATGAAGACTTTGGGTAAAATTCGAAGCAAAAAGAATGGAAAGTTGATGTGTAATTCTGGTGCTAAGTGACGTAACAAATTCGATTAGATGCGAGGGGGTTGATCACATAACCGCGGGTAATTGTCCTAATCAAATTCTCTACCGGGGATGGTGTAGCGATGGCCCAAACTGCCCTGAAGCAAAACGTCCAGATATTAAGGTGTATGTACTACAACAAATATGTATATAAAAGTGTATTGTACATATATGCTTATAAATGTGTGGATATGTATGTGTGTATAAGACGCGTGACGCGTTGCGAAACGCTTCGGGCCTAAAAGGCCGAAAACCCCTCGACTATGGTCTCGCGCTTATATTTCCCTTTGCATCTCCCTTCTTCCGCTACCAATACCTATAACTCTTGCAGTAGAGCTTGCACCAGGATATTTTATACCTACTGGTGGCTGACAACTAACCAGTTAGTCGAGTTCTTGCTTATGGCATCAGGATTTCTCCCTACACAGTGTGGCTAAAAGAAATAATAACAACAACGAGGACAATAATGAGCCCTGTTACATCTGAGCAGAACTTAATTTTTTCTTCTTCTTCTATATTTCGCGGTTAGTTTTTTTCTGGCAGAATTTATTTCAGAGCTTTCGGATTCTGGATAAAAATCCAAAGTTTGTGACTTTATTGACTCAGAATGAACTTAAATGAAGAAGTTTTTAGATCATAAAAGCTCATGCTTAAATTTCGTGAGTCAACTTGATTGATACTTCCTTCAACGTCTCGAAGGAGATAAAGATACTGACTTTAAAATCCGTTTTACTTTTTGATCCGGGTTTGTCATCTGTGACTTTTGACTTTGAGTAAAAGAGGAAGAAGAAAGCTAATCTTAAAAGAGTGTGCAGCTTCCTGGGTAACGTGAAACAAAAGTTTAGCTACTAGCTGATCTGCTTAGAGTTGAGAATATCAGACGCGAAGCTGCGAGGCGGAAAAGTCCATAAAATATTTTGAGCTCGATGGTCTGTTCTTTTCGAATGACAGTGTGAGACTAGCCGCGTGCTGCAGTCGAGACTCAGGACCTCAAGTCCTGCCGTTAAGCCTATATCCTAGTCTGACGAGATGTGAAAACATCGAGTGGGCGGTCCACCGACCAAAGACTCACCAAAGGATTGCAAACTCGAAGCTAAGCTAGCTGAGAGATTATCCCTGATTCTTGTCAAAATTGTACCCATTGTAGTGACACTGGGGATCCTGATTTGAAAATAATTTTGTTCTACCCGGTGGGTGGCGTAAACTTCCTTCTTCTTTTTTTTTTTTTTTTTCTCTTTTTTTTTGTTAACAAAAAGTTTACTGGGTTTTAGGGACAGGGCGTAGATAGAGACGCTGGTCTCTGTGCGCATAGTACAGAGTATTTTGTTGTACTCATACTTTTAAGTAAATCCATGTGTATAGAGAGATTTTGAAGAATTTGTCCGTTACCCAAAATTTGAATTACGTTGTCCTCGCAATGGCCTCGCGACAGGTTCATCTCTTGGGTATTTTTAACAACCCTTTTCAATGTGAATACAAAAACTGACTATAACTAATCCGAAAAACTGTTCATCCGATGAAGACGTCTAACTTAAATCTATTACACACGAAAAAATAAACGGACAATTTAGAGTCTCACGATGCTGTAATCCATCTCGTTTAACGTCTGAATCAAACCCCACGAGCTTGTGCTGTGGACTGTGGTTAAAGCAGATACTAAAAGCCATTCAAAAGAGATACTGGTCCATTAATCATCGGACCGCATCTTCGCGGGTGGAGAAATTTTAAAGTTGAGAATTCAGAAACGTGAAGTGTCAAAAATCTGGACAGTTTAAAGTCGAGCTTTTCGTGTCAAGTTTTTCATTTCAAATCTGTGTCTCTTTTTGTTTTTTTTTTTTTTTTCTTTTTTTTCTAAGTGTGAAAATTTCGAGGTAAAAGAAAGCCCGTTTACCTGAAAAGAAAGGGAGGGATTTTTTCAATGGTGACAATCAAGTTCCGTAGAAAAAGCACGATTTTTACCGTGGAGAAAAATCCGTTACAGATATGATGCTGGTTGAAAGTGGAGGATCTGCGGAAGCGGAAAGAGCAAGTCAGGGTGAAGCGTGCATCCCCTAATGAGGCCTGTCGAAAGCGAGACCAGCCAGTAAAAGAGGGGTTGAAGCGAACTAACCACTCCTTGTTTGTTGCTTTAGTTAAGCTAGTTAAGACGGTCGACGAATTAGTTTCGATTCGTCCTTGAGCCAATTTGGACATGGATATACACCGATCATCCCCATTTCGATCCGCCAGTTTTTAGCGTCTTTCTTGATTAGTCAATCACACGATGAAGAAAATACATTCAGGATCTTTTTCCAGTTTGTATTTACGTGCAAATCGAATGAGTAAAGTTAAAAAAGAAAACGGGGGGGAACCAAGATGTCAAAAGGTGAATTTTTCAGGTGTCAAAATTCATTGATAGAGTTTTCTCCTTCCTGTCAGAATTGTCAAGGAGCTGATCCCCGATATCTAAGGAAGTTTGAATGGTAAATAAACAACGGTTTAAAAAGTCACTAGTGTGACTTGCGAGAGGGTTAACGGTTAATGGGGTTAGTGTCAAGTTTCTTGGCTTATCCAAGGTTAATACCGTGAGTCTTAGGCCCATGAGTAAAACTGCATTAGTTCAGCAGGGGGTAAGCGAACGAGATTAGCTCCAGATTATCTCGTTTACTCTTCGCACCAAACTTTAAGTTTAACTTTAAGTTTGAGTTTAAATTGCAGGTATAAGTTCCTACGGCATAATCTGTATCCTCTCGAAATATTTCCCAGTAAAATAACCCAGAGCACAAATAGTCGAAGAATCATACAGTTTTCTGCCCCCCCACCCCCTGAAAAAAAGGAAAAGGAAGGATAGTTTCTATAGCAAATCTCAATGTTTAGGCTGTGAAAATATTTTTTCAACCACAAGTGTATGCGAGTAACTGTTTAAGTATTCGATTATTATTTGTACCTACTAAAGCAGTAAAACGCTGCCCGGAGAGATCACATGCTATGGGGGCTTAAAACGGCTATAAAAACTTATTTGTGTCAAGAATTGATATATCTACTGTGGAAATTGGTTTGAATTAGTATGTTTAAGTGATTCTTGAGTGTTTTCGTAAAACCCCTTAAGGTATACGTGTAATAACGGTTGTTAGATGTTGCTTTAGGCTTGGGCAGGTACATGTGCATACAAATCTAAGAGAGCTACACTGGCGCTAAAATAACCTGAAATCAAGCTTTCACTTCACCTCCTTGAAAAGACTTGATTCGAATATATTTATTACTAGCATTCTATGCAAGATCCATTTTTCTATTTATGCTTATTTCATCACAGTCTCCACATCCTCAACTGAAATGACAGAAATTAATTTTCTAAAAAATCATTGCGCATTAAAAATTTGTCAAAAAATTTCCGAACGACCACTCGATGATTCTCAGCAATAAAATACGAACGCCTAGGGATTCATACAGGATTTTTATATCCACTCGTAAACGTCAACAGCCAAAAAGAAAAAAGTGTTCGTTATTTCAAAAATATCCGATTCCCTTGGCTCTGGAAATCTGAGAGAGATTTGGAAAGGTTTAATTCCCTTGAGGAAGAAATATAAAAAGATCCCAAGTCTCGGTAGTCGAAAATTGAGCATCGCGACGGTCGACGCGGTACGCGACGCCACGTTGAATAGATTCGCAACGGTTTTTCGGCCAGGTGGTTAGATCTCTGAAAAATTGTAAAATTTTCAGATAGATAGATCGTCGGTCATATCGGTCCCCAAGACACGGTCCTAAGTCCCAAGGACTAAATTCTTTCTCTATAGATCCGGAGGATACGGTGAATATAATTTTGGACAAGACCCGCACACATAGTCGAGTCAGACCAAAAATTCTCCCTCAAGAAACCCGCGAGGACCAAATCGCGAGACCCAAAATACTCGCTACCACCGGGCCGCGACCAATGGGACTCCATAGACCCGTTCAGATTCAGGGCCTTAGAAGTCCAAGCGAACACCGACACTGTGACTAAACTCAGGCTACCCTGACGCCCGCAAGATATACGTAATACTCTTACTTGTTTAGGTGCGTATTGCTTTTGACAATGGGGGGAGGATGGCTCGTGTACATAAAGGATGAAAAAGTCCCAATAAATTTCGTTCTTAGATCCATTAAACGTTAAAGAATAATATTTCAAACCGGAAATATCATTGCAAAATATATTTCGAAGCTGAAACGTTTTTTACTGATTGCAAAATTAATTGAATTTCTAATTGAAAATTTGGAAACGAATTATGAACTATCGATGCGGCTATGAGGTCCTTTCGATATGATGAGAACACTGACAAAGTTCGTGTTCTAACACATGTAAAGCAAGTTGTTATTACGATATATAGGAAACTCTAGGGTTTAGGTGTAAGTGCTTAGAAATGTTATTTAAGAGTAGTTGTAAATTTAAGGGCAACTAAGCAGAATTTATAACAGCATTAATTAACTCGAGACTGCACACGCATGTGTATGTATATGTATATACATATATTTCCTAGTGATGTGTAGATGTGTAATATCCTAAGCCGTGAATAAGGGGAAAGGAGAAAGGAATAGTCTTCGTTTGGAAGAGGACGAGTCTGGACTTTGAAGTTTCAAGTTCATCCGATGATTCGCTTATTAGCATTTAGAGAGGCTGCACCAGCAGTTTGTTGTATAACCCTTCTTCTAACTTCCATATACACTTTACTTCACACATACCATTCCAATGATCCAAAACCATTTTTTGTTTTTTCTTTGTTTAAAAATCATCTGCCGATGTTCAAAAATGAAATTTTTACCGTAAGGATTCAATTTCCGCAAACTGAAACCCTTCGACGTCAAAAAAAAAAAGAAAAGAAAATGCTACGTTCAACGGTTCCAAACCGGATAAAAAAATCGAATACATGTACATACCATACCACGTGTGGACCAATATCGTATATTTTTAAAGGCTGTCACTGATCCTAAGGCCTTTTTAAACATGATTAAAATTACAAAGAGACCGCTTTTTGCTCGGACTTGAACCTTTTCGACGTACCTACCACTTCACCACGTCAAGCCCTCCCAAGCAGAGCGAGCTTAGTTTAGTTATTCGAAACGCGATGAAGAGACCATTATCAGGGATTAAATTTCCCGATTTTATATTCTCTTATATAAATGAAACGAGAAAATGATAACAAAAAATATATTTTCGAGCTTTTTACATTCGCTCAAAGATTTTTCATACTAGGAAACAAAATATCTTCAACGCTTTAAGTTACTTGACCTAAAAATCTTAACATTTCACCTCTTCGACCCTGAGCAAGGGTATAAAGCTGGTAGCTAAACGTTTACGACCGACGTAGGTCTTATAGTCGTTTTCAACGGACATTCGATCGCGGAATAATATACAGCGTCTTGACCAACGTATACAGTAGGTACTTGCTGTAAGATGTTGAACAATTTATTTCTAGTACCTATACTGTATAACCCTCATACCGGGGGAATATTATATTTAAAAAAAGTAAAAATAAACTGGGCGTTGGATATGTGCTTGAACGGCGAGAAACTACAGCTACTCTGTTAAAGGATGAGCAAAAGCCGCGGCGTTCGCTGAGCCCTTGCAATTTTTCACCCAGATTTATTAGAGCATCATTCTAGGAGTTTACGACCCACCTGGCCGCCCCTCACTATCTTTGTTTCGCACCTTAGTAGGGCCTATCTCAAGAAACTCGGATCTCTTTCTCTCCCTCATTTTATCTCCAAGGCTCCTCGCCTTAGCCAGCGGTTAATTATTTTATTCTCACGCCAACCCGTCAGACGACTGCACGAACTTCTTATTATTCCTCTTCTTCTTCTTCTTCTTCTTCTTCTTCTTCGACTTCTTCGCCCTCCTCCTCCTCCTTTCTCCTCTTCTTCTTTACCTACGCGTGCCTTGGATTAGAAATTAGACAGACGTTTGCGGTTTTTATACGATGTCATTAACCCCTTGTAAATATCCGATCACTTCATTCATATCGTATAATTAAAAATCGATACATTAATTAACACACCGGAATATAAATACTAAAGCAATTATTTGTAATCAATTTTTTTTCGTTTTCCATTATTTTTATCATACTTCAATTTTTTCATTTTTCATAGTCCGACTCGCTTCAGGGCAGAATTAGGCTTAGTGTTATAATATACCTACTCGAAATATAATTTTTAACAATTTTATACACAAGCTATAGTACAAGAAACAGATATAGGTATAAATACAAATAATTGTTGTGGCTAATCGGTAGATGGATTTCATCAGAATTAATGAACCCATTGAATCGAATATTCGGCAGGATTATTTATTACATCAATTATAATCGTCGAATCAAATCTCTCAAAGCATAATTTAAAAAAGCAAAAACAAAAAAGAAAAATAAGTAAATAAATAAAAATAATATAACTAAATTTAGTCATTATTTGCGTCGAATTTTTATTTCCTATATATGTATATATACCGATAGGTATATATACCGATCATGTCTATTTAATTTGTTCAATTATCTTTAGATATAGTCTATAAATATAACCGTTATAAATCTTTAACGATCACTAGTAAAATGAAAATAAATAAAAAAAAAAAAAGAAAGAAGTACACGAAAATATTATAGAATTTATTTTGAACAGATTTTTTCAACAAAACTGCGGCAAAACTGTCCCCGCGATGAACATACCGGCAAACTTGTAATCGCTTGACTTCAGATGGGGTACGAATGTTTTTTTTTTTTTTTTTTTTTTTTTGTGCGTGCTGTTGAACCGTCACACTTCGTCGGTACCCCAAGTTCCCCCACGGGTACCGTGAGGTGAGCTTTTACTCGCCCAACTCACTCGACAGCCGACAACGTAGATTTTTAATTAAAATTTTGATGTGTGTCATTAATGACACCGCAAAATGGTTACTTTATAGATTATTATTTCTCAAAAGTCAAAAAGCGAGATTTTGTGACGAAAAATATCGCTGGCTGTTTAATAATTATTTTTAATTTTGTTTTTTGGTCAATTAATTCGACGATTCCGGACCGAATCTTGAGCTTTAATGTATCGTGGCTCGTGTTTGAGGTAGAATTAATGTCCGACTAATACATAAGACAGGTATGTGTGATGCTTATAGATATATAGAATAAAATTGAGTACAAATTAGACAGATCCGCCCACACGCTTAGTGAAACAGACTACAGTCAAAGATACGACAAAGTTAATTACTACGTGGGATGGTCGGCGTTCGAACTAACCATAATATAACGCCTACCATGGTTCGATCCTCTTAACCGATTCACGTTTGTCATCGGCATAACTCGGTCTTCGATATTTTACTATAAATTATTGAATTGGTTATACCGGTTTGTTATATACTCTGCAAGTAAACGAGTTTCGATATTTGGTAATCAATTCATTATCAACTGAAACGATAAAGCTGTGTCAAAGATCGTTAGCACCGATATTTATGCCGATTTTTTGCCAAAAAAGCTCCAAGTAAACTACAGAATAAGATAATTATTGAGAACGAGCTTCTTTTCCAAACCAAGAAATCGAATCGGTGTTAAATCGGAGCTGGACATATTTCCACGTAGTCTGAGTCCGAGATGCAGATAAACGAGCTTCGATATTTGGTAATCAATTCATTATCAACTAAAACGATAAAGTTGTGTCAAAGATCGTTAGCACCGATATTTATGCAGATTTTTTACCAAAAAAGCTCCAAGTAAACTACAGAATAGGAAAATTATTCAGGACAAGCTTTTTTTCCGAAACAAGAAATCGAATCGGTGTTAAATCGGAGCTGGACATATTTCCACGTAGTCTGAATCCGAAATGCAGATAAACGAGCTTCCATATTTGGTAATTAATTCATTATCAACTAAAACGATAAAGTTGTGTCAAAGATCGTTAGCACCGATATTTATGCAGATTTTTTACCAAAAAAGCTCCAAGTAAACTACAGAATAAGATAATTATTGAGAACGAGCTTCTTTTCCAATCCAAGAAATCGAATCGGTGTTAAATCGGAGCTGAACATATTTCCACGTAGTCTGAATCCGAGATGCAGATAAACGAGCTTCGATATTTGGTGCTCCATTCATTATCAACTAAAACGATAAAGTTGTGTCAAAGATCGTTGACGCCGATATTTATGCAGATTTTTTACCAAAAAAGCTCCAAGTAAACTACAGAATAAGAAAATTATTCAGGACAAGCTTTTTTTCCGAAACAAGAAATCGAATCGGTGTTAAATCGGAGCTGGACATATTTCCACGTAGTCTGAATCCGAAATGCAGATAAACGAGCTTCCATATTTGGTAATCAATTCATTATCAACTAAAACGATAAAGTTGTGTCAAAGATCGTTAGCACCGATATTTATGCAGATTTTTTACCAAAAAAGCTCCAAGTAAACTACAGAATAGGAAAATTATTCAGGACAAGCTTTTTTTCCGAAACAAGAAATCGAATCGGTGTTAAATCGGAGCTGGACATATTTCCACGTAGTCTGAATCCGAAATGCAGATAAACGAGCTTCCATATTTGGTAATCAATTCATTATCAACTAAAACGATAAAGTTGTGTCAAAGATCGTTAGCACCGATATTTATGCAGATTTTTTACCAAAAAAGCTCCAAGTAAACTACAGAATAGGAAAATTATTCAGGACAAGCTTTTTTTCCGAAACAAGAAATCGAATCGGTGTTAAATCGGAGCTGGACATATTTCCACGTAGTCTGAGTCCGAGATGCAGATAAACGAGCTTCGATATTTGGTAATCAATTCATTATCAACTAAAACGATAAAGCTGTGTCAAAGATCGTTAACGCCGATTTTAATACAGATTTCTTGTCAAAAAATCTGTCAAAAAAAAACTGCAGTATGATAAAATTATTGAGAACAAGTTTCTTTTCAAGATCAAGAAATCGAACCCATCTTAGAACACAGCTGTACATATTTCCACGCAGTTCGATTAGCAGCGTCTCATTACTCCTTTCAGCTATAATGGAGAAGTATATTGTCTGCTACAGCAATGCTTGAACACTGTCATTTAGCACAGACGTAATTAGATTACGGTTATGAACAGAAGATACGACCATATTATATTATATTTTTTGTTTATTATTTGTTCCATTTTATATCTTTTGTTTTGGAAATGCAGTTCAGCTTCAGTTCAAATTGTAAAACGGAGCGTAAGACGGTTCATAATTCTATCCCATAATACAAAATCTTTAAGATTTGAAGTACCAGGAGCACTGACCGTGTGCAAAGCAGCTAACCCACGCTCTGTATATTCCAGATTTAAATTCTTGTAAATATGTAATGTGCCTACGTGTACATAAGAAAGTAGTTGTGAATGTAGCCTGCACAGTAAGTAGTATATGATACATACATACCTTCAATGCGGACCAATATTGCGCGCACGTCTCTGAATTTCAGAATGGCCTGCCACCCGGCTTATGCTATTTAAATAAACCCTTTGTCGGTATGTCGAGCCCATTACCCAAGTACCTTTATAGCTTCGTGTGCCGATATGCTGATTTACTATTTTATATATACACATACGTATGTATATACGTATTTACATACATACCTGGATACCAATCTGCATAAGGTATATTAATACTGGGTTATATATGCTCACCAAAAATATTAATCACTACTTCTTTGGCCATTATTCCCCCATTCAAAAATCTCGATTTTCGTTACAGTTTCAAAATTTGACTCGGTCACTTGCCGATTACGATTAGTCCTGCTACCGCAGCTCTTCGAGTCTCTTTTGCAAAGTTTTGCGAGGAATTGTATCACCGCGAAAACAGTTTTTGCAACGAGTAAGCAGGATAATTAAATAAGAACTTTCTCCTGAACTTGTGTCTGTCTTCTTTTCCACAATTCGAAGGACAGAATTTCCTTTCGAAGACCTCCCGTTGGCAAGGCTCAGCGTGAGTTATTGGCTCGAAGTGACAAGGAGAAATGAGACGATATTGTTTAGATTTAACCTTCGACTTAGCCGGAGGGTTAAGTTTTGAGAAAATTTTTTTTTTTTTTTTTTGATTGGGAGTATTAATTTTACGGTGAAAATTTCTGCCGTTAAAGAATAAAAATTCGATTTAGATATACTTACGAAACGTCAATACCGCAACGTATTTGACGATCGAATCAAACTCATCTTTAGACACGAAGATAGGTATACACAATAATTTTTCCTCCAAGTCTCAGCAAAAGCCATAATATATTTATGCATCGCGAAAGGAGCTTGAAGTCGGTAAAACTCGAATGTAGTATGTCTACGGTTACTCGAGGATCAAAGGTCGCCACATATCCTTGAACGAAGTAGTCTGCGAACGAAGGTGCAACGTCTATTGCAAATTATATTTTATGATTTCTTACTTTTGCTGAAGCTACCGGTAGTCAGATAACTGCAACTGCACTTGGGACTTATTTCTGTTGAAAACTTCGGTCTGAATCATTTCATCGAATCGATATTTTGAGTCAAGATAAAACGTCTGACTTATCAGAGAAAATTTCGAGTTAAAAAATGAAAATAAAAATGTAAATGACGGTTTTAGTTATACACGTTTAATCGCGTATCATATCAGGGTGCATGTCAAATCTACGGTCCCTTTGAAACTAATAAAATTAAACTATGTGTGGGCTAAATTCTACTGCACGGACTCATATCCCTCCCTTTGCAAAGCGTAGGTAAAAACATAAGTCAAATCCCGTAGTGGCCACGGAGGAAATGGGACTTACTCAAACTGACAGGGACTGACGAAGTCCGAGTTTAGGGTCAGAGGGTCTCTGTTCCAATTTTGTGCCCAATAAGACTAATTCGTTCAAAGGTACCGCGCGGTGCTAAGCATTTCGCGGTGAAAAAAATTATTGCTAAATTTTAATAAAATTATGTGGCATTTTTAAACACTTGCACATATTCACGGGGGCTCCACGTTCATATGAATCAGTATTGACGTTTATGTACCTCGAAAAATTGTGCCATAAAAAAAGGGTTATAAAAAGAAGAAAAAAATTACTGCGTAATAGCAACGAAATATTTGTTTATGATAAATTTATGAATTAGGTACCAACCGGATATGCAGAGTCCGGTTTAAGGATGTCACGTTGTTTATACTATCCTAGATACACAATGCAAAGTGAATTATGGTTTTCAACAAATAACAATTATCCAATTTGACGTAGGCAGCTAAGTCAGACTCGAAGGACTAAAGAAAAGAAAAATACACCCCCGAATTTAATGAATTCGATTCAAACCCAATGCCTAGTGTAAAGAGGTGAGTGACTACTGTCAGTTGACAGATAAGATCTGTATATATCCGTCTTTTATATTCAGTTAATAAACGCGACGATGTCATTTTTTTACTTTTTTTTTTTGAATAGAAATACCTTAGCGGCGATCGATTAATGTCCTTTCGGACTTCTACCGTTTCATTTACTTTTTTTTTTTTTTTTTTTATTTATTTGCCTAAGAAACCCACGGGTTAAATGTCACTGATGGTAAATAGAAATTTTTGCATAATTTCAAAAATTCCAAACGCGTTTCTTAACCGGCTGTAAACCACCCTAGTCCCCTAAACACTTGTTCCATTCAGTGGGTGGCCCAGTTATAGGCCAGTGTAGAGGTCCAAAGTTATGCAAAGGATGCATTCTTCGGCTCAATAAGGCAATCAGAAATATATTTAGAGCATTTGTGAGTATAATGAGCACCGCAAGACTTTGGAGAAATTCAGTTCTATCGCATTCACCATCGTAATGAGGTTTTCGAAGGGTGGTTCTCACTTCAACGTCACGTTTTATTTCTCTGTTCGACACAAAAATATACACCATCAATTTTTTACCCAAATGGAAACAGGAAATAGTCCGAAAACTTTGCTCAGGCCAAAGCAAAGTCTGGACCATATTTGCGAAAATAATGTCCGAAAATTTGAATGTTTATTTTATTGACTTTTGAAGATATTTTTGGACTGGTGAAAGAGCCAGATTGAGCACCCCTCAAATTTTTCTATTAAAACTAGCAATTAGTCCAAGTCCCAATAAATCTTTGTGAGTGATACCATCACATCAGTCGTTGTCAAAGGCCCGCGGCGGCAGGCCCAACGGACCCCACACCACTCGGGACCCTGGAGCAAAGATTTTCAAGAGCGGTCGTGTTTTGAGTAATGGGCGGCGTGTCGTTGTTATGTTAAACTAGGTGAGAACTAGGGTTGCGGTCCATTAGAATTTTTAATACGGGCGTTTAGTGGAGGAGACTTTAATGCCCATGGCTGTAGGCGGCAAGCAACCAACCAACAAGCCACATCATGGTCGCGCGTACGGAGTTCCTAATTACTGCCACAGCTCATGCCGAAAACACAAACCAAAAATCATTAACCTTCATCCTAGGCGCAATTTTTATTTATAAATTTAAATAAACGACAAGCTTGACCAGCTCTTCTTCGCGTACCTACCTACTCGAATCATAAAGATTTTTAAAAGTGGAAATAGATATTGTCCAACGGATGATGAGGCTACAGTAAAGAGAAATGCTTCCTCAAACCATTAACCGATCACGTGCATATCCGTAAATTTTAGTTACGGTTATCTTATGGCAACGAAAAACGATCCTCACCACTTTTGTCCGTAAAATATGAAAGGCGCAAAGGAATTGTGTTAGTTTTTCTTTCAGGTAAAATTTTGCACATACACTGCTTCAGGCTGTAACAAAAACGAATACGCGTCGAGGTATAATACAACCGGGCAGACAATAAAACTAAAAGAAAATATTTCCATAGACTTTGGGATATTCCTAATCAATTTCCTCGCGTTATAGCGTGGGCTCGTTCCTCTTTGGAATTTCTCTGGGTTCACAATCTTCGCCAATCACTACTCGGACTTCTTTTAGAATCACCAATCACCGTGCAGGGTAGATTATTCCACCCTTATACCACGACCGGTCACGCGGATTTGTTCGGTCTTAGACAATGTCCGACGAGCCAAAGTACGGTGCGGAAATATTGACTCGCTTTCTGACTTCTTGTTCAATAAGGATGGAAAGAAACGGAGAAGAGTAGCTGAAGAAAAACGAGGAAGGAGGGTTGGGACATAAGGTTAGCTGGTTCGCACTTCTTCGTTCTTTTAAATAAAATATTCCTTTTGCTAAAGAGACTTTCAACTGTCACTAATTTCTTGCCACTGTCAAAAAGCCCGATATTGCTCGGTGAATTTTCAACCTCTTGGTCAGGTGTGTGTAGCTACATGCTCCTGTCCAAGACTAACTACATTTGCTTCGCCCGTTTCACTACCGACAAATTTCAAGATCATTTCTTACAATATCGATAATTCTTAACGATGGAAAATTCGATCTGTGAACATTCTGTCTTGTCATGGTCCACGGTCAGGTCACACTGTCAAAAACCAGACGTAATTTCATTCATGCTTCTTCACCATGGTCACTTATCAGACCAAAATGTCACAGTTCCCTTGTTTCCTTACTTCAGCGCATGACAGAACCACAAAATATTCTGTTTACTAGAGAATTTGAAAAACCAAGCTTCAAGGCTTACTTCAAAAAACTGAAACCGATCTTCGCACGATACCAAACCGTCTAGAAAATGACAACGAGCTACTCACACCGTGCAGTTAATTATCCCTAAAGTATTTAAACGCAGAAATCTTGTGAACGGATCCATTGGTCATCGGCCTCCTGGCCTGAGTAATGACCATTTCCATCTGTATACCCTAAATCTTAGTGATTTCTTCAGTAGCTGAGTATCTCAGTGCAGGATAGGCCGCCCGCCGAAATCTCGGTACAATATTTTCAGCAGCCTCCAACGGTTCCTTTATCCTCTCGCCATTTGTTCTCCTTGAAAACTTAGAAGAGACTCCGCGAGATATCCTGTCGTCACTGACAGAGTTACCAGAACGATCTATCCCGAGGACTGGAAGGTCTACAAGGACCCCCCACGGCCATTTTCTAGTCATCTAGTCCTGTTATACCCTGCAGGGTAAAGTTTTGCTGGCCACTTCGTCCGCTACCGTATAGAGCAGAAAAGATTTACAACTTACCGAGGCGACCCTGCCGGTTTATAGGGCCTCATAAACTTTATATACCCCATCATACATTCATTATGATTTTACTCTCGGACAGTATAGTGTTGTAAATATTCTTCCTTGAACTTCAGTCCAGCACGACATCACTTCACGATACTACTGCAGTCTTTCACGCAATTTAAAACGTCGCATTATCTCATGGCGAGAGTCATTTTCTTAAATGGATGTTCGTCTGTGCAGACTATAAAAGTCCTTTGGGTATTTAACAGGAAGGAAAGGTTAGAACGGATGTTGTACATGGGGTTTTTCACAATCCTTGAAGCCTAATCACCGTCAAGACATAATTACTGGCTTTGTTAGTAAACATTTCCAAAGCTTATAGACGACATTGTCAAGGACACTAACGCCTTCATCTACGCCACTCATTTCAAATTATACCTAATATTTTCAGTTATATTTATATAGGTGCCATAAATTAATATACCCATCCTTTTTGCCAAAGTGCTTTTCTCATTTTCAGTTGGTACTTTTTTCATCAATTATAACTAATTGTCTTCAGGATGCATGCATCGTGTGCTTTTACCTTCATGCATGAATAAATAAATGCAAAATGACTATTAATTTACTCAAAGAATAATTAATTCAATCACTGTCTGAGCTTTTTCGGTTGAGTTTTGCCAAAAAACGGACTATGAGACACTAAGAAAAGATCTTTATGAACTTTCCCTGATCAACAAGAGCACAAGTGTTCCTTCAAAAAGTTTGAATCAAAATTGAGTTCTTGTAGGATTAATTCAACCACCATGTAAGCTTTTTCGGTTAATTTTGGTCAAAAACCAAAGGGATGCATGCACTGTGTGCTTTTACCTTCATGCATGAATAAAGAATTGCAAAATGACTATTACTTTACTTAGAAAGTAATTAATTCAATCACTGTGTGAGCTTTTTTGGTTAAGTTTTGCCAAAAGACGGACTATAAGACACTAATACAGGATCTTTATGAACTTTCCCTGATCAACATGAGCACAAGTGTTCCTCCAAAAAGTTTTAACCAAAATTGAGTTCTTGTAGGATTAATTCAACCACCATGTAAGCTTTTCCGGTTAATTTTGGTCAAAAACCAAAGGGATTCATGCATTGCGTGCTTTTACCTTCATGCATGAATAAAGAATTGCAAAATGACTACTACTTTACTTAGAAAGTAATTAATTCAATCACTGTGTGAGCTTTTTTGGTTAAGTTTTGCCAAAAGACGGACTATAAGACACTAATACAGGATCTTTATGAACTTTCCCTGATCAACATGAGCACAAGTGTTCCTTCAAAAAGTTTGAATCAAAATTGAGTTCTTGTAGGGTTAATTCAACCACCATGTAAGCTTTTCCGGTTAATTTTGGTCAAAAACCAAAGGGATTCATGCATTGCGTGCTTTTACCTTCATGCATGAATAAAGAATTGCAAAATGACTATTACTTTACTTAGAAAGTAATTAATTCAATCACTGTGTGAGCTTTTTTGGTTAAGTTTTGCCAAAAGACGGACTATAAGACACTAATACAGGATCTTTATGAACTTTCCCTGATCAACATGAGCACAAGTGTTCCTTCAAAAAGTTTGAATCAAAATTGAGTTCTTGTAAGATTAATTCAACCACCATGTAAGCTTTTCCGGTTAATTTTGGTCAAAAGACGATCCCTGGCCCTGAGAAAGGATATTAATGAACTTTACGATTACGTGAAGGATAAATTCAACCACAATGTGAGCATCTTCGGTTGATTGTGGCCAAAAAACAAAGCCAGACGTTAAGACCGTATTTATGAACTTTCGCTGATCAACGAGATGAAAAGATCTTCTCAAAAAAAGTTTTCACCGATATGGAGCAGGTATATACTTAAAGATGCAAATCGAGGGTGGAGTATAAGCGCCATGTTGGTTCCTCATGATCGGAATCGCGCGTGAGCCGAGGTCTTTTGCATTTACGTAACCGAGCAGTTCTTTATTTTTTTTTTTTATTATTTTTTTTCCCCCCTTCTTCTTGTGAGTATTTTTTTGTGTTTTTTTTTTACAGGCGCTTTAAAAGCGTTTTATTCATAATCAGCGAGGGGCTTTAAGGCACCAGGTTTACTCATGGTCCTGGCATAGCGCAGGCGCAAAAATTCAGGGGGGCAGACCGGAGCTTTAACAGACCAATAGGAAGAGAGAGGCGGTTACCAATCCATGGGCCCAACGGATGACCCCGTGACCACGACCACCACCACCACCACCATCTACAACAACCACAACAGCCGCGTGCTCTTCGCCGCCGTTCTTCGGCAACTCCTCTCCAATACCTTGGAACGAAAGCAGCGCGTTATTTGCTTTTCTTGTTGTCAATCTTACACCGAGCCTTCTAAAGTCCGCCTAGCCTTGGCTTGCCTTGCCTTGCCTTGGCCAATTCTCCGAGCTTAAAAAACGGGAAATACAATTTAAGGCTCTCTCAAGTTCTTTTCTGTTTCTTTTTTTTTTTTTTTCGTTTCTTTAACCAGTATATTTTTATTTCTTTATTATTCCTCGCGGTGATTCGGTACGTTTTACGCGTGTGCTCATGACTTATCATACAGTGAGTGAAAATTTTGGATAAAACACCCTCAACCGGGCAGACATGGACGTCACCGGTGGAATGAGGCCCATTTTTGGTGGATATCCTTTCCAAGGTATGATTTCAATCTAAAAACTAACCGCAAGCTTTGCTGTTCTACTAAAGACGGTGTAAACAACGTCATTTACGTCCACGGATGACGTGACACGACATACTGTGTCTACGATTCAAAGGAAAGACCAAAAGCCCTTCAAAATTCGAATTCTGAATACTTATGTGAAAATTTGCCGTTATAAGTCAGGCAAAAGTCCAAAGGTTTTCTTTTTTTGCACATATTTCTATTACTCTTTTTCCACCGTAATGCAAAAACTTCATTCTTGTACATCCCATTATCGAGCACATCCTGGGTACCCGGTGCAGGCTAATTTAGTTAACGACCTACGGCTACTGTCTGTCCCCTCGTTAGTTATGGAAACGCCTCCCTGAACTCTCTTCGTATACATATATAACTTGTCAAATTTAACGCTTCTCAAAAAGTTTTCTTTTTTTTTTTATTTTTACTCTTTCTCACTATTTCGTTTTTCTTTTTTTTTTTTTTTTTCGTTTTTTTATTTGGCTGCAATTCCAACGGTTTATAATCGCTTAAGCTGTTCAAAAAAAAATTTCTTTAAGTCTTCCGAGTCGACGCATATTCCTGAAACCCGCAGTCCGTCGCGACGTCAAAACGTATAACGGTTTTTATTTGTATTTTTATTTATTTATTTTCTTCTTACTTCCGGGCAAAATTTTGGTTCAGGAAATTGTGAAACAGTTTGAAACATTTTCCTACGGAAAAATTGGAGACTTTTGTAATCTTTTGATAATCAAATGAGTGAAAAATTGATTTCTGGAAACTTTGACACGTGACTGAATCCAAATTTTTTTTCATGTTTCAGGCCAGGGACGAATGAACCAGCTAGGTGGTGTCTTCATAAACGGTCGTCCACTTCCAAATCATATACGTTTAAAAATAGTAGAAATGGCAGCAGCCGGGGTAAGACCGTGTGTAATTTCCCGTCAACTTCGTGTATCGCACGGTTGTGTATCAAAAATTTTGAACCGTTACCAAGAGACGGGATCCATAAGGCCAGGGGTTATCGGTGGTAGTAAACCCCGAGTTGCTACTCCTGAGGTTGAATCAAGAATCGAAGATTTGAAAAGGGAAAATCCTGGAATATTTTCATGGGAAATTAGGGACAAGTTGATGAAGGTGAGAGTCCCGGATATTTATTACACGTTGTCAAAGATTCTGTATGAAATTTTTCAAAAATTTTAACAATTTTTCTTTCAATTCACGTAATTGATTCCCAATTTTAATGATATTGATAAAAATCGATAAAAAATTTTTACCGGTTTTTGAATTTTGTTACATTTTGTAATACCTACGTTGTGCAGAGTCTATTGCCCCGGCATCAGTATCCGAGTTAGTCGTTTACGGTACATATCTTATGTTAGCAATAATAGCTTAGGTTTTGTACCATACGAGAACCATCCGCGCCTCAATGAACCGAGCAAACCGAGGATCAGTATACGGAACACGGACCTCCTGGCCGTTGTCTTCGCCAAGGAGGACTTCGAGGCTTCAGGCGACTCGCGTGTCCTCTAATACGAAGCTGACCGCCGCTTCACCCACGCCACATTGGCGTAGGGTTGGGAAATAACATTTTTTATTTTTTTTTTTTTTTGGTTATCCAACGTATTTTGAAGGGTTTTGAAATCGAAATTATTGAAAAAAAAAGAAAAAACGGGTGAAAAAAATTCACAGAAATTTTAAAAAATTTTGTTAAAAAAATCTTGACGAGAAAACGATACCCTTTCGATTTTTCTTCAATATAAAAACTAGTGAAAATATCTTTGCTTTAAGTTTGTTAATAATCTTTTCTTTTTTTTTTCTCTCATTATTTTGAAGGAAAACTCTTGTTTCTCGATTTTTGAAGAAGAGCTGCGATAATTTCGTGCAGATTTATTATATCTAAGACTTGAAAAGAAATTGAAACGTGTTTTCTTAGGCAGAAGATTAAGACATAAGAGTAAAGCTATCCCCGATTACAAATAATAATAAAAAAAGAAAAGAAAAAAGAAAAAAACTGAAAAATCGAAAGACAAAAATCAATTGAAAATCGGAATTTGTTACGCCGTTGCATCGGCCGCGGTCGGCATTAATGCGGCATTTAATGCTGGAAGAAGGCGTGCCTGAAGAGCCTGAGGCTCGCGGCTGGACCGTCTCTTTCTCCAGCCTCCCTGTCATCGCTCGACCAGGTCGTTATTGTTTCTGAGATCCGCGATCGAAGATTCACCTTATAGATAGCGATCGCAACTCGATCTGAAAGTCCTCCGCATGGCGTAAACCGAGCGAAAATTATCTTCGTTTCGGACTTTAGATTCGCCGATTTTTTATTTTTTTTTTTATTTCAACTTTTATTTTTTACGTATATATATATCTACCGATCTTTCTAGTGATAAATAAGATATTTCAACCACCGCGACTCACTCATGTCCTTTTTTCAATTCAATCGACTCTCGATCCTTCGCTGATAAAAAAAAAAAAATAAAATAAAATAAAAAAACAGGATACCGAATTATTGAAAAGAGGATTTTTTCACGACAGATAATGTCCCAGATCGTATAAATCTAGATTGCACAATTCCTAGTGTGCAATTTCGAATTCTTATACTACAGCAGGGACTTACTCGTTAGATAACGGCACCGTGACTCAAGATTATCGGGCTAGCTAGGCGTCGACTTATATTCTCTACAGCGAGTTTAATGACATTAAATTGTAGAGCACCGTAGGAGAAGAATAACCGCCTCGTATAGATCTAGAACAAAGTCAGACTGTTACTTATTCTGCTAGTAGTAGTAGTTGGTAAAAGAAAAAAAAAATCGAGCTCTCGATCACTGCAGAGAGATACATAAGTGTAATTAATTATTCATAATGTCAAATCACGATTAATATACCTCGGCAGCAAACAGCTGTATAAACAGGTATGAAAGAATTATTCTTATTCAAGTAAGACTCGTATTGGATAATATAAATGTACAATGAAATCGTTTCTTTTATTATCGATCGGTAAAGAAAATTCTTGATCATTCATTTTTAAAGAATATCAGACAAAACAAAGATCGTTTAGTCAATTGCAATGCGGGCAGGGTATATGTTAAGACTAAAGAATTATCGATCTTATACCTATACTTACAGATATTATACCTTCTCTCTGAATTTCCAATCGGTAAAGAAAATTCTTGATCATTTATTTATGGAGAATATCAAATAAAACAAAGTTCATTTATTCAACGATATTGCGGGCACGGTATGATATATTAAAACTTACAGATATTATACCTTCTTTCTAAATTTCCGATCGGTAAAAGAAATTCTTGATCATTCATTTCTGGAGAATATCAAATAAAATAAAGTCCATTGATTAAATTTCAACGGCATTGCGGACATGGTATGATATATTAAAACTCAAGAATGATCGATCTTAAACCTCTATTTACAGATATTATACCTTGTCTCTAAATTCTCGATCGGTAAAGAAAATTCTTGATCATTCATTCGTGAAAAATATTAAATAAAACAAATACCATTTAATCAATAGTTTTGCAGACATGGTGTAATGTTTTGAAACTCAACAATTATCGATCATTTATACCATCTCTCCATATTTTATGGAATAAAAAAACACTGCTCAAATACCAAAACCGTACCTTTCTCAATTACAGTCCAAGAGGGAAAAATATTTCACTATTTTTTTACAATCTTTTAAAAAGTTGAACGATTTTCAGTTCAAAAATATTCACAGCGTTTGATTTAACAACGCAAATACTTGCATTTCATTATCATTATTATACTTATCGGTGTGAAATTTGCTTACCTATATTCTCACCTTTCCAGGAAGGATTCTCAGATCCTCCAAGTGTCAGCTCGATCAGCAGACTTTTGCGAGGTGGTCGTCCCGGAGAAGACGGAAAGAAGGATTACACCATCGACGGGATTCTTGGTGGTGGTGAGTTTTGATATTGTTGATTTATAGCCATTGATCAGAAATATTCTTATTATTTTCCTATTGAAAATTCGCGTCTCTTCTTCTCAAAAATTGAATAAAAAAAAATCACCAAGAAAACCCCCAAATTTTCATAAAACCAAATCGCATCTGTTCCAACAAAAATTGGACACCCTGTATCTATATAGGTGGGCCACGCGAGGTATACCGACAAACGGATTACGGGAGTGTCAATATCTCAGAGGGCACGCATTATCCGAGATCGTGATGCCGCCGGTGAAAAGAATTCCGTATATAATTCGTTACGGAAATGAGACCGTCGAACGAGCCAAAGCCATGCAGGATTTAATTTTCGTCTGATCAGATATTCCCGCTTTACAATTTCGCAAAAAATATCCCACTTTGCCAGTTTTAATAAAATTAAAATTTTTTTGCCCCCACAAATCTAATTCCGGTAGTAAAAAACCGTTTTTTAATTTTTCTCACATTTCTCCTTTTTTGTTTTTTTTCTCAAAGTAATAAAACACGGTTTGCCTTCCTTTCAAGCTGGTTTTGGAATCGGGTTTAGAATCGAATGACCGCTTCTTCGTCGACTGAAATTAATTCGTTAGGAGTTTCCGAGGGTCTTGGACAACTAATCGTACCGGGCGTCAACCGCCAACCGATTCCACACGCGTGAGGAATCTTTTCCTTATACAGGTGTGGTGCGATGTGATGTGGTATGGTACGGTGTGGTATGGTATGGTATGGTATCGTGTAGTGTACGGGCCCGAAAAGTCAGCTTCGATCAACTCAGTGCCGAGAGTGGCGGGGTCTGGGCGTGAGGGGCCTGATCGGGGCCTCACTGGACCTCACTGGGCCTTTTGGGGCCCCGCAGAGATCAAACGAACCGCCTGCCACACGTCAGCAGTGATGCTCATCGTCGCTGTTATACTCCGGCGTTCATTCCTCCGGAATAAAAAGACTAAAAAAATTTAAAAAAAATAACCAAATAAGAATTAGATAACCGCAATGTGAGCAAAAAATAAAAATCGTTTTATTAATAACCCTGTTATGAGATCATCGATAAATTGTTAACATCACTTTCTCTTATAAATGTTACGAGTTTCGTTTCAGCAGATTTTAAACCGAAGAAATGGCCAAGTTTCTTTTCCCGAAATTGATTGAAAACAGATCTGCCAAATTTTACAGGTTTACAGGGCTTTGGCTCTTGAAGGTAGACGGGACTCAATTGAATTTCATTACAATTTCAAACCGTTTCGAATTCTTCGAATCATCATTTACGATACAATTAAATATAAATATCATATCGACGGATCAGATCATTGAGATTCTTTGAACTGAAACAAAAAATTGATTAGAAACAGATCTGCCAATTTTTGAAGATTTTAAATCCTCAGTGTCCTGAAGTCAGAAGAGATTTAATGAGATTTCGGTAGATTTGTAAACCCTTTCGAATCCCCGAATGGTCATTCATGACAAAATTAAATATAAAAATGATATTGATATGGATCAAATGATTGAGAATCTTTGAAGTGAATTCCAAAAGTTTGAAACTAAAATTGATGTGATATATATTTATGTGTTTTTGATTAGTTATCAGCCAATTATATCTCGTGTCAAGTAATATAAGTAGAAACATTCGTTTAACATAATTCTGCATAATTTATCCCTCCACTTATACGTATATGGGATATCCATAGGTAATTACAATACTAAAGGTGTATATAAAAAACGGTTGATCAATTTAATCACAGCGTTAAGTACCCGGTATCGACCCGTTGCTAAACGACTAAACGACTAAACGACGTCGAAGACGCGAGTCAATCGTATATAGAGGATAGTTGTTAATGTCGTCTAGGTGTAGAGCACCTCTGTAAAGGGCTATACGGTATATATAGTATCGGTATAGGTGTTGGCGGGCAAGCTAAAGGAATGACACGTAGCCTCTGGCCCTCTCTGTCTCTCAGTCTCTTTTCCTCTCCTTTTATTCTCTTCCTTTGGCATCGACCGCCGACGAGGGATTAGCCTAATGGCTATCCCCCTCCGTTCCCCATGGCTCAAACCCTCCAGCGCCCACGACTATCGATATATATATATATATATATATATATATATATATATATATGTATGTACGTATAGGTGATTTACACATACGTTTATATACCTGGCACACTGAATAGTCAAAAGTGTGGACCACGTTATCCTCCCCCGAAGTCAATATCTACGATTTTTCTTTTTTTTTTTTTTTTCTATTTATTCTCTCTCTTTTTTTTCTACCAGTGTGTGTGAAACGAGCCAAAATGATGCACGGCGGTTAATACTAAAGGGGAACCACAGAGACACTAAGTGATTCACAATCAGGTTTATTGATTGTATCGATGACGGGGGATTGGCGGCTCGTCGGAAACACTCGTACTCATCGTTTCTGAGGAGGTGGATGATCTCGGACAGGTGTCTTGGGTTACGAGAAGAATATATCGCGTCCACGTCGAGAGTGCGCGTAAAAAAAAAAAAATAATAATAATAATAATAATAATAATGATAATAAAATGGTCCAGGATTTAAGAGGGGGAATATACTCCCACGGTAATTAAATACCACTTAATTAATCAACTAGAACTCGGATATATATATATTGAAAGGATCGCTTAATATCCATGAAACGTGTAAGAACTTTGACGCTTCTGCTAATCACCAATCATATACATATATATATACGTGGATTACATATACTCACATCTACGTATATGTATTTACAAACAATAATAACAATAATCGAATATAGGCTTCGTGTATGTTCAAATCAACTAGCTATAAATAATAACCATTATACAACCGTAATTGATTACCCATAATTTTTCAATAGAGAGACTCGAGCGAAGATATTATATATACGTCGACAAGTATCAAGTCTCTATATCTTACATACAGTAGGATCAGCACAAGCTATCTAATAATTTATCGAACTAAATTTTTGTCATAAATCTTCTGAACGTAATGAATTTTTGATATTTTTTTCAAGAAATGTGGTCATAAAAAATGTACGTGTTTTATTTCTCCGAATTTTATAAGATTTTTCTTTTATCCTTCGTGCTTCGCATTTTGTTTTTTTTTTTTCTTGTCGATTGAGGGTGTGTCTCATAATATAATCTCACCTTGTATCTAGATTCTGAAAGTAAGCCGGTGGTGGTTGAACCACGATATTGTCGGACCGACAAGGAGGCGGTCAGTTAAACGTTATCCTTGTCACGTGAGCCCAGTATAATCCCGGCTGAACACCCTATATCGCGTAGAACATCACCGCTTAACTTGCTTATACGCCAGAGTTACATGTCGGAATATAAACTCCTGCGACACCCACTGCATTATAAAACTAACCCTGTATATGGTTGAATTTGTGTTGTAGAACTAAACACGCGAGGAAATTAGTTTAGAAGATAAAAAAAGTGTTTGGAAAGTATGTGCATTAATGATACTAAAAGTAATGCGCAAGTTTGATGACGGAAAACCCTTTTTCTGTGCGATAAATTCGCTAATTATGATCTTACCAATCGATGAAGTGTCGGAAATTTATAAACGGAAGTAAACTTCTTCCGTATATCAGGATTTTTGTAAATTGTGATAAAAACTATGTGTCAGACCACCAACGCCGTTTGAAAGTGGTCAATGCGGAACGAAGGGTAGATGACGTAAGACGTGAGACAGTAAAACATCCCCAAAGTTGAAAGTTGTCCACCATTCATCGTGAGAGGACATTATGTAGCGATGGGAATGGGAAGTGGCAATGGTGTATATCTTATACTTTGGTGTAAGGTAAGATGACGACGGTGATGGACCATCCGCTGCATCATTCGTTGGGGTTGGGGCGTTGACAGAAAGACACACCGTAGTTCGGTGTCAACCGGGCCGAAAACCATTGTTGGCCTTTCGAGACATTTGTTACCATTTAGGACCTCACACGCTACAGATGGAAACCCCCCACCAAGAAACTAAAGGACCCACTGTAACAGGGACCGAATAAGAAGCCCGGTACTACAATCCTGCTCTGACCGCCTGCTTGCCTGCCTGGCGTGGAGCTAGATTTATAACTTTTCCTGTCCTAGGGCTTCTATACCCATTCAAGAAACGATTGGACACGCGAGAACCAAGCGGTTTGCCGACGAACCGGAGAAGTCACTGACTTCGATATGTGAATATTTATTAAAAGAAATACGATATTTTCATTTCGATTGACTTAATTTTCTTTTTTTCAAAATTTTCAATCCAAAGTAAAAGATTTCATTCTACTAATGGTAAGAACGGGTAAGATTTCAACGGCTCTTTTCCCAGCAGGGATGCTGACTAGCATATATTTTTTTTTTTTTTTTTTGTTTTTTTTTTTTCGATGACTATGCTTAGAAATAGATATTTGCTCTGCTCTCCGCAGGCAACCATAAATTGATTACACGCATCTTTTCACGCGATCTATTCACTCAACCAATCAGAGCCCGTTCATTCCTTCGAAGGGTTTATTGATTATATCAGACCTGGATGATCGCCGTCAACAATTTGCGATGATTCTCGAAATTGTGAGACTATTCGAAAACCGATAACACACGGAGAATGCCCAACAGGCGGGTCTGCACGTTCTGCACACGGACTCGAAGGATCGTGTACGTGTTAGTCGATGGTGTGCCGGGGTATTCGAAACGCGTTAACAGGCTAATAATACCCGGCAAAACAATAGCAAAGGGTTTAAAGAAATTATAATCTATAAAGCATTTCGTCGAGTGCCGCCCTCCTCGGGACTTCTCTCATTACAAGTCCAACATATGGGTTCCTAAACGATCCTACCCGATCCTTCGTAGCCGCTAGTCGACTGGCATATAACAAGGACGATGCGATAGGAAGTGTTATAAGATCGAATGAAATAGAGAGAGAGAGAGGATTTAGAAACGCGTTAGCTCTGCGGCTAAGAGAGACTCTCAGAGAGGACCGACGGTGTCAGAGGGCGCGCGAAGGAATGCCGAAGGTGCGAGGACCGCGGAGGCTGAAACGTTCACGATAGTCCGCCGGAACACACCTGGCCGAGGCCTTGTCCCTCAAGATGAGAAAGGGTTCTTTTAAGCTTTTATTAACCCACCAACAGAGCTGTTTTAATTTACGGCAATAATTATAACGGGCGATTAAATTTTCCAACTAAAACTCAACGCGAAACAAACCCACGATTTTACTAAAAGAATTTTTTCATTCCGACGTCCAAAACCTAGAATCTATCATTTTCAAATCTGCATAAACGGCAAGTCTGAATCCCATATAAAAATTTTATTCGATTCCTGCAGCTTTTGGCGCTTATCCTTCAAGTGCATAAAGCCAATTGATGAGATGATCAAGCAGACTAAATAGCAGATTTTTAATCAAACGTTTCGGACCGATTGACGATCGACTGATCATCGGAATTGGAAGATTGTTGTGTGAAATAACGAGTCTCGAATTCCTAAGCCATTTCGACACACCATATGTTCATACGTGATGTGTGTAACTGATAGTAATGTAAAATTCAAAAGCTAATACAGCTCTGCAACCAGTTTGTTCCTATGGAACCATAAGTGTTTTTTGTCTTCTCCTCCCTTTTCTTCATTTTCAAGCGATTTCCCAATTTCAGGGGCGTTAACGGTGAATACATTACCCAAAATATACGGCATTAGAAAATGTGAAGTAAGTACATACAATAGCAATAGGTATGGATACGATTTGAAGTAAACTTAACCGCGGTAAAGTTGCGTATTTTATGTGTATAAAGAAAGAGTATGCATATACTTTGGATATAGGAATGTACCTAGCAAGTTATGTATACCAAAACCATATAACCATAACCATAACCAGAGCTAGATTTTTTTTTTTGTTTTTTTTTTTTTTTCTTTTATTTTTTTGGGTACCGAAAAGCGGAGGCGCGCACGCGGCACATCTTTGGCGGCATGAACGCATAGTGCTGTAGGATGACAATCGAAAGAATGGAATAATGGTATGGTAGACAAGTTGTATCTTCAATAAAGGTGACGGGCCCTCTTTAAATTCTTGTCACTTTGACTTCTACCGTCTACAAAAAGGACGCCGAAAATATGTTTGGCAATATTTCACAACCCGGCTAAACCGCAGCTTACAATTGAAACGAGTAGGAGGAGTATGAAACACCTGTCAGTTTCCGCATATTGATACCCTCGCACAAATCCCATATACCCATATCCACCTTGCGCAATTCCTTACGCTGTATCTACTTGCTGATATATATAGTCACATATACTTATATAATAGATTATATATATATACAAACTCAAAGACTATTCAATCGCTTCTATAATAGATGTAAATGTACCACATACCATTGCACAACTTAGTACATACTACCATTCAATGCACGTCATTTGCAAAGTATCTTTTTTCGTTTTTTTTTTGCGCTTCATTTAACGTTCACGAAACTTCAAAAAACTAAATTTCTGGTCCTTCGGACGTAGCAAATTAAAAAACAGTGAAAGATTATCTCGTAAATCGGTGTCCAAGAATTTTTTACCACCATATGTGTGCGTGTGCTTTTTCAGATTCCTTTCGATCAGTTGGAATAATAACGTAACGTTATTCACATATATACTTGTCGAGGTTGAAGTTTGAGACTTAAATCCCATCGGCTCATTCGGTTTGCGTTTATAGTAGGTATCGTGACTTTTGACAAATGTATGGTCGTTTAAGAAAAGTTTTACCTCAAAGAGGTTCACCGCTTGAGGGTTAACCCCCACGCCTATAATATCACCCTACCATGTTTCGAGCTATTGTCGATTTTTGTACAGCTGAAACAGGTAGTACTGTCCCGGAGTAAACAGGAGCCTTGAGATGTATTCGAAGACGGTATTTCAGTTCGGGTTATTTCTTCCAAATCCCAAACCCGATGGATCACTGCAGATTTTTGAAGAAAGATAAATCCATCCATTCCCTAAAATGACCCGCAGGAACTTGGCAATTATTTAACTTGACGTCTATTCTTAGACAAGAGAGTGAAATTATGATCTGAATTTTTATATACCGTTTATCGTTATAAATGCAGGTAAGAAAAATGGCCGCTTCTTTAAAGCCTTGACGACGCAATTCTCTTCTTATCTTGATTTATGCATCGATCAAAACTGCGGGTTTGACGACTTTCATTACCTCTATCGACTGTTGCTTCATATATCCAACGATCACATACCTTATCTATAATTATTATGTACGGTTCTATCTCGGTACAATCTTTTCGTATATTAAACAGCACTTGTACATACGATATACGCGATCTAAAAAAAAGAAATAAAAATGGCTAAATTCTTTGAACGAGATTATCTCCAATTTAAAACAACAAAAAAATCAAATTATATTTACGGTAATAATCGCACAGCTCTGTAACAATCTCGAAGAAGATAACAACATACTAACAATCTTTGACACTATTATCTAAAAATAATTTCAAACAAATTGCGTAATGGGGTATTGTAAGAGTCGCGCAATTGGGCATGGCCTTAAATTCAACTTTAGAAAATTTTTAGGATATTCTACAACGTCTGAAATTTCTTAAGCTCATTCCTGCACGTTTGTATAATATATATTTGAAAACGGTGTATGTACATACAATAGCTTTTGCAAAAGGATCGAAATGAACAGTACAGTAAATAATAAGAAATGAACAAAACGATTACAATAGCCGTAAAGTCGACTTAGCTCAAATATTTGGATACGAGAAAACGTTTAGTTTATCGTAAAGATTGGCAGTTCGAATCTTATTAGGTTATTCTTGAATGTTTGTAAGCTTACCATAATGTGTTCAATCGGTCGTGAACAACGTCTTTAGCATAAAAGAATTTTTTCAAATTTATATAGTACAAAGGGGGAATATAATATAAAGCCATGACATTAAAAGGCTAATAACATCGGTCAAAAATGGCGTATATATAGTACCGAAAACAACTTAACGAATAGGTATAAGTACCGAGGGTAGATCAAGTATGAAAAATAGCAGTGGACTTATGGTAGCAACAAAGATGACCATTCAGTTTGTATTCTCGTACTGGACGCGTGCCTTATTGGAAGTAAACTTAGTCGGAAAATATTGAAGGACTTTTCTGCTACCTAGAATCCAATATCACGCTCAACTGGACGTTTATAAATAGTGAAATCCAATCCTGAATGACCATTATGAAGAGATTTTTTTACTTTCAAGAATTCCTCTTTATGAACGTGGGATATTAATTTCGCATTTTAAAAACGGTATACTGTTTGCCTTTCAATCGCGATTCTTTTCGTAAAAGAGATCTTAAATATATCGTGAACAAAATGGCGGATAAGAAAACCCGCAAGATGGTGATCGCTTTTACGATGGCTTTATGGATGACTTAATGGCCGTTGCACGCACATACGAAACCCATTTCGTGTGAATGCATACTGACGTATTAGAACCGCGATAAAACGCCTTAGGGATATACCGACGCTGTATAACCGACGGACGAGAATTTCTTAACTTGGATATTTATTCTCCTCAACCTATTCAATCGAGCTCATATTTTCTAAGCATGAATTATCTGAACAACACTCACGATTTTTACAACCTCATTGCGATTACAATTTGAAGAAAAAGAAAAAAACATTCTGCACTAGTCGAACCGGTAGCGTCTTTCAAAATCTCCTTCACGATTCACATCAGATTTTACATACCGTTTTGTAGATTAATTATCTGATTTCTGTGAACCGTAGATAACGATGTAATAATATGCATAAGAGTTTCATTTCATCGACATCTGGTTAATCTAATTAAGTTATGACTTGATACCGTGGTGTAAATTGGTCTGATAAGATCGTAAGCTCTTAGGGCTAGTTCGGAGAAACAATCGAGCACGTATTATTGACCGTTGATCGTACATCACCGAATGATAAATGGTCTTTAAAAGGCCACCCAGGACCCGGTGGAACTTTGGTAATGGTTGACTTATGGGCCCGCTCATCAATACTTTATTCAGTATTAACTGACGGGCCATCTAGTCTTCGGCAAAGGTGCTGATGGCATGATCCGGCATCTCTCAAACGATTTATTGATTATTAATTACCGTTATTTAAACGCCTACTAAAAGTAGCCGCAAGATGTGCGACTCCTCGACATGAGTATCTGGATTTTCGATTCTGCTTAATAATTTTTAGTAATAATATCAGAGGTTCTCTTCCTCTCTGATAGCAATCATCAATTCATTACACTCTACATGCAATTTTTTTAATTACTTTTTATAAAATATCCAAATTGATTGCTGCAGGTCGATGTGGCGACGATTCGGACACTGAAAGTGAGCCTGGGATTCCTTTGAAACGGAAACAGCGTAGAAGTAGAACAACCTTTACTGGTGATCAGTTGGAACAACTCGAAGCCGCGTTTCTCAGAGCGCAATATCCAGACGTTTATGCCAGAGAAGAATTGGCCCAAAGAACGGGCCTAACGGAAGCTCGGATACAAGCAAGTTATTTTTCTTTATTTTGACATTATCAACTACATGGTAAAAATTTATTTTCTTACCAGCAAAAAGATGTGACAATTTAAGAACAACAAGGATTCTTATTGGATTGACTATATAAAATGAATTCTGTTGCAATTGCCAAATTTTTACTATCGCAGAATAAATTCTTGTCATCTTTGGATTAACCCTTTTTATTTTCTGGCTCTGAAGTTCTGTTTTTTGTCAAACTTCATCCATGGACATCACTACAAATCTTTTTTAGCATAGAACTTTCCATCTTTTTCTTGAACTTCTTTCTGTTTAGAAACTATTAATAATCATCGATTCTTTGCTACAGGTTTGGTTCAGCAATCGTCGAGCCCGACTTCGAAAGCATGCTGGAAGCATTGCCCATTCAGTTGCGAGTATTCCATTGACACCATGCCAATACACTGGGTCACACGACCTTTCCCAGATTCCACAAATCCCCCAAATGCCTGGTGGTATTCCCCAGGTACCTACATCGCTCCATCAAGCATCGGCTAGTCTTCATCAAGTTCCTGGTCATCCAGTCACACAGATGTCCAGTTCCCTTGCCCAAGTACCAACTACTACCATGGGCACCGCCTTAGGACATTCCACTTCCATAACTGGACACCTTGGCTCAATTCCTGGTCATATTAATTCGATGCAGATGAGCCAGTCTCCGTCTTCCTTACAGCCTCCAGCTGCTCACGCTACCCCATCTTCGATTGGACATAATCCAGGTAACCGGAAGGTGTCTTATTTAATTTAGGGAATGAGATTATCGATGTAGCCTTTAGAGTTATGCAAATTTTTACATATCGGTCTGTTTATAAAAATGAATAACCATAGTTTTTGGGTTTTGTTTTTTTTTTTCTCTTTCAACAGGTAACGCGGACTGGTCACGGACGCAGCTGGGATGGGGTCAATTCAATCATTTTCAAAGTAGTGAATACTCGGCTCATCCTGGTGGTCATCATGCGAATCATCCGACTCATTCTGGCCACGCGACTCATGGAGTTCAAGCTGCAGTTTCTAGTGAATGGGTGGGATACGATCAAGGATATGATTACTCTCAAGCACAGGCTCAGGCCCAGGCTCAAGCCCAATTAAACTACCATCGGAGTGTCGGTGGTATATTTTAGAAAGCAATTAATTGTACATACATACGCATACGTTAAAGCTCGAAAATATATTGTAAATAATAGATATAGTTATACATATACATTATATATTATATTGTAAATCAATAAAACAAAGCGTTTTAACATTACCTTCAAAGTAACGAGTATTATTAACTTCTGGATTATTTGAATAAAAAATAATATTATACAGATTATTATGCACCTTTTTCTTTCCAACATTTGTTTACATCTTAATCTAGTATTGCCTACTTTTACGTGTACAGATAACGAGATAAAAACAACAAAAAAAAAACATGTTTGCAGTCACTGTGTGTTATCTGTTAGTGAAATTAATTTCATTGTCATAAAAAGTCAAAGAAAATGAACAATAATTGAATTGACGGTTGTTTAAAAATTTAAATATATTCAAAATATAGATTCAATTTCGTTAAGTTCCATCTAAGATTTACTTATTGAATTTAGAGACAATAGTTCTTATATGAAAGATTGCAATGCATAATACGTAAGTTGCGGATATTATTTCATCAAGTTATGAGCAGGGATCAAATCGTAATTAGAAATGTAGGACTTGGTGCATATTTTGTGCTTAGTTGTATCTCGGCAAATAGATACATGTAATGTCTATAAAATTCATCCCAAACGTATGGCTGCGACGCCATAGTTAATTTTTTCAGGAAATCGTTATCAAAGTAATTTACAACCTGCATAATGATTTATCTTTTATAGTGACGTTTGTTTTCAAACGTGTAACAAATATTTGTCTAATTTCTTGGTTTAGCTAGGAATAGAGTCGCAAATATGGAGAATAAAAATCGTCGAAAAATGATATATAATGATGGTGAAGGTGATAATCAAAGACACAGCTGTAGCTGTTTTCTTGGCTAAGAGAATGAAGGCCCTAATTTTTGTCAGCGCCATTTTGGTGAGTTCTTATATTTAGTTTGGTTTCTTTATTCACACATATCGTGTTACGAATTTTCGAAATTATTAGTAGAAACTTGTTGAAAAGAGGACCTTGTGGTTAAATATCTTAAAAATTCTCTACCTAGTACTCAGCTCTAAAATTTGATAGAATTTTGTCTTCATCCTTCAGGTAATTTGCGAAGCTGGTCATCCACATCCGAGCCTGCTTCGAGCACTGGCAAGTACTTCAGAATCGAATAATGGGCCTGAAAATCAAGCGATAACACTACTCGATCGTATTAATAATGCAGGACATGATAACGCGCATAATAATGTTGCAAACGGTAACGATAACACTAATGGGAATCTCGTGAATGGAAACGATAACTCTGGCAATATCAATGCTGGAAGTGTTGGAAATGGAAATCGAGCTGTACCACCATCCCGTATTAACAATTCTGGAAATGATAACTCACACAATAATGTTGCAAACGGCGACGATAACACTAATGGGAATCTGGTGAACGGAAATAATAACTCTGGTAATGCCAATGGTGGAAATGTTGGAAATGGAAATCGAGCTGTGCCACCCTCCCGTATCAACAATTCTGGAAATGATAACTCACACAATAATGTTGCAAACGGCGACGATAACACTAATGGGAATCTGGTGAACGGAAATAATAACTCTGGTAATGCCAATGGTGGAAATGTTGGAAATGGAAATCGAGCTGTGCCACCCTCCCGTATCAACAATTCTGGAAATGATAACTCACACAATAATGTTGCAAACGGCGACGATAACACTAATGGGAATCTGGTGAACGGAAATAATAACTCTGGTAATGCCAATGGTGGAAATGTTGGAAATGGAAATCGAGCTGTGCCACCCTCCCGTATCAACAATTCTGGAAATGATAACTCACACAATAATGTTGCAAACGGCGACGATAACACTAATGGGAATCTGGTGAACGGAAATAATAACTCTGGTAATGCCAATGGTGGAAATGTTGGAAATGGAAATCGAGCTGTGCCACCCTCCCGTATCAACAATTCTGGAAATGATAACTCACACAATAATGTTGCAAACGGCGACGATAACACTAATGGGAATCTGGTGAACGGAAATAATAACTCTGGTAATGCCAATGGTGGAAATGTTGGAAATGGAAATCGAGCCGTGCCACCCTCCCGTATCAACAATTCTGGAAATGATAACTCGCACAATAATGTTGCAAACGGCAACGACGACACTAATGGGAATTTAGTGAACGGAAACAACAACTCTGGCAATATCAATGCTGGAAGTGTTGGAAATGGAAATCGAGCCGTGCCGCCCTCCCGCATCAACAATTCCGGAAATGATAACTCACACAATAATGTTGCAAACGGCGACGATAACACTAATGGGAATCTGGTGAACGGAAATAATAACTCTGGTAATGCCAATGGTGGAAACGTCGGAAACGGACATCGATCTTCACGATCTTTGCGCATCAACAATTCTGGACACGATAACGCGCACAATAATGTTACAAACGGTAACGACGACACTAATGGGAATCTCGTAAACGGAAACAATAACAATGGTAATTCCAATGCAGGAAATGTTGGAAATGGAAATCGAGCAGTACCACCATCCCGTATCAACAATTCTGGAAATGATAACTCACACAATAATGTTGCAAACGGCGATGATAACACTAATGGGAATCTGGTGAACGGAAATAATAACTCTGGTAATGCCAATGGTGGAAATGTTGGAAATGGAAATCGAGCTGTGCCACCCTCCCGTATCAACAATTCTGGAAATGATAACTCGCACAATAATGTTGCAAACGGCAACGACGATACTAATGGGAATCTGGTAAACGGAAACAACAACTCTGGCAATATCAATGCTGGAAGTGTCGGAAATGGAAATCGAGCTGTACCACCATCCCGCATCAACAATTCTGGAAATGATAACTCACACAATAATGTTGCAAACGGCAACGATAACACTAATGGGAATCTAGTCAACGGAAACAATAACTCTGGTAATTCCAATGGTGGAAACGTCGGAAACGGACATCGAGCTGTACGATCGTTGCGCATCGACAATGCAGGTAATGATAACGCGAATAATACTGTTGCAAATGATAACGACGAAACTAACGGCATTCTTGTGAACCGAAACAGTAACTCGAAAAATTTGAATTTCGGAATCGTTGCATCTAAGGATGGAGGTAGCCTTAATGTTCATGCCAACAACAAACTTTCATCGTCTCCACTAGCCCCGAATTCGGGGCTAAACCCAAAAAAAATTGGAAAATTATAGTTTCGAAGATAATGCAGATACTTTTGGCAATAAGAAACCCCCGAGTTTTTTAGAATTGTTAAAAAACCTGTTTCAATGGTTCAAACTTAAACTAGGCTTTCGACGTTCCGTAAAATCAGCAGAAATATAAGTGAATATGAAATCCTGACAAATTACTACTTCAGGGTAATTTGAGTAATTCTTAATTCTCACTCAAATCACTGCATTAAATACAAATAACACTAGCAATTTCCTAGTTTTCAATTTATCCAATTTTCCAATATGAAATTCAGACAGAATGTGATCATTCCCGTAAACGTATTGAATAAAAAATTCACAAGTATTCAGTCGCTGCAATGTTACACTCGGAAGAATTCCATAATCAAATCAATGGCCAGTTATTCCTAGAAGTCGAACTATAAATTACTGTAAATGCTCCGCGAGACTAATGGCAATAGTTTATTAACGATTAAATATACCGAAACAGGTAATGCAGAAACCTGCGCCCTGAAAAAGATAATACAGAAATCGTGTTTCCACAATTACCATACTATACCGCATCCTTACCATCTGTTGTTAAGCTAAACCAATCCCGTTTTTCTCGATCATCAATATTTGTTCACAGCAATTATCGGCGTCTAACCAACGGAAAGGCATTTTCTCGCTCGATAACCGCAGGCTCAACAAACAGAATGATTATCCACACGAAGATCGAGACAGTGAGGGCAAACAACACTGAGTGTCGATGGAGCAGAAATTGCTTCACATATCTACAGTCGGTAAATATTATAATATAACATATATTATATATAACATTAGCTTTAGTTGGCGGTTTTTCTGTATTTTTGAATACCACTAAATGATCGACTTTCGGCGGGAGCAAGATGAAATTTGAATTCAGGTGTGGATAGATATGTTATATGATAAAAACAAGTCAATACGTAATATGTTATTACATTTAAGTTTGATTTAATCGAAATGTAGGTAAATACGGCATGGGATACATAGAATAATTTAAAACAAAAAAAAACAGGAATTATTATGCATATAGTATATAGTATATAATACATAGGTATGTATAATATGTTTAATAATACAATAAAATTTTTTTTTTTTTTTTTTGGTTTCTTTTTGTTTCACACCGATATAATATGTGTAATACATACAATATGTGTGAGATTAAAAAATAAATGTGCAATTAATTTGAGCGCAACAATTATATAGAGAATAATAATAATATAATTTCGAATAATATTATTCATTATTATCATTTTATTGTCATTATTATTATATATATGTATAATTACTCGTATATTATTATTGTCTAGTTTAAACACATATTATATAATTATACATAGTATTGTCATATTTTTAGGGTATTTTTTGTTTCTTTTTGTTATTTGTTTTTTTTTTTATATGTCATCCACAGCAATTGTTAGCCGGCGGTTATCATGGGTGATTAAAGATTTTTTTTCCAAAATAATTCCGCCGTTCCAGCCACCTTAATACTATTTTTTTTTTTTTTTTTTTTTCATAGAGTTATTATTATTATTATTATTATTATTATTATTATTATTTTATATATATTTTGTTTCTTCTTCTTTTTTTTTTTTTTTTTTTTCTTTTTTGTTTCCAGTTACTTCGTACCATTTATAATATAGGTATATTATATCACCGATCAAAAAGAACAAAACAGCTGCACACTATAATATCAATCATATATTTATATACCTCTAAGTTGGTATATAAACGAACTATTTTATATCAACTACGGGTTTTAAATATCCTACTATATCTACTATCTGCAATTAGTGTAATAATAATAATATATGCGTTTTTTTTTTGTTTTTTTTTTTTTTGTTTTTGGTTTTTAAGAGTCGAAAATCATCTACCGCACGATAAATTATATTAGATTTTATTTATTACAGAATTAGGTATATATATGTATATGTATATTCATATATCTTTATCGCAGAATGAATATAAACGAAAAAAAATTAACAAGTTGCGCTCAAAATAATAATTATAATCGAATAAAATTTTTTGTTTTTTTTTTCTTGCGCTTTTCAAATCCGGAATTAATCTAAAATTTAACGATTTTATTATTCATATTCTGAAAAACACCAAATAGAGAGTTTCAATATTTTTCAGCTCAGATCCCACGCAGCTTTATCTTTTTCCTTATTTTAAATAAAGTATATTTGACACTCTGATACTCGCGTCAATTTCCATCGAGAAGCAAGTCCCGTTTCCATTTTCCCGAAACTCGCAGTATCCGTTATATTTTTTATTCAAAATTCGTTCAATTTTATATATATATATATATATTTCATTCAACACTGCGAGAAGGAAATAAAATTTGCTTCTGGACAGAACCGGAAGTCCTATTCAAATAACTTTTAGATAGAGAGAAAAAAAAAAAACACACACACACACAAAAAAAAAAGTTATCGACGAATCGCTTCATTCTAGATAAATCTATTAACTAACTGACCCATGAAAATTGATGACGGTTAATTGATTAATCTTTTGCGTTATATAATTAACTTTAAATATAATAATCTATGCGGTTTTTGGAGTTGTGTAAAGCTTGTGCAACAGGAATTTGTCGGCTGCCGGTACCAGGAAAAATCTCTTGAAACCATGGCGACAATCTCCATAATTTTGAGACCGGGAATAACTGTTAGATGTTCGACCAAATCCTAACGTCCGAGCCGCCGAGTTGGCGGTGTTGTCGGCCGAGGTCCCATCTGCGGAATCCTCCCTGGAAATAATCCAATCAATATATATATATATATATATATATATATATATATATATACCGATAAATCGATGATGAAGACACGTTTAATCCCAATAAAACATCTCGGTGTATGTATGTATGTAGGTATATGTAGGTATGTATGTATATTTTCGGGGATGAAATCATATTTCCTAAAACGAAGTAAACCATTTCCTCTGATCTTCACACACCTCGGTCGTATATAAAATCGCATTCGATAGTCACGAAATTTGCAGCTTCTGATGAAACGGAAGTCTTTTGCCAAGAAAGAAATCCTCTCTTCTTTGAATTTTCTTTATATATGTCGATTTACTACGATTTAGACTAGTTTTTTCTTAAGACTATAAACACTCATGTCACTACATTCTATGTATAAAACAGTGATGTATATATATATCAGGACTAACTAACGTACAGTTGACAAACATCGAGGATCACACATCTAAACGGCTAGATCTAAACGGCTATATCGAACTACCGTTAGTGGTCGTTGAAAGGTGACCGATAGTGGAGTTTGTAGTAAGTAGACAAATAGACGTGGGTGACAGCTTCTACTGGGACAGAGACACATCGACAGCACATACGAAGTTGGTAGGACGCAGAATAGCGTCTTCTACTTGGCTGACCTGTTCACCAGGTACCGTGGGGACCGGGAAAACCTTGCGGCTCTGAACGAAGGGAGCCACCCGAGCCGAGCCAGGGCACCGATGTGTCTCTTGGCCGGAGGCTCCATGTAGAAATCTTCTTGATTGTTTTCTTCTATCTCCAACGGCTCCGATGCTACATGAGCAGATTTATATATCGAAGTAGCTAAACTTTTAACAATTCCTTTATTCTCTAGTCAGATCTTTCGATTCTCATCACCATATTAACTTTAGCCCTTATTATCTTGGACTCATATAGTTTACAACTTTTACTTACAAACCATAATCGAACTCATTCCTACGAATAATATACTTTGTTTGAAAAACAAAAAAAAAAACATACTCAACTCTAATGCTTCCAAATTTAAATCACCCTCTATAATCCTTCACAAAAATTATTTACCGAAAAATACTCTTTTGTACTCTAAGAATAGTTCAAATTTGAAAAATGTTCATTTCAACCGGCTAAATTATTTTTTTTTCTCAATTTAGGCAGAGCCTTAGAATATAAAATTCTATGAATAAAATAATCGAACTTTTGATTTTTTTTTTTTTCTTACATACCCATGAATCTCTTCTCCGTGTTTGGATATTCTCCAGTAAGAGCCTCGATCATGTCTTCATAATCAAGAACGTTGGTATTCTGCATAACCGGTAGTGGATATTCATCGGAGAAATCGATTTGTCGTTTTGGCCTTTTCTCTCCGATAATTCTCTTCCCGGATTTACTACTCTTCTTAAGATCATCAGTACCGGTCTTTACTCCATGATCCTTCGCCGTCTTATCCTCGGATAAAAAAGCCTCACTCTTTCCTGTTCCAGAATTGGCCAAAGCCTCCAGTTTTTTCTCGTTCACATCGTTCTTTGTCATTGCACCATTAGCCTCTTCTTTTTTTCCCGATTCCTTTGGTATTTCTCTCAGCCTTTTCTCAAGCGTTTCCAAAGACCTTCCATACCGATTCTGAGTTGGCAATGTCCAGTCTCTCGCTAATGCAGCGATATTCCTCTTATAGCTGATCGGTAAGTCCCCGTTTCTTACCAAAGCAGCAAAATTCCTTTTATCACCATACGGTTGATAGCGGGATGCACTTCCTCTGGAGAAGATATCGATGTAACGTTTTCCATAAGGTAGTCCATAGTCTCTGGCAAGTGCAGCAATATTCCTCTTTCCTCCCGATGGAAGTGCGAAATCTCTCGCCAATGCAGCTACGTTTCTTTTCCCAGATGGTAATGCGAAATCTCTGGCCAAAGATGCGACGTTTCTTTTACCGGAAGGAAGCGCAAAATCCCTGGCCAATGCGGCGACGTTTCTTTTACCGGAAGTCGTTGGCGGAAGTGCAAAATCTCTTGCAAGACTTGCAACGTTTCTTTTACCATTTGGAAGCCCGTAGTCTCTGGCTAATGCCGCGATGTTTCGTTTGTTCAATTCGGAATAGTGGATAAGGGCTTCGAGCTCGTCTCTGTTCAAGGGTCCTGCCTCATGGACGAGGGTGGCCAAGCTCCGTTTTTCCTCTTCATCTTCTTCGTCGGTTTTATCCTGAATTGATATTGGAAGATCCCCATTTTTGGCCAGAGTTGCGATACTCCTTTTTTCCGAATCCAGTTCCTCTTCTTCCTCAGCCTCAAGGTCTTCGTTGGTAACGTATGTCCGAGTCGTTGGATCCTCGAACATCTTTTGCGCTCTTCCGATCGCCGTTAGATGACCTCGCATAGCTGGATCGCTGAATAATTCCAGATAAACACCAACAGGAAGGCAAATTTCCGCATCATCAGTATCCTCGGAAGTCAAACTTTTTAAATTGACGATTTCGTTGCGGTTTTTAGCATCCTGAATTATTCTTGCGGTTCTAGAATAGGCTGCCAAATTTGCACCGACTTCCGGTACACGTAAAAGAGCGAAGAACGTCTTGCGGGGCAAACATTGGTCTGCTTCCTCGTCCTGACATGTTACCTGAAACAATTAATACAGCGTGGTCAATTTTGTAAAAAATTTTCACTCCAAATTTGAAATTCAATAGCTTTGAATTAACGACAGATGCAATTCCGTTAAACAACCGTATCCTATGCTAACGATTTCACGATACAGTAAGCACGAAATTCTCACGAATTATAGACTTTCAAGATGAGCAACTCACGTGGCAAGTTGTCAATCGCATAGAGTATCGATTTTCACCAATTATATCCCATCGGTAAAACATGAGTGACAAGAAATGTCGGAAGCAGATGTATAATCCCCAAGAATTTCCTCATTTCACGTCCACATTGCGTCACCATAAACTAGGTATAGATAAAAATGATCTGCTTCCGCGAATTTTTAATCAAAAAATAATCGAACGTGTATGTATTTCGCCAAAACACATGATAGAAAATTTATATTCAAACCTTTTACAAAATTCAAACCACGTGTTTTGTCGCTTTTGAAATGTATGTACCTTGTCACGTGTCACGTGACGATGCTGTACATGGTTTGAAATATCGTCACGGAATTGCAAACGCTCGATTAGCAACACCTGCATGAGAAATATAGATATAGATACTTTACCTCATACCCTATATATGCGAATTTCCATCTACATGTAGATACATACGGATATGTATAAGATACATAGACACGCGGTAATGATTTGCGAAACACGCGGCGTCTACGACACCCACGAAATGCACCAATTTCCACATATGATACGAGTATATCATATGTGCATTTACTTACACGTGCAGACCTATGCATGTGATACGAAAAGTGCGTAGTTATAATCTCTGTACCGTGTAATGCGATATAAATTAGCCCGTGTTACGTGGTTGCAGGGGACGATATGAAAGGTAGATTCAACGATAATTAGTCATGGACTGCACAGATGTTAGAGAAATTATTTTCTCACTGTATTTTATTAAAACATTGAAAATCCGAGGCAAGTTGATTATTTTTTAATCCTTAAAAAAAAAAAGAAAAATTAACACAGAAGAATTTTTCGATAAATTTTTTTTAATTAATTGACAAAATTTTAAAAATATTTTTTTTACAAGAATTTACGACCGTAGATTTTATTGAAAATTTTTCAACGATTTTTTAATAAAATTTGTGAATATTTATAAATATTTTGAGCGAAGTGGGGTATCACTTGACGTTTTGAAGTTTGAATTGTTTAATTGAACCAGTGAACTTGAAGCCGAATTAAAATATTGTTCGAAAACAAAAATTCGCGAACTCTTAGTCGAAGTAAGTATTGATGAAACAATCACGATATTATTAATCTTTCTTTTTCTTCATTCGCAATCCTATTATCTATCCCGGTTCTCATTTTCTGCAAACGTCGTTAACTACTGATATAAAACGTTGATGAGAACTTTTTATCGAACTATTTATTACAGGTTAGATTTCTACCTGCAATATTCAAATATCTAATTATAAATTTTTCGAAAAGAACGAAATGATTCGTCATTATTTAAACAAGTTTTTAATAAAAATTTCTCATTTTTTTACAATATCGAATATTCCTCATTTTCCGAAAAGCAGCTGCGTTTAATTATCTTTCAAATACACAATATTTCCATCTTTTCAATGTCAGGATCTTCAGATAAGTGATTAAAAGTTATTAAATAAGGATCGGCCTACGCCGTACGTTACGCTATGCAGTAGTAACGCTCCGCGGTAGGTCGGCCAGACAATAAAGTTTGATTATTAATTTTAGAAAATCGATTAAGACAAGTAAAAACAAAAATTCACATTTCTAAATGCATGGTAAAATTTCGGGGTCACTATTGAATATCATGCTATACAGTTTTTGCTTTATTCTGATTGAAATTCACGGTAAAGAAAAAAAAAGGAATGATTGCTTATCTACGTAGTGTCAGTAGATAAAATTAATTCCGAGGGTAAATCCTGTACCTAACGCATTTTAGTTTTTATGTGTTTTCGAAAAAACCGTGTGAGGGATTGATTGCCATTGCTTTAAAATATAATTTAAAAATAATGTCAATAACTGAAGTTTTCTGCCTTATACTTTTGTAAAAAAAGAAAATTACAAAGGGGGTATAATTTCTGTGGCAAAATTAAATTCTGCCCCAACAAATACATTCCATTCAACATTGCAAAGATTCAACAAATTCACACCTCAAACTTTATAATCAATCGATATCCAATTTTCAGAATCTTTTTAAAAAGTAATAAGAAGTTCAATTATACGTAATTCGGTATTATGATTATTAATTCTTAAAAAGTTTTTACTTTCCTCCATAAGTATATAATAAATTTGTTGAGATTTGATTAATCCAAAAATAACAAAAATATATATCCTAATTTTTATCTGAAGTAAAAAGACTTCTAATATTTTCTAATCCATAAAATATATTCATAAATAAAATAATATACAGTTAAACTAAAATTTGAACCCACGCTTAAGTTACCTACTTCAAAAAAACAGGGGCTATACATATTTAAGAATTTATAGTCAATTATGAAAATAAATTAGATATCTTGACCTGTTGAGTGCTTTTAATCAACAAACCTCACCGCAGCGAGAATCTTGCAAACTTCTTGAGACTTAAGAATTCTATACCCGCATAATATAGCAGGTAAGTCTGTAAGCTGGTTGTTGGAGGTTTTCTCAGCCTCTCTTCTGTCTCGAGAGGAAAAGAGACCCTGGGTAGAATTAAGCGGTAAAAAAAAAAAAAAAAAAAAACAGAAAAGCTAGTCAGATAAAAAGCAATATTGATAAATAATGAAAATAAACGATAAAATAATCTTACAAAAAATAAATGAACATTTGTAAAGATACTTGACAGGCTTTAATAATTTATCGCAAATTTAATTAAAATTTTTTTAAACCATTCATACAACTAGTATCAATTTTATCTAAAATTCTGTTAAACCGTTCAAAAGCAGGAATATCAAACGGTGGAAATTGTACGGTATCAATTATCTTGCCAAGGACAATTTAGTACTCGTCAAAATTTACATATGTACATACATATGTATCGCAATTATGCAATCTCCAATGCAGAAACTCTGCTGTACAGGACACCGCGCGATGCAATCTGTCAGTATGATGAATCTATAATATCCGGAATATAATGAATTTTATAGAGATAAAAAATGGAAAAATGTGTTATGTGCTTGTGTGGATTTCATCAATATACATATACCTACACCCAGACTGGGTATATTTATACCTAGATAGACGCGTGTATGAAATAGAGTTTCCTGCAATTTTCTAATTACAAAAAGCTTTCATCAGATTAGATTCTTTCACTACAAGTAAGAACAAAAGAGCTTCTCTTGTCTCACTAGCCTTTGTGACCACAGCTCATGCAGTGTAAAAACATAAAGAAAATTTGTGTTCAATATACAGAACAAAAAAAAAAAAAGAAAAAGAAAAGAAAATTAAAAAAAACCAAAAAGAAAATGATATTCATAAAAATAAAAAAGAACATTGTCATCACGTACAAAAACACCGATGACGAGAATCCAAAATTAATATCGGCATACCACGTCGAATAAATTATCTCCTACACAAGCATCCAGCAGCTTTTTGTCTCCCTTCATCACCCACGCTAATTTTTATCTATCAAAAAAAAAAAAAAAAAGAAAAAATCTGATCTCCTTTATGAAATTTTAATAACTCGACGTCTTATGGACGGGTTTTATAATTGATAAATATTGTAGCTTGCTCAGCTATTTCAGCTCGATTTGAATTCGAAACTTATGTAAAAAGAATAAAGTATACGGAAAAGAAACGTAATTAGAAAAAAAAAAATTAATACCTACCCCGATCATTAAATATTAAAAAATCGTAAATTACAACATTTGGTATTATATTTAAATAACGTGGTATAAGTTCCGAAAAGTTTATTGTTTGAAGAGTCTGACATTCGGTTTTATCTGGACCGAAATTAATTTGAGGTCCTTTATCTGACCCTGCCTTCCTTACTCTAAGGGTGATCACGCACGACCTGGGACGAACCCCGAGGAGAATTTCATTTGTCGAGATGTCCCGCTATATACAGTGTTGCGCCTTCAGTAGACGATTCAGTCAACTTTAACGGACGTGACGTGCCTCGTTTACCAGTAGATAATATCTATTCGTCCCGCACGTCCGTTTATCCGTCGCAAGTCCCCCTAAAGTCACTTACAAATGTCACTGAAGGATTTTAATACGTATCCAACCAAGCTGCAGGTTTCCTCTTATATTGCTAAACTGTTCGCATTTTAAAAAATTCTTGGAATCAGTACACGTATTTTTTTCAAAAATAACTTACTGGAAATTTTAGACAAAAAATTTAACCAGCTGTCATGACCATGCAGATGGTTTTCTTGTGGGAAGTTAATTCGAAATTGCAACTTGCAGCTGAAATTTAATCGTATGTAGGTACTCGAGCAACGAATTATTACTCGATGTACTACGTGCTGGATTATATTCCGGAAATAAATGGCGTAAATCTTGAAACTTTTGATCAGAAATTAAAAATGAGTAAATATCATAAACATTCGTGTATGTACAAATTTTGATACTCCCATGGACCAAAATGTCTGCAAAATAAATACTTCAGGTGCCTAAAGAAATTTTAAGAACTGACCCAAGGCCGAAGAATTTTCACATTTTAATGAAACGCAATTTTTTTCGTGTAAAAAATGTAAATGTATGGTTTTTGAGGGAGGATTTAATTGGGAAGCTTTTAAACCAGCCTAGGAAGATTTAGAATCGGAAATTTTAATGATTCTGACGCAGTACGTATTTCCAGAAATAATTTCTTTATACAATCTTTATTTTATACGTAATTTATCTTCTTTAATATTGAACGCAATTATGTCTTGTCCATGCGGATATACCGAAAACATTATAAAAGAACTGTAAGTCATGTGCGAGTGCAATTGCCAGGAAATACGTACGTCAGGATTCTGCCACATCTTTTTCTTACACGTACTACTCTTTTTCTTATTTTTTTTTTTTATTTTTATTTTTCTCTCTGTCTTTATTGGGTTTGGTCTTGATCCGAATCATTCAACGTAAGTTCCAGACGATTTGGCATGAACACACGGGTTCAATCTTGCGTTTGAGTTACCTCGGACCCAACATTTCGTCGTACATCTTGATCAATTTTCCCTAAGAGTGCAGCTATCCCATGAAAAAAAAAAACGTATGTCCATTGATCATTTTTCATATTATTTTCCAGGATCTAGTTATACGTACGTACGTTTGTACGTGCCTCTTATCGCCACTCAAAGCTCACTTAAAAATCTCTTTTATCTATAATATCTACTTTTGTCCGATATCTCGTCTTGAAATCCCACCGACGCGACGGTCATCCAGTATCTTTGAAAACATGTCACGTCCACAAACAACGAATGATGATATAAACTTGGCACTTCTCACGATCCTGAGGATCAATTTGAACGTCTGAACAAACAGTCCTAAAAATACTTTAATTTCTTTGTCTATTTTATCTCGTAAAACCTGACGTTGAATATAAACGATAAAAGATTGAATTTCAAACAAAAATATTATTCATTCTCTTTTTAACATTCTCCAGAGTTTTTGACATAGTACTTTGAAATGATGAAAACTGCAAGCTTAGCGAAATATATGCTGACCCTTGTCATAGAACTGGCGAACGATTTAACCCTTTTAACCTGATGGCTATAGTTACCTAACTCACACCATTTCATTAACTAAATCGTCATAGGTAGCCACCGCTCACCATTGATAGTGAAGTATGATAAACCGTTTGAAATATGTAACGTGATTAATGTCCCGTGGTTGGTGTCACGGACTGATAGTGAAATGAAATGAAAATTACCTCGATAGAGGAGAAGGGTGTTGGTATTTTACGTACAGTATCAAATGAACTCTGACATTTTCTATACTAAAAGCTTTCCCGCGATATACTATAGTTGCTCGAAAATATCTGTTTACCTTATACTACCAACTCTGACTGATATTCAACCGACATATCAAACTTATTGCTTCTGCGGCTAATTAAATCCGGAATTCACACTCCCGATTAAAGGGTCCGTGTTTCCCTAGGCAACATCTGCTCGGCTCAATGTTATACGAGTTGAAATTTAAATCGTGATACCCTATATACATATGCGGTTGCTAATATAACCAACGGTTCTCAGATGGTGTGATAATTCGCTAAGGGGTAAACCGTAGTCAGGATCTGAATAGAAACGAGGTATAGGAAAGAATTATTTTCACTTTGAACTGATTCGATTTTGGAAAGAGTTTTTTTTTTTTTTTTGTTCTTTTTTATGTGAATTTTTTTCTAAATCGTTAAGCACTTCGTATCTAATAATAAAAATCTATTTTCATAACCGGAAGAAATGTAGGAAGGAATATATAAATTTTATCCATTCTATATGGTGGCCATTATCGATCTTTTCCTCGACATTGCAACTGTACAAAAGAGAAATACCTTTCCTTTTACACACTAGATGAAAATTACCATTTTATGAAGTCTTGTCCAAGAAGCTTTTCTTCAAGATATAAATTATCCAAGATCTAGATGCTTTGAACTTACGAGTCTGAAAAGCGGAAGATATTCGACGAGTGCACCATGAGGGAGAAATTGCACATCTGATAAACGGAGAATGTGATTCAAAAGAACTATATATAGTATATTCTTTTTTAACAGACTAAAGTTCTTTTTGAATCTTGTAGCAAAAATTGTTAGGAAAATATATTTCGTTGAAAAATTAAGACCAAATAGGTCCGAATCATTTTTTGGTAGGATCTAATTGCCAGAGGACTAATTCCATTAAACGCAATAAGTAACTAACACTATTTTCCAGGTCTTTTGGTAAATAGGGAATAGTCGTAATCAAGAACAGACAAAAGACATTAGAGACAGAAAAAGATCCGGAACAGAACAAAATGACAAAAAAAAAGGTAAAATAAAATTCTTATAAATATATGGTAGGAAAAATCTCCATCCTATTCACAGAGTAGCAACTGCAATCTCCTTCGTTCGGATCATTTCGCAAATGTAATTCTAGAGTACGGTGACGTGTGGATATCTCCTCTCCGTTATCTCTTTGCGAACGTATTCTCTCGCATATGCTTATAGGTATAGCGAAAATGAAGATCTTTAGACAAAGCTGTAACATACATTACGTACCTTGACACTACTGTTTCACCTCTCAGTTGCACATATGTGATATTGGGAGAATATACGTATCGTGATATTATCAGATTTCAAGAATTTCGTAGTAAAAAAAATTAGAGAGTATATATAAGGTAGACGTCGGATGTGATAAGGATGTTGTAAAAAAGCTTATAAATAGAATTTAGCATATATGTAATCCGTTCTAGGTATATACATAACCCTTATGAACTGTTTGTGTATATAAATGCGTAGGTGCAATATGTTGAATGGGTTTTATCACGATCTGAAAATCGTGGGACGTATATCCGCTCTTTTTTAAAGCTTCGGGCAATGAATCAGATTCCCTACGTAAATATACAGTAGGAGGTTTATAACCATCCGAAATTTGTCTAGAAGATACCGAAACGTGATCAGAAATAGAAATGAGCATGTAAAAACAATTCGCAAAGAAATGTCCGGCTGATATTATTACAAAAATTTTTTTGATTTATGAAATTTTTTTTTTCAATATTGATAAAGAAAAGCTCCAAGGATCATCTCGAGATGAGATACAATAATGAAATTCCTTTCATAATATTATGACCGCCGATGGGTCAAAGAATTTAGAAAATAAAAACCTCAAAGGAGAAAAACAAGATCTAAAAACAGCGTTTTTGAAGATTACTTTTCATCGTTTTTAAAACCCATGTACAGCAGGTAGTTACTGGCAATATTTTCGAGTACACGAAGAATATAAATTGGCATTGCAGAAATTGAAAGAAAAATTTTTTTCTGGTAGAAACGAAAGTTAAAAATAATAAAAATATCGTAATTTTTTAGGCGAATCAATTCGAATATCGAAAATCTTCGCTTCAAAATTGAAAGATTTATTTTTCCCGGTAGATACGAACGTTTAAAGTAAACGGGATGTGGTAATTTTTTATGCCGATTATTTGAAAGCAAAGTCCTGTAAATTTTGGATTTTTTTCATCTCTTCAAAATCTTCATTTCGACCTGTTTTCCGATTTTACCCGATACCCGATACCCGAAGTTTGGAGATTCGTTAAAATGAAGAAAAAGTCATTTTTCAAACGATCTCAAAATTCTTTTTTATATTATCAGTTTTCGAAAATCTGCACCAACGATGAAATTAACGTTATTATATTATAATTTCACGTCCGGAACGTAACACGATCTCAATTAGGTCGTATTTATGGGTTATTATTTCAAGTATCACACAGTCTCTCAATATAATTTTGGTTTGTTTCTATAATGGGTGTTGAAACCACTCAGCGTTCTAATCAACTTTACAATTGATTGCTTGTGAGATAATAATTGAGTTTCCTATCTAGATGCAACGCTTTAAATGACCTTCGATTTACGGAAGAAGAAGGTCACGGTTATATCCGTAAAAGTTATAAATATACTAAAAAATATAACCAGAACCTCGACCTCATTGGTTATATAAAATCTATATTACAGTCGTATCGTAACCGCAGCGAGAATCTCAGGTTCAAAAAAAAATTTACCAAACTAAACAAATTTTTTATGGCAAATAATAAACGAAATATAAAAATATCTCATACCTTCAAAGTAAAGTGACGTAATATATTAATTGACTCGGTTAAAATAAAAAGTGGTGCAAAAACTTTCGAAACTTTCTATACGTCGTGCGAATTACACTTTCAGAAATTGATGTTTAACTATTTTTTCTTTTTTTTTTCTTTGTAAAGTCTTTGCAAAACAGGGATTCTTGTTCTCCTTCTTAAAGCTCTACTTCAAACTTTAAAGTTTATATGATGATTATTAAACACTCGCAGAGCTAATACTCGAAATTTCAGAGTCAGAGACATATCTGATAATTGAACTTCAACAAACAAGATCTCACTGCCAAATTTAATTTAACAAGTTTCTAGTCAGCTTGTTAATTACTTTGTTAATTTCATACGGATTAACAGTGTATAGAATCCGGATCTTGAATTAACACCAAACAATTGTAATCACAATACCGAACTTTGTTGTTAAAATTAAGATACCTAAATGAAGATTAATTATTTCTACTATTTTACGCATCGACCTATATAAATTTAGTCAATTTGATGTATGTATGTACATACATATAATTAAGGAGCCTATATACTAGTTTCTGAAACAGTTTCAAGCGCTTTTATTGTTCGAAAATCAACTCGAAGTAGTTTCAGTCCCTGTTCCGTCAGCCACATAATCATTTCGATCTCACTCCTAAACTAGGCGTTAATTATCTCTGCGGATATTAAATTATTCGAATTTTGACTCGGAAAAGCTTCTTGAACTTCGCTCTGTGAATAAATAATTTTTATACAATTATTTAAGATACTGTAAAAAATTCAGAAATTTTTTCTTAACAAACAAACAGGAGCGATCTTAGAGTTAAATTACATTAAAAAGGGTTAGCACCTCTGAGATATGAATATCCTCATCTCTCCTGTGTGAGAAATCAAGGAATACATAATCCTGCAAGATACTGAAATTTTATTGATAGAAATTTCATTTCAAGAGTTAATAGATATAATTTCGTAGTTATTGATGTGGATCTGTGTTAAAAGGAGTTCGAGCTAGTCATCAAGTTCGCAGGTATACGAAATCCGAATTGAATTTGAACTGGTTTTCATGCTCACAATAATCAAAGAAGGATAATTAGTTAGATTGAGATATACAAACGAGAACACGGTATAACCGCAATCTCCTTTGAATTCGGAAGGCGATTATTTCGATGTTTGAAATTCAGAGACTTCTAGAATATCCAAAATGGGACAAGGGTGGAATTTGTGTTTCGTAGATGGTGAAAACTCGATCTCTGAAAGGGATTTCAGCTGTTAACACTCCGAGAAGGAAAGTTCTTACGGAAGGATTCGTAGATTGTCCTTTTCGATGCCAATACATTTCCAATACTTGACAGCTCGTGATCCGCAATTCCTTCACGTCTTATAACGTAACACATAAAATACTTTCTAGCATACAAGAAGTGAAATAAAAAGAAAAATAAAAAAAGCTTTCGAGAAGGAATTTTCTACAGGAATTTTCAATAAACTTATATACTAACGTATACGAAACAATGACTTATTAAACATTCAGATATATGTTTTTTTTTCTGAAAATAAATCTACTGGAATTTCTACATTCTTATATAATTCTTTTATTTTCACAAAGCTTTACAGACATTCAACGAGATAGAATTCCTCGCTATATACATATACCTACTGTATAACTAGGAAGAGGAAATTACTGATCAAAGATATGTAAGACAGAGCTGAGTGTAAAGGACTAGAGAAATCCTCACGCCAATATCAAGCACTTGATCTCGAGATTAAGTGCCAACACTATTAATAGTAAGGTGTTAATAATTTTATCTCTTTGAAAGATGAGAAGAGGCTATACATTGCTTTGAATAAACAGCGTGTAATTTTTGTTGTAAAATATAAATCATTTTCACATATTGAAGTTAGAAATGTCGATATTTTGGTAATAGAATTAATTATTATCTCGTTAGTATATATAATTCGAAATTAGAGATCGGGATAATGCCTGTCCAATATTTCTACCATAAAACAATTCACGAGAGCTTTCATTGAACAGAAAATCAGCAAACTAGCTAGGAATCATATTCTCTCATGACATGACCTAAGCCCATCGTATTCTATTGTCTGTAAATTGATCGGCTCTCAGTACCTACCCCAGAACTTTGTGCAGCTGATTGTTCAATGCACAAAACCTGGCTGTACTACCACCGTTATATATTACATTGGTATTATACATATATACATATATATTCGTTTTACAAAAGGTGCATTTGCTGCAGAGCTTTTTTCTTTTGCTTTTGGTGTTGTGTCATTGTATTGGGTGTGAAAATAAGAGAAATGAAATATTATAAATGGCAAAAATAATCCCTTCGAATGTTATGAATGTTATGGATTGAAAATTTCTGGGGGTGAATATTAAAGTTTTGGGTTTATGTATATGTTTTCGTATGGAAGTTCAAATTCGAATTTAGATAACAAGACAAACTGTTTTACTTCCGTTTAGGTATCAAAATGTTTGAAACTCCTTCTGCTCGATAAAACATTTCGTATATAATACAACTACCACCAAAGTGTATGCGACCAAAAGGGAGTATAGGGTTTTGAAGGTAATAACTGTACAATATAACCACAGCTCTTAGACCGTAAGTATAACAATACGAGAGCAATTAAAATGCCGTAAGAAAGCTTTAAGTTAATTAAAACCGTTTATACAACGGCCAAAAAGCACGCGGGATTAAAATCAGAAGCTGTAAAAGGTATACCGAGGGGGCAGGAGTTTTTAGCTTGAGTAAATAATGCGACATTGATTATGAGAGAAAATGATGAAGCTGAGGGGTGAAATATTAGCGTTTAACCAAAATAACAAAAAAACAAAAAAAAAAAAAAGAAAGAATTCAGACCACGATTTTTAAATTGGGTAAATGTACGATGTCTGACATATACGTAACTTGACAGAAATTCGAAACTTTTGGAATAAATTGACCGCGAATTCTTGCAGCGAGCTTTTAAGCAGATACTTTGAATCAGAAATACTGCCTACCCTACCTACTCTGATATTAATCATTCTGAGATGGTTGAAACGACTGGTGACATTTGGGGGGTTGATTTTTAACGCGAGTAGCACATTAAGATCTCCATAATTACGAATTTCGTTAGGTAATTTGCGTTGAGTTTGTCGTTTGAAAACGCTTCAAGGTTTTTCTCGTTGAATGAATTATACTCTAATAACGAATCAAAGCTGTATCGGTATTTCCAAAGCTTTTTTGTTTTCTTTTTTTTTTTTTTTTACGTCGTTGAAAGTTCAAACGATTTAATTCTTTATTATAAAATTTTTATATTTTGAAGAGAAAAAAAAAAGAGCTTAATATTTCGTTTCACTTTCTTTCATTCTATTAGAAATTTTAATTAATGTCATTAATTTTATCGATGAATAATCTGTCAAAAAAATAAAAAATTAATTTCTTCGATGAAAAAGAGACAATCTTTGACATCACTGAGGTCCAATAAATCATTGATTTTTAAAAATGATATGTATCTATAAAAACGGATATTTTTAAAGAGAAAAGAATGTTAATTTATCGGAAAAATTCCGTGGACATCTCGAATTCCCAGCAATTAACATTTTCTACAAAATTCTACCTCGACCTACACCCGGTCGTGAAACTCCTGATACGCGGTTGTAATCACCGGACCTAGAATGGAAAGGAGAAAGAGAAGCGAAGAAAATAGGGGTGAATAAAAGGAGAGATATGGTCTAGGTCAACACAGTTTGTCTGGTTTTTTTATATTTTTTTTATTTTTTTATTTATTTTGTGTAGTCGTATGTGAAATTCAAATCTATGAGACTGGATTGGTTAAAAACGTGCGAGATTTTATATAGAAAAAATGAATCCTTTATAGTTTGATTTGAAAAAGGGAATAATCGTTTTGGATAGTTTAACCTATTTTTAAAAATTTCGCTGATTAAATTTAGACCAAATTTTTTACGGTTTTAGGTGTGTTAGTTTAAATTATAAGAGAACACATTTAGAACATCTGCTTTAGTTGCCTTAAGGGTTCTTCAACGCCATATTAGACCGTCAACAACGTCGAGTGAAATTAACAAGGTATTTGAATGATAGAGAAAACTGGAAAGAGAGAGAGAGAGAGGGGATGTGTGTGGGTGTGCGAAAGCTCAGCGCAGTAGATTTATGCACTTTTGATGATATGTAAAAAAAAAACGAAAAATATAGAACAAAATAAATTTATAAAAAAAAAAAAAACGTGCCATCCCCTGCAGCTGTTTCGTGCGTAATCTCTACGACCGCGAACTCTTGCATAATGCGGTTTTGTTCCCGGATATGAAATACGTAGACAATAAAAATAATAATAATATGTATATATTTTTTATAAACTATGCAGACAATAGGAATTAAAAAAAAGGAATTTTTCAAAACACGTTATACGAATCTAATTTGAAAAAATCAAAAATACTTCTGCACCCATACGACCATCAACTGCAGTAAAAATCATCGAAAATTATATTAATATACTTACAACACTTGGAAAGTGAATATGATGATAAAAATACCATATAAACTTCCTTCGACGATCGTTAAATTCGATTTTATATTAAAGCTAAATGTGATAATCATATCATGGCTTTTATCGAATACCTACGTTGGAAAAGCTTTCTTCTAAAAATATATATGTTTGTGTATAACTAGGGGTAGAAAAAGACCCCTCTCATTTATTAATTTGTTCATTTATTTATTACAAAATTTTGAAATTATAATTAGTTGCGAAATATAATCGTAGGAATTTGTTGATAAGCCGATGACAAGCATAGGAAGTCTACATACCTATTTATCGAACTAATTAACTTCTATATAGTATATGTGTAGTTAGGGATTCAAAATAGGTATACACAAAGAAAAGCCTAGTATTAGTAAATCAATGGAGTTTAATCCATCACTTTGTAAAAGCCGAAAGCAGTATATAGAGATAGCTGTAGGTAGTCTAGAAATTATGTGTAAGGTAATTCTGATTAACCTTATCATTGCTTTCATCGCTTTAGAAATTAAAACTTTAGCGACCTATCTCCACATACCTATATCTCGTAAAGTTACACTCTCGGCATTTTCTAATCTGCTTGTATCGTAGCTGATATTTAATAGCTGCCATGAAATATGGAAATCGAAAGACGATGATATTTATAAAACAAAAAAAAACAAAAATAAAAAAAATCAGGAAACCGGTTGACCTGTGGGCCAACCCTAAAACTTCCCGCTGTGTTAAATACGTTACAATTAATTGATACTATTGTGTTTATAATAAATTAAAGAAGGTTATAAGTATAATTAGTTTTCCCTATACAAATCTTTTTTTCTTCAATTTCTATTCTTCGAATAACTTTGAAACTACTCGACCGATCGATTCCAAAATCTAATCAGATCTAAGTCTTGATGAACCCTTTCGATCGCTGCAACAATCATTCAAATCGGTTAATTCGTTCCAGAGGTATATCGTACGAGAAAAAGAGAAATTTTTGTCGTGCAATATCTTTTGAACCGAGCGTTCGATTTTGATGAATCTTATGGCGATCGAAAGGGCTATCCAAGAGCTAATTCTGATCAAGTTTTGAGACTAATCGCACGAACAGTTCAGGAGTTATGCGCTAAAAACATGAATAAAAATTGTTTTTTAATTTTTATTTCTCAAATAACTTTGAAACTACCCGAACGATCGACTCCAAAATCTAATCAGATCTAAGTCTTGATAAACCATTTCGATCGCCATAAGAACCATTCCGATCGGTCGATTTGTTCTAAAGATATCGTACCGCAAAAATTTACACACACATACGGACGGACGTCCAAAAATAGTTAGAATAGCTTCTTCGGACCCCAAAACGTCAAGATCTGATGGAAACTCGATTTTCGAAAACCAAACTGAAGCCACTAACTTCCCTTTTGTTTTGAAAGTTTTTAATTGTCATTGCGGGAAGTTAAAAAAAAAAAAATTAAAAGAGTTGAAATTCCGAAGCGGAAGTTAAGAGGGAATAAAATGCTCGGAAATAAACTCTGTGTTAACTATACATCGGAATTCTTATTTGAGTGACGTTTGATATCCGTTTTATATTAAAACAGGATAATATTAATTTGTGTCACTTCAAACGTTATTATACCATGACGTGGATCATAGGTATTCTCAAAATGTCACAAACATGTTAAATAAAAACTGTGTACGTAAACAAGCGCATGAAGCGATTCATCATTCGCAGGATACGTGTCAATACCGTAAATTTTGCAGGAACCGTAAAAATTGATATGCCTTTTAACATCTCGTAAAAAAATAATAATAAAAAGTATAAAAAGCTGTTTCAGCAATTTTTTACTTTTCTTTCAAGCGTTTTAAACCGATTCTAAAAACCTCGGAAATAATTTCTTTTTTTTTTTTTTTTCAAATCAAGCCTACGCTTTCAAAAATATTTTAATATATTATTTAAAGAAAATATGAGATTTTCATTGCTGTGACTTCGTATAAGAAACTTTATTTTCTCTCAAATTTAAATTAGCAAGAAAAAAAAGCTTAAAATAAAAAATTTCCCTATCCAAAAATAAAATTTGGTAAATATCATTAGTTTACTCCAAAATTCCATCGATGTAGAATTTTCTCATCAAATTTGGATAAGTTTTGATCAAAGATCCGACCTATGATTAACCCCTTAGGAAATTTTGGCAATTAACTTTCTGAGTACTACCCTGAACAGTTCTTGGCAGTGCAGGGTTGCGATTAATTATAGGAAAATATTCACTCATCCTTCGAGCTTTGGACAGTATGAAGATCTCGTGTCAAAGGATACCGCAAAAGGAATTCTATGTTATACGAGAATTCTGCAAGACCCGACACTGAAAATTCTTGCCAAGGTTCATGCCTATCAAATACTTACACGCGTTACCACATTTCTCTCATGAAACATCTAACGAATCCCCTTATACCTACGTCCCTTATATTTATTCAGTTAACAAAGAACTTTTGGATTTTAACCAATTTAAATTAACGAAAAATTCCGCTCTTGAAATCACTCACTTTTTCATAAATTACATCACATTCTTCAACTTTCTTTGTGTTAAATACTTGAATGATAATCGGATATAGTATCGGATAGAAATTGGACAATAGAGTAAAAAATCTCGATTATACTATCGAAGTAATTACCCAAATACATGAGATAATTAGGATTAAATTGGATAGTTCGACTGTTTACAGAACCCGATAATTATCGCTTTTATTTCGTCGTTAAAATCCTGGGAATCGTTTGATATGGGTAAAGATTTCTGCAATAATCCTTAATGCCCGTAATTGCCTAGGATTAGAATCGGGCTTTTTCCTCTTATATAAAGAAAGGACGATCATTAATTTCTGCTATTATAATCAATCGGTAGATAGACGATCGATATAAAGCTGGATTTTGTTCTAAAAGGTCAGGAAAATTAAAACAGCTTTCGTATTTTCTATAGATATTCCTCCCGGACAAACATCCGACTTTCAAAATCCTAAGGGAGATTTTTTTTTTTTAATAATCTTTAATCCTCTTACGAAGTTACATATGGAATTGACTGTTTGTTATGTGAATAGGAAAGTTGTAATAATTAATTAATTTCGCAAACGAGATTCGATGGATTAGAAATTTTTTTTAAATGACCCGAAGAATTATCATCGAAATTTTGACCGTGAAATTATATTTATAATTTATGAATGTGTATGTAAAAAACGGTAAAGTATAAATAAAAAACAAAAAAATAACCCGAATCATCATCAATCAAATTTTCTGTCACATATACGTCGATCTCCGAACTGGTCATCCCAGAGATTTCCGAGGGACGGGGTCGAATTGAATAAATAAATTCTGTTTGACATTCAGATTCAATTTTTTTTTTCTCCCTTTTTTTAACGCCTCTTTATCGCTTCGATAAGCTCTCTGAATATTTGCTAAATTTCATACGGACAATTTTGTTAACGGGAAAAATAAAAATAAAAAAAACGTATAGATACATCACGTTCGTCAATCCCTGCGAATATGATTAGTTGATATTTGGTCGTGAATTTGGATCCCAATATAACTGGGCAAAATCTCTCCTAATTGGACGCCAACTAAACCAAAGACAAGGAAAGCTTCCAATCAGTAGGACTTAGTTCCTGCAGGTCCTTCGTCAAGTGAACAAGTAGGAATATCACAAAATCAAAAAAAAACGTCGACAAAAACGAGTTTTATACTTTTTATATTTTCCCTTAAATAATCGCAAAAATAAATAAATAAATAAATATATTTCTGAGATCATTTTCATGCAATTGAAATGTTTTTTTTTTTTTTTTCAAATGAGGTTCTATAATCTGGAGAAACAGGACAAACACCGCGGTTTAATAATCTGAAAGAAAATTTAGAAAATCGAATTTACGATCACTGAGAGGATTTTAATTAGCTTTATTTATTAACGACTGAATATTTCATACCGTAGCAAAAATGAATAAAAAAAAAAAAAACTGTAGTTTTAATAAACGAATACTTGGAGTTCAGTTCAGCTTCTGATAATTTTTTATTTTTTATTTTTTTTTAATATTATATATCTGGATCAAAATTACCTCCGAATTCCATTCCGCATGTTGAACAAACCCTTCAGCCCAGTACAGATTTTATTTTTAATTATCAAATTCCAACCATTTCCTGGATAATATATCGTTACGTATATATCTGATCGTCAATTTTTGAGGATTTAAAAAAAAACAGAATAAAAAAAAAAAAAATCCTTTTTATTTTGCTGACGATGAGTCATATTCCGGAAATAAAAGCTCCAGATTAGCAGCGTCGAGTATATAATCTATACCGCGAATCGGGACTCTTGTTGAAAATTTTATTGTTTTTTGAGCGCAATTTCGTCCATGCAGTAAAGATTTTTATTTTATGATTATTAATAAAAGATTTTAAGGATCAAATCCTGACCTTGCGAGTTTGTGACGAAGTTAATCTACTATATAATTTTAATGAAGAACTTAAAAAAGTTGAAAATTAAAATTAAGAGCTTTTAACGATTCTTAAAGCTCTCTTTAATTTAATTAATACATGCAATGATTTTCCCGCTAGATTTTACTACTATGATACTTCGTCAAGTTCATCTGTACCTAATTCTTGGTATAATTAAATTCCGAAAATTAGTTCCGAGGATCTTGAATCGTATAAAATTTTTTTAATTACTAATTTCATTATCGTAATTAAAAAAAAAAAAAAAAAACAAAAAAAAAAAAAATCTGAATTCCTCGATTCTCTATAAAAACCAAAGCTCATCTATATTTTCTTCGTTATATTTTATTAATGCATTTCCAATTTTTTAACTAAATCCTTTCTAAGATAAAAGTCTGGATACCCGAAGTAAAAAATTGAAACATTTTTCATGTTGAAAGATGAAATTTCTTTCTTACAGATTTATGACGAATAAAATTTATTAATTAATGAAATCAAACTCACCACTGGAAGACTGATCTCGTTGACGACCGAGATATAGAGAAGCAAGGTAATCAGATAGTTCCTCGCGGACGATCCCATGTCTTCTTCACCAGCTGTATAAATTTTTTTTTGTTTCTTTTTTAATAATTTTTAAATTTATTTTTAATTTATTTATTTAGTTTCTCTTGTAAACCGAAGAAGAACTCTTCCCGTTCTTCTCCTGGATTCAAAGGTTTATGAAACTCGAACGCGATGTCCGTTGCGAGTAACGGTTTCGCGGGCTTACCACCCTTATATAGGCGCTCGACGTCTTTTACATCCCCGATATAACCCGGGCGCAAGCGTCCTATGCTTTTCTGCGTCTGCGTATACGTATACGTGTTTATAATCTGTGTATGTGGCTTTTGAGGGGATGCAAATTGAGTCTGTGTGGATGGAGTAGGCTGTTGCGCAGCTAATATTCACGATTATTGCATGTTACTTCTTTTCGTAAAAAAAAAAATAAAAAAGAAAAAAGAGAAATAAATATTATATATCAAATAAAAAATGATAAAAAAAATTACACCTATTTTTAAATTCATCTCATATCATACGCGTATAACTCTCTCGACTATTTCCACATCCATATATAAAACATCGCCTACATTCTTTCACATATCATTCATCAAATGACTAGTAGAAAAGTTCTATTCATACAATTTTCAACCCTCTTTACTAATTCTTTTTATTTTTTATAGTACGTAGTTCTTTTGTTTTCTCGTCTTTGGTTTTTTTTTTTTTTCATTACTCTTTTTCCTATATATTTTTCATAATACATACCTTTTTTTTTATCTTATACTTAGACGTAATATATTTGACTATTATAGGTATATAGGAAAAAATAAAATATTGGAAACGATGGAGATAAATTTCTGAAGAGAATTCTTCCTTTTGTTTTATACACTTTTTTGGATCTTTGATATAATCAAAGCAAAGGACATAGGTATATACATACATATGGGGCTGTCCACGTCGAAACGACACGACTCCAGACTTCAAAGTTTTCGATTTGATTTTTGATTTTACATGTTATAATTCTATGCCTGGAGAACCTGTCAAATTTTGTTTCAAATTTTTCAATCAACCTTTTCGGAATTATAAATATTTTCAGGAATGAAAATAGGACCTTTTTTTAAATTTCGAAAAAAACTTACAAAAATTCTATTAATGATATAGAATAACCTACCACTTCCAAAAACGTGGGCAGAATTTGTCTTATATATTTTTTACAAATAGACGTGGTCTCTATGTTTAGATAATTGAAAAAATCATTTTTTTGTTTTGTTTTTTTGTTCTGTTAAACTTCGGAGAGACGTAATCAACCAGTCTGATAAGAACTGACAGTGACTACTGGCTCTTCGGTTTGGGGTATAGACGATTCTATATTACGAGTCATCTGTACTAATAATGAAAATATAAAACTAAATAAAATGTTGAATTAATTACGAAATGTGTAAAAGTATAATTATTGTTAATATAATTAACAGTTTTTATATTTCTTAATTCAAATAGAACAGATTTTGGATACGAAAATGCATTTTTTTTTGTTTTCATCCCTTAAAATTTTTGAGGAAAATTTGAACACTCTTCGTTGTCTTTCATGATAAAAATTGTTGTAGTTTTATCGACAAGAAGAACGAATTTTTCTGAAAAACTATGAAAATTTATAATTTTTTTTTTTTCTTTTTAATGAAAAATTACGAGAATCTAAAATTTGTTTTAAACGACTATGAAATGTTCGAATTTTCGGAAAAAAAATTGTAGAAATTCGTATAGGAATATAAATTTCCACCATGGGTAAGCTTCTCTCCATCTTCACATCAGCAACTAGAGAGCACTGTAATCATATTAACATTAGCATAATTATTATGCATTACGTGACAATCTAGATGAATTGATATTCTGGGAAAGTGCTTTCGAACTATTCTCCATAAGTACCTACACCGTATAACATGCAGGTAATACCTACCTGCAGTGACAGACAAACCAAATGATTAATTTTTCGGAAAATTTTTTCAAACTCAGATTTTTACTGTTAAAAACCTTTCCGATATTTAGCCCTTTCACATTTCAGATCTTCGGTCATTAATCAGAAGAGTGTTAGGTCTGTGCCTGTATGTATACCTGCATATCTTACTTTTCCACGAAGAACATATAAATATCTATTTATAAAACGAGGAGAAGATGATCTGAAGTTCTCAATCGCAAAGGGTCGAATCACCGAGGGGATTGAAAGCTGAAGATACTCGAGGTGTACGATGAGCTTGCAGAGGCGTCGTCGTCGTAGTTTTTTCAAATGAATACGACACCGTGGTATACCTTTTGGGGATATAAGTCATGAATAATTGAAATAAAATATCCAACTAATGCGTGCTGCATGGGGCGGTTTGAAAAATATATATGTATACCTTATAGTCGTTAAAACTTATATTCATTGATGATATACACCGATATACGATATAAAAATCGACTACAGAGATTTAAAAAAATTTCCAAAATTTTACCACTCAATTACAAAAAAAATATACATACATATAGTCGATGTAAAATTGTCAAATTTTACATTTCGTAGCGCTTGAAGGTTCCGAAAAATTTAGTCCAGTTACAAAATCGTAGACTCTAAAATTACAGAAATTTTTGAATTTGACAAAATTTCAAATTTCAAGTAATGGTATGGAAATATTTTGCGTTAAATCGTTCAAAAATAACGACAAGTCCATCTTAGTTGACCATTTTTTTTTTTTTTCTTTTGGTTTTCGTTGCTTACAAAGTACCCGAAATAATTTTTGACCTTTCGATATAATTTAATGAAAAGAATTTTTAGTAATCGATTGATATTTTTCTGATGAAATAAAATATCGAAAGAAAGAGCCTATACAAGGCTTGTTTTAGATTCTGGAGTCCGGAAAGACTAGAGTCAAATTTTTTTTCGAGAATTTCACTAAATTGTTTCTTCTACTTTATGGATATTGATAATACCTAATCCACATCAATTCATACCTTGAGAGCCACCGGACGTTTCGATCAAAATATAATTTCTCCCGCAGTATTGAGCCAAGAGTTTTATATTATTTTATTATATTTTTTTTTATTTCGTCCTATCATAGATTAAATTTCTATGAAATTAGAGAAATTCAGGGCTTGTACGATATCAGTGGGAATAAAAGAATAATTTATTCTACAATAAAAAGAAAAAGAAAAAAAAAAAAAAAAAGAAGACGATTAGGAGAAAGACGTTCTTTCAATACGAAATAAAGTCCCGCCAACTATATATCAGGAGAGCGATATTAATATCTTCCACATAATGGAGAATAGGAAATGACTTTCTCAACCTCGAGGCTTGATTCCCGCGAAAAATGACTTCGGGAAACTCCTCTTTCACCGTATACCTACCCTAATTTGATTCCATTCGATCCTTCCTGACAATGAATAGCAGCTCTGGAAAGTCTGACTTTACGCGCATATTGACCCATGCACTATATACCACGGATACTGATAAGCTCTTATCGTATCGTCGACTGTCATTGTCGCGTTTTCTATTACCATCAATATACGCCGCAATAAGCATAATCAAATTTAAATAAAAAAAAAACTTTATCGCCTCACGATCTAAAAAAATACCAAAACTCGAAACAGAAAAAAGAGAAATATTTTGCAGAAATTTTCTGTCAAAACACCAAAAAAAAATATTCTGCAGTCGTTATACTCGACGAAATAATTTTTTGTAATAAAAAGTATCGAGGCAAAATAAGTGACTTCATTATACGATATCGCAATGGACAGAAGGCCCGTGGATTACATCGTGAGTTATAAAGAGACAAAAAATATTCGTATAAAATCGAGGGGACTTTTATAAGTGAAATTCGTATACTAATAAGTCACTTTATAAAATCCGTTTCGATTAGACCTGCGCAGCGCTTGCGCATAAGCCTCGTTTCCAATCTGGGTAAAAGAGGAGGAGAGTTGAGAAGTCGATTTTCGTGTCCCGTTATACACACCGCGCAGCACCGCGCACAGTGTGCAGTACGTAGTTTAATCGTATTCCTGATAGATATACCTACCAACGTAGATACATACATCATACGTCGTGCGGTATTCGCACAACGATATACTAATTGCCATGACCCGGACTAAAGATCGACTGTATTATTTAAAATCGTGTTAATAAACGTATATGATATAACGTATGAATATACAAAACAAGGGTACACTGCAACGATGCGTTTTTCGTTCGCGATATTCGTAACGCTTAATCGCAGCCAGTTAATTAAAGAATATAAAAAACGTGTCGTTTATAAAACCGATAATTATTTAAGAATTTTAAAATGCTACCGGAAATGCTACGTCTTTCATATCAACACCGAGCATTTTATTGTTACGTGATACTCAGCGTATGGATCTTCCTACTGGTCGCGGGTAATTATGAATTATTATAAATATATTTACTAATTTTAACTCATTCCGAACGATATTAATTATCGCTTCTAAGTGTTACAATCTCGTATTTTTTATTCTCTATATAATTTCAATTAATTTCTATTCATTTTTTGATTTGTTCTTTGTTTTTTTTTTTTTTTTTTTTGTTATTTCTTATCCTTATAGGCATGTACAAGTACATCGGTGCCGATGAGAAAACTTCCAGCCAAGGCAGACGTTCACCTAGTGATCAAATATCGTTAAGAGAATTTCCACGCAATTTAAAACTCGATGTTAAGACTAAAAAAATATTCAGATTCTGTAATCCACCCGATGACATCAACCCTGGAGCCGAAGGTGAGATTAAAAATTAAACTATTCGTTGATTAAAAATGAAGAACTAAATTAATTAAATGAACTTGTTTAATCGATAGATGTTCAAAAAATTTAACGAAATCAAGCGCTTTAAATTCTATAGACAAAGATATCAAAAATTTATTTTTTTCCGCAGGAAAAGTAGACGGAAATTTAACTTTGGAAGGTATACTAGTGTTCATTCGTCATGGTGACAGAGGACCTTTGGCTCACGTGCGTAATATAACAACAGTAAATTGTGCTAAAGATTTTAGCGGAAGTCCTGATATGGAGGCGATTTATTTGTCATATCAAAATTTCCTCCAAAATGTATCGAGCTATTCAAAGACAGCTTGGACTCAATTTTTGGGACCTTTTCACGGTTTTCCAATGCTGCCTGTTAATTCTAAGGACTGTAAACTCGCCCAGTTAACTGGACTGGGTATAAATCAATTGCTTAAGACTGGATTGCTCCTGAGGAATATATATTACAGTAAATTAAACTTGATTAATAACACGCTGGGATCAAAAGACGTGATAGTTTATAGCACGAGGTATAGACGGACTGTACAAAGTGCGGTTGCGCTTTTATACACGTTTTTGGAAAACGATAATTTCGGTAATCTGGCTAAAATAAATCTCCAAGAGAGCCAGAGTCTGGCTTTTTGTAATTCTGATTGCGCCTGTTCAGCAGCTGATAAATTCAATAAACAACATTCAAAGGAAATGGCTGAACACCTAAAATCCCATCCTGCAGTAGCCAATTTGATTAAACAAGCCTCTAACGTTGTTTTCGAAATGCCTGATCAAGCTCAAACTACTGATCCAAATTCTCTGAGAGACGCTCTGCTCACTTACGTATGCCACAACGCTCCTTTACCATGCATAGATTTAGACGTTCAGCAATTTTGCGTTAAGACAGAACATGTAACAAGTCTTTTTGCATATACTGAATGGGAGGCTAAACAACATGCAAAAAGTCGTAGCCAAAGAAAATACGGTTTATTAAGAGCGTATGGTTTGCTAAGGAATATCGTATCTCATATGCTGAGGATAGTTTCGGAAGCAAAACCAAAGATCGTTTTGTACTCTGGGCACGATAAAACTCTTGAGTACTTAGCTACTGCTTTAGGATTGATCACTGATAGATTTTCACTTTCACATTACGCCTCGAGATTCATTATCGAAGTTTATAAAATTAATCCAAAAAATGAAAATCACGTTGCTAGCGATTTTTACTTCCGGGTTGTCGTCAATGGTAAAGACTTTACACAGGATATACCGTTTTGTAAAAACGCAAACTACTTTGGTGTAAATGTTTATGATCGTGTAGCTGATAAAAATGATAAGACTAAAATCGAGTCGAAATTATGCCCGATTGAAGCTATTATCAGACAGTTACATGATGACTATTTCACACCGTTTAATGCTACCAATTTTAAAGACGCTTGTTCGCTACGTAAACATGGCTAAAAATTCGAATTAAAATTAACCGGGTGTAAGCATTTTGCTCGGTTTTGTTCTCCGTTTTTTTTTGTTTTTTTTTCTTTGATTTTTTGCACATAAAAAATTAATTTACGTATAAAAATTATTGAAATTTGTTTAAAAGCTTAGTCATGACCATAGCACAATGGTTTTTAAAAATAATCAATTAATTTCAATCATTAATCGTCTACCGTTTAGTCAAAAACTTGTACGACGTAGGTAATGAATAATGTTAAACTGCGAAGAAAGTACAGTGTATGTATGTTTCAATCAGGGTTCATTATACAATTTGATCAAAGAAACCGTGTTCTTCGTCATTTTTGACAGTCCAAAAAACAAAAAATTTTTACAAAATAGAAAAAAAAAAGAAACAAAAACGATTTTTCAACGACATTTTAGTAAAGAGAATAAAGAATTGGACTTAAAAGTGGAGGGCGAACCCCGATTTAACAAAAAAACAAAAAAGAAAATCAGAAAGAAAAAAAAAAAACAATTTTTGATTATAGGAGTAGATGTGTTAATTCTATGATAAACGATTTATGATAATTTGAAAGAAAAATAAAAAAAAAAAACAGAAAAAACGTTTTTACCAAGAAAGTATTAGGTGTCCCTTTAATATGTAAGAACTGTTTACCCTAAAAAGTATAAATATAGGTAGTATTGTATACACATTCGTTAGAATTTAATTATATACCGAGAAAGAATAATAATAATAATAATAATAATAATAATAATATATCCAGGCGTAATAATAATGTAATGAAAATATATATAAAATAAAAGTAAAATTTGTTTTTAAAAGCACATGTTTACACGACACACTATATAGAAGAAAAAAATAAAAATTAAAAATTAAAAAAAAAAAGTCTATCCAAGAAAAAGCCTTAAGAAAATAATAATCTATCTAGCTGTATACTTATATTGATATGTTTATAATAGAAGTTATTATTGAAAAAAATTTTAAATATTATACATATTATACACATAGCTATAGATGCGGCCACTATATATTTTATCATACGACGTGATGTATATATGTAAATAATATGATATATATGTATAACGACTTACGTATGTATATTAATGTTTATTACTGGTATCCAACTTGTTAGCGATAATTCATCGTTCTCATCGATTCAAAATCCGTATTTCAGTGTGTTTTTGTTTATTTTCAATTACCTATTTAATTTATAGTTTCTATGGATTAAATATCAAGATATTATAGTAAACTGAAAATTAAACATTGATGACTTTTATCAATGTAGAAAAAGAAGAAAAAAATATCCAAGAATTTAAAAAATTCAAATTTCATTTCCATTTTAGATATTATGAACTATGTGAATAATATGCTTGTGGGATACCTTAGATGTGTAAATTATTACTATATATCTTGTTTTGATGTGTAATATTCTATAATAAATATATTGTATTTAAAAAAAAAAAAGAGAGAAAAACAAAACAGAAATAATTGTTAAAACTTTAAAAAGTTCTCAAATAACTAAATTATTTAAAAAAAAATAAAAATAAAAAAAACTTAAAAATAATAATTAGGTATGTATAAAAATATGTACGCCTCATCTTATCTGAGAAATAGTTACATAACTAATATGATGATATTATAAATTAAAGAATCAACGTAAATTACGTTTTATCATCATTGGTAACGTTTTATTCATTTATTATATAAAAACAGACATTTAATAAATATATAATACAATGTACAATACAAGGCACATGTTTCGTTCCATTTCAATATTCCGTTTGTATCTCTTATCGTAATTATGATAAATATTAATTAAAAAAAAACATTTAAAAAAAAAAAACTTGAAATGCTTTGGTCATGTTGTCTCGAAACAAATAGGTATAGGTATATCTCATCAAACGAGTCAAAAAAGAAAAAAAAAAAACAGAAAACAACAAATTCACACCATGTTACATACTTATACAACATTAATTCTTAAAAAAAAAAAAAAAAACACGTCTAAAAACAAGCAACAAAAAATAAAATAAAATAATAATAAAGACAATACTAATTCTACGAAAAAATCTTACAGACTAGTAGTAATAGTAATAGTAGGTAGCAAACAAGTTTGTATTAAAATGTTAAATCGATATTTAACATTTTTCATACATCAAATATTGTAAATGTATATACATCCGTCTGAATTAATCAAATCGACCACAAATATATAATTATAGCTACATTTATATTTTATGTTATGTTTTTTTTTTTTTTATTCATTTATTATTTGTTCGAATGCCCAGTTCTTTTTTAAAATTTCCATAAAGCACAGAATAACTAAGATATATCTAATATAAATATATCTAAAGTCAACTGTACTTAGACGGAAAAATTCAATCCCATACAAGCCATACTTATATGACTGCGTTACGTGATTTGTGCGATGCACAATTAGTCGAAATAATAAAAAAAAAAAAAATAAAAATAAAAGTTATACATTAATATAATAATTGGTTTAGTTTTGTACTTGGTGAACTAAAATTTTTTTGTTTTGAGGTAAACGGTTTCAAAATAATACACCCCTCTTTTTCAATCGGACGTTAATTGACCAACATCTATCATTGCGTGGTCTAACTTTTTTTGAATAGTCACAAAACGATCCAGGTAATGCTCAAGAGATAAACCTCCAAGGCCACCGTCTCTCCTGAAACAATAATCAAAATTTTATCCAACATTCGATATTCTGTTTTTTATACACAGAATTAAAAATAAAGAACTAAATTTAGACAAAATGAGAAAAAAAATATCATGATTTCAATTTCATTCAAAGGATTCATAAATTTGATAAATTTTTTTCAGAACCGCAGACATTCTAGAAGAAAAAATCTTCTCAACACTTACAAGTTAACTGGTCTGTCTCTAACAGGAGGTGAATGATTTGAGGCAGATTTTCTCAATGGTAAAAATGACTGTTCAGGATTTCCAAGAACTGCATTAGCACCGACTCTTTTTCCCGTTCTCCATCTCTTAATCAGCCATCTCATTCTACGAATGCTGATAATAGCTAGAGCCACACGTTTGAACCTTATTCTTGGAGACTTTTTATTGTTACTAGTAGTCGTGTGTTCTCTCTGGACTATAGTTAGCTGCGCTAATACAGAGAGTGTACTTTCCTCAGAGAGTTGATATCCTCCGACAACACAAAGTAGATAACGTTTCTGGTAAGCTAAAGCCTTACGACGGCTATCGGTCCGCAGATACTTTCCATAAAAGTGTTGCAACTGTTAAGAAAAATAAAGGAATAAAAAAAATAAATAAAGAGTTATATTATGTTCAAGGATATGAGATAAAATATAGTCACTAACATTTTCTACCATCTCAGCACTCATTGCACTTGCTGTATTTGTAGTTTGATTTTGTTGCGATATTTGAGCCTCGAGCGATTTCACTCTTGTTAAATAGTGTTCTTTCTCTTGTCTTGCTTTTGACAATTTTTCGTGAAGGATATTCTTGTCGTCTAAATGCTTGTGCAAACTCTCGCTCAAGTCCTGAAAGAAAATATGAATGAAAATAGGATTAAATTTCACATTTTTCATTTTAATTTCTCTAAATCTAATCACCTGAATCTTTTGCACAAGTTTTGCCGGTACATTTTTGTCTGTGCAAAGTCTTTCGCTCTGTAATTCACTGGTAAGATCAAGCTCTCGTTTAACGCTTAATTGAAGGTCGTTTTGCATGTCGTTTATAACTTCTTTCAGTCTTTTTTCCTCCTCTTTTGCTGAAGTAAGCTTTTTCACTAGCTCAATAGCTTTGAGTCGTTGTGTCTCGATGCATTGTATGTATTGCTCTTGTCTCTCGTGATACTTTGCTAACTCTTTTTTAGACTGAGACATGTCTGCTTCCAAGTCGAGCTAGAATTAGAATAAACCTCATCATTGAAATGCTGAATATACCCGTGATCATCAAACATCAAGAAAATGAAAACACATTGCTAAAAAAAATGGGAAAAAATGAAAAATCAGTCGATATTTTAGTCAACATCAAATAAACCCACCATAACTTCTCGCGTATTCGCAATTTCCCGTCTAAGACTCTTAAGTTCGTTATGTTCGTCGGTTCTTTGCTGTTGTCTCTTTTCCTCGGCTTCTTTAATCGTGTCAATTCTCTTTTGTAGCCATTCACATTCTTCTTCTCTAGCTCTGAGCTCGTCTCTGGTTCTTTTTAAGTCTGTTTCAAGATGGTCTTTGATTCCCTCGACTAAGGCGAGTTTACTAGCCAATTTCTCTTTGTCGTCATTTGCCATTTCAAGTTCTCTTTCATATTTAGTTTTCTCGCTGATTATTCTCCGGATATTGTCATTCAACTCGACGTTCTTTCTCTCTTCCTTTTCAAACTTCTCAGAAATAGATACGACCTTCTTTTGCTCAGTTTCAACCATCTCTTGCAAATATTGCTCCTTAAGACCAACACCTTCATCCAATTTTTGAGACTTTAGTTTTTCTCTTATAGAATTCAACTCTGTTTCAATACTCTTGTGTTCCCGACGCATCAGAGATAAATCGGATCGCAATTTTGTCTCCGCATCTAAGGAAGCCTCTAGCTTCATCCTTAAAGCCTGAATATAAATTTGTTTTTACAATTATAAGAAATGATAAAAACCAAGTAACACCAAACTAAAACTAAATCGTTTTAAACTGACCGCAATCAATTCAGAATCATGCATCTGCGCCTGGTGACTAGCAGTCTGTTCTCTTTCAAATCGTATTTTTAAATGTCGAGTCATATCTCTTTCCTTTGCAAGTTCCTCGTTAAGTCTGCTAACAGCTCTGGACTCTTCTTCCAAATCAGATCTGAAATATTTTGCAAAGTTAAGTTTAGTGGTATGTTATCAAAATGGAATGAGATATGTTACTTACTTTATTTGTAATACACGATTTTCGTACTCTGAAACCTGTGATCTAAGCATTTCGGTCACTATCTCCAAATCATCTTTCAGTTTAGTCAATTCTTCGTTAGATTTGTTGGCCTGTTTCAGTTTCATACGAATATCGTTGTACCTTTGAGCTATTTTATCCTGTTTTACTTGATCAACCGGTTCAATATCCAAAGAATTACAAGCGTGTCTTTCGATTCGTCTTTTAGTACCACCTTCTTCATTCTCGCTCTCAATCGCACTCATAATTTGTTTATCCAATCTAGCAGAGACTTGTAATTCTCTTTGCACCATGTCTTCTATATCGCCTTCGTCCTCGGATGGTTCTGAAATAAAATTTCAATAAAAACTATCCCTTTTTTTAATTCAAAGCTTAATTTATGAAAAAAATTCCGATATACTAACGAGATGAATTGGGTCTAAGTTGATCAATTTCTTCGTGTAATTTTTCGACCATTTCCTTAAGCTCAGCATTTACTTTCCTTTCATCTTTAAGCTTCTTTCTTAATTCCACGACATTTCCTGACTCCTTCATCTTGTTTTGGATAGTTTCTAAGGCTCTTTGTAAACTTTTACTATCGTCACTCATTTGCCGAATAACTTTGTCCTTTTCTTTGAGATGTTCTTGGAGGTGATGTATTTCTTGATCCTTATTTTCGCTCGGTGAAGATGCGCCTGACCAGCTAGACCGCCTTGCCATTTCCTCGAGTCTTCTGATGAGAAGATCTCTGTTGTTTAATCCTTCGGTTAGTCTTTGCATTTCAATTTCACAATTGGATATCTCATGTCTGCATGTTTCAAACTTAGTTTTGTACTCGTAAAGCTGTTTATTCTCATTTTCTATCTCCACGTTACGAGTCCTGAGTGTTTCTATGGTAATATCTTTCTCGAAAATAATTTCTTTTAGGTTTTTTAACTCTTGAATTTTTTCCCTTAAAGTAGTCTCGATTTTGTCAAGTTTTTTTGTCACTTTTTCATCAAACTCTTGCTTAATTCTTGTATTTTCCTTATTTAACTCCATAACTATTTTTTCATTAGTCTGCATCTTACTCTTGTATTCTTCCAGCTCTTCAGTTTTTAATTTCAGGCTATTCTCAACCTCTAAGAGATCGTTTTTAATCTTTGTTTCAGAAGCTTGACTCAACTCGAATTGATCTTTATAGAAAAATTTATCCCAAGTCAAAGTATCGATAGTTTCCTTCAACTCTGTACGCAATTCCAACAAATCTCTTTGCATAGCTTTAAGCTCGGCTTCTCTTTCGTTTAATTTGTCCGATTTTACTACAAGTTCTTCCTTTATTTTAGTTAACTGATTTTCCAGCTCTTGAATAACTCTCTGATTCATATCGTCGCCAGATTTCTGACTCTTATTGACAGATTCAATCGACTTATTTCCATGTCTAGGACAGATATTTTCATTCATTAAATCAACGGACGTTTCTTTGGCTCCAATTCCATCAGATTCATGAGTTTCCGCCGAGGAATGTTCTCTAGAAAGATTATCATCGTTTACTTCGCTCTCTATCACGTTACGAGATTTTACTAAATTCTCCTTATTTGAGCCGCTGTTATCTCCCATCATTGGCGATTTCAGTTCCGATGTACTTTGAGCCAATTCAATTCCCGTCAAGCTTTGAGTATGAGGTAAACAGCTTTCTGACAAGCTTCGTGACTGAGAGTGTAATTCTAGTCTGGGAACACTGGGGCCTGTTTTATTTGGTTCTATCATAGAAATCGGAGAAACTTGAACATATTTTAGCTGACTTGCATCGCTGAGTGTCTTTAGATTGGAAATATTGTACGGCAAAGTTTGAGTTAGATTAACAGCTTCTCTAATGGCTTCAGGGAACTCTTCGCACTCTGAATTTATAGATAGAATATCACTCAATGTACGAGCGCTGTTTTTAGGCTCAGCTTGCTTGATCAGTTCCTTTAACTGACTCTCGTCCAAATTAAGAGACAGATAAATTTCCAACTGTTTTTCCTTCTTGGATAATTGATCTTTCAAATGATCTATCTCCTCGTTTTTATCCTCTAACATAGAGTCAAGAAGTTGCGGCAACTCTTGCTGAGCTCGCTCTTGCGACCCAACTTTTTCCTGCAAAAATTTAGTTAACATCTATGTAACTGGAAGAAATTGATACACAAAAAAAAAAACACGGCTTCAAATTTTCTTAAAAACATAATAAAGGACTTCAAATGACCGAAAGCTTACCTCTAACAACTTCTTCTCATCTTCTATTACTTGCAGACGATCTCTAAGTTTTTGAATAGTGTTATTCTCGGTCTGAACAACGTTTGCAATCTCGCCTTCTTTTTCTTGAAGTAATTTATTCGCTCTGTCTAATTGCATCTGGATATCTTTTATCTGCAAAAATATGATTACATAGAACAAAATAAACATTGAATGATAAGTTGTAGTCGAATTTGTAATGATAACAAACCTGTAGTTCTTTCTCGGCCATTCCCCGTTCCAAAGAGTGCAATTTTGCGTTAGCATCGTGCAATTGTAATTCCAAACGGGATGTTGCTTGCCTCTGAGCAAACGGAGCGTTTTGTTTTTGTTGTTCTAGACGACCACGCATAGCTTCAATTTGATAAAGCTGTTCCGAAGTAGTTTGCTGTAACAGTTCCTGTTCGGCTTGTAGTTCCTATACAAAATATGAAAGTTTAGAGCTTCAAAGCTTGCGATGAGATACTTTATGCAGAAATTAAGTTAAATATAACAAAGAACTAACTTCGTTCTGATTTTTTAAAGCAGTTAACTGCATTTCCAGGTCTTTGATTCTTCTAAACGCAACTTCTTCAGCTCTACTATGTTTTACCATCTTTTCTTTAAGCTTTAGAACCTGATCCAAAGGCAAAGTGGGTGGTGATTGAGGATCGTCCGGCGTAGGACATCGAGAAGCGTCAATCTGTTCTCTTACAGAAACATCCTCGCTAGGCTGACTCAAGCTCAGGCTTGAACCGCACATGTGTAATGACTCCAGTTCTTTTATTCTTTTGTCCAGTTGCGCATCCATGTCTCTTAGCTCCATTTTCATTTGCTTTAAGGCTGACGAATTCACGTCAAAGTGTTCGCTGCTCAATTTGTGCTTTCTGAGTTCCTCCTGTGAGTATTTGTGGTGTTTATAAAATTGTTCTTTAATAAAATTAACAGTTTTTAGTCACTTTAGTAACCAAAACTCACTTGAAGATGACCGATATGCTCGTTTAGATGAATACTTTCACTGCCCATTTTAATTGCGTCTAATTCCTGAGCCAGTTCGTGTTGATTTTTAGTTTGTACATTGATTACTTCCTCCAGCTGTTCTATTTGGCTCTGTAAAGCCTCTTCTCTTTCAGTTTTTGATTGTACCTGTTGTTCGAGGTCTGTGATAATGTCTCGCAATACCCATATCTTGTCTATCGCTGCCTTTAGCTCACTCTCAACTTCTGACTTTCTTGCCTCAGCCTCTGACATCATAGAAGACATCTCGTGCATCTGAGATTCAAGGGCTTCCACCTATATTTCCCGTAATCGATCTATGTTTTCAAGTGATATTTACATAAGCATGCAACGGTGCTAGTCATACATCTTTAAGCTTTGGTATTTATAAATTAATATATGCCACAGTTAAAGCGCACAAATCCTATTATCTATTTAATGTTACTGCAACAGTTCTAATCTGTTTCATTTAATTTTTTATTTATCAAAAACTGTAATTAGACATTTACTTAGGATACCTACTTACAGGTAAACAATATAAAGTGATTTATTTTCTTGTATGTGTGTAAAGTACTGTTGAATCATTTCTTATCAATGAACATTGTTAATCGTTTGATATTTATTATTTTCATCAATGTTATTTACTTTTATTATTTCCCATAGCCATTAGGAACTGTTAATTCGTTATACAGATTAATTTAAAAAGATGAACAGATATGCGCACGGTTAGATATGTAAATGAGTTCATTATGTACAGATGAATCCCTTTTAGTTATTTTAAAATCCTTTTCTATCTTAAAAACAAAATATAAAAAATATTCTAAAAGTTTAAAAAGAATGGTAATTTATTTATTAGCTGTGAATGGCTATTTACTTATTAGAATCTCTTTTTCATTAATCATCCTGATTTGAATAAAAGAGGTAGAAATTTTTGTTAAAGAAGATAAGATAAACACTCACGGTTGCTTCGATGTCAGTTGTACGAAGCGTGTGGGTGACTGCGTAACTTGATGTGCGTGGTAGAGGCGATAGCGAAGACTGCTTTGCGTAACAAACAGAAAACCAAAACCACAGTGCAGAAGAAAAACGGTGATTTAAGTAAAAGAAATAAAAAAAAAAAAAACAAATAGATTTACCACAAATACAATGACCAAAACGTGTGTTAAATACGATGCTGTGATGCGTGTTACAAAGCTTTTCTATTTTATTATATTTATTATTGTTAAGTATTAATCGAAATACTGAATTCAATTATTCTTTTCGTTATAATTCAGTAATAGGCCGACCAAAACCTGTTGTTACAATATCTAGCCACCAAAATAATCATATTTATTTACATGATGTTTAAATAAACTCTAAGATAAGAAAAAAAAATAATGATATGCAGTTCTGTAAGTGTTCAATATAACTGTATTTTCTATTCTATTATCAAAACCTACCTCTGAGGTGATACGTAGATCCCGTTCCTTCTCACGATCTTTTTCTCTAAGCTGCTCGAGCAATAGTTCAATTTTACGAGCCGCCTCATCTCTTTCAGATTCTCTTTCGCTAGCCTGTTCTTCAAGGAATTTTCGCATCGCTTTAAGCTGTTTGTCAGCTGCTTCGATCTAAACATACGTTTTTTAAACATTTTTTTTCTTTCATTTTTTGATGATTTTTGAAAGATTATTAATGAGTAAAATAAATATGGATGCAAATATTAATAAGCTTTACTCCAGACGACGTAGTATGGATAATACTGTTAATTACTATAACAAAATTTATCTTTTGAGATTTGAAATGATTATAATTTCATTCAAAGATACAGTTTTAATTAATCCACTGAAGTATAGTAACGAATTTGGATAAAAATCGATGGGAAATGTTAAAAAACTATTTTAAATTCTGCTAATGATCAACTTGTAAAGTTGAAAATAAAGCAAAATTACAATTTTCAAAGCAGGGTAATCGCTCTAAATACAAAGCGAATGATTGATAGTAAATATTTTGTAAAAAAACAAGCCTATGTGTTAAAAAATATCACAACGCAACCACACGAAGCATTTTTTATCATTTTAGCTGTACATTTACAAATGAAACTTTTACATTTTGACAAAATTTTAAGTGAAAAAATATTCTAAATACTAATTAAGTAATAACCACCCACTCCACCATGCAACCACACAACTAGGCGATGATATTTAAAAATAATTTCAATCTCAATTCGGTAATAGCATTTAATAAATGAATATTATGCTACGAAAAAAGTTCTTGTAGGTTTAAGGAGATCAATAAAACTTTTTTAATATGTTGTTTGTTCAGATCGTCAAAATTGTACAAAAACATACCAACGACCAATACACGATAATAATACATGATTAGATGCGAAAATCCCATAACTGCTGCCGTAAATATTTAATAAAATCAGAGGGTATAGCGTAAATATACTACAGCAAATGCGTATTAATTATTAGTTATTCCTATGATTTACCTTTCGGCAGCAAACCCTGTGAATGTATGGGGGAGGAGTGGGGTCAAAAGATACCTGCTGGCAAGACAACAGAATGCAAATCAATTTCATAAAATCTGTACAAAAAATTCGCAGGGATATAATAACGTCTCCTTCAATCCATTGGATGAAGAATTATGAAAAATTAACAGTAAAATTATAAATTTATGAATTTCAAATAGTTTTAAAAATTGATCAGAGCCGAAACAAACTCCCTGTGATTTTCAAAGTACAGTATAAAGTAATTTCAATACTACAAATAAGGAATGCGGTAAATTATTCATCTTACGCATACACCAAAATATTCTTAACAACATACCGATTATGACTAATTTCAAATAGTGATAATAATTCATGCGATCAAAACGTTCGAAAAAAATTTTCTAAAGATTTTTTATTACCTGTAACTGTAAATCTTCTTTTTCCTTCTTAGCTTCGTCAGAAACTTTGTCGCCTTGCCTACACAAGTCTTCTATCAACTGCAATAGGTAAGAATTTTCACCGCCTCCGTTAGACAGCACAGTTCTCACTAAAAATAGAGAAGCTTTGAGATTTGCCTTAAAATTAATCAATATCCAAACTAGATAAATGATTTTACCTCTTTCCTGAAGCTGTGATAAATTCTCTGCTATTTCATCGACGCCAGATTCCTCGTGTTCTCCATATCCTTCGCTAATTATTTCCTTCTTATTATCAACATTATTAGTTAACTTGAGCTGTATCTCTTGTATCCTCGTTTTCAAACGTTCATTTTCTTCTTGATAATTAAATAACAAACTTTCAGCTTCAGCAAATTTAATACCAAGTTCTTCGTTAACTTTGCTTGACCAAAGAACCTGTTTGGCGAGCATATCGATCTTAGATTCTTCAGGAGTTGAAGATACTCCCAATATCGCAGCAGCCTCTGATTTTAAACGACCCAAACAATTGTCCAATTCTATTTTCAACTCTTGAGCAATATCTTTATCACCTTCTATCAGTTCAAACAACGTATTATCGTCGCTCATCAGGGTCTCAATGCCAGAATAACGGGGCGCGAAATGAACTCTTTTTATATTTGTGGGAGGTATTAGTGGAGTTTCATCTTCGGATGACAAACTATCACCGTGTTCGTCCACTTTAGTGTCTAAAGACTCTTCTTTGTCTTTTTCAATTTCTACAGACTTTGATAACTGCGTTTTCAATACTTCTGATATTAGAGTATTGTTCACTTCCTCTTCACACATTGTGAAGTAATTAATCAGCTCGCTGACGAGATTTTTCAGAGTAGAACAAGTTTTGTGTAAATTGTCTCTGTGGGAATAATAAAATATTGTATATTTCATGAAATTTAAAGTTTTTATTACTCTTATAATTTTCTGGAAAATTTACTGGCGTCAAAACTTTGAATAAAGAGGTTCTTCAACGCAGCGTACCTCTCTCTGATCAGAATATTTTCTTGGCTCAAATTTCCTTCTTCTGAACGTGTTTTACCACCGCCCTGAAGTTCCGCTTTGATTTTATGAAGCTCATCAGCATGTCGTTCGATAGTTCGGGTCAGAATCCGCGAATGTTCTTCCTTGAGTTTGGCCAATTCGATAGAATGATGTTCCTTCAAATCTTGGATTTCCCGCTTTGAACCGTCAGTAAATTTGTCCCGTAACTCGAGCAGTTCTGAAGGCCAACTATGCTGCGCCACTGATTCATCGGCCGACAGCAAAGCCTGCATAATTCCGATGTCACGCTATCAAAATATTGCTCTCAAATAAAAGGGGTTTTTACTTATTTAAAAAGCACCCTGCCACCAAAGTGTTCATGTAATTGCGCTGATGTTTCATCAGTATTTGGCTTGGAAACATAGATAATTTATTTATGAGATGAATGGAGAAGCAAAAAAAGCGATTTTTGATTCGTTGAATTATAACATAATTGACTTTGAGAATATTTTCAATGAAATTTTTCTACACGATCATCTTTTAAGATAGAATCTTTGGCTTCTTCATTTGAATACTATAAGACAATAAGACTAGTATGATTAATTAGCGAAAATAATGTAAGTTGGGATAAGCGCGAGGCAATGAAATGTGAGAAAGCAGTTGCAGGTGGCTATGAGCTACCTGAATCTGTTCCTGAAGTGCGTTGACGATGTCAAGCCTGGCGAGTGCAACTTGTTCTTCTAGTTGGTGACTGTAGGCAGCTCTCAGTTCTGTCAATTCGCCACTTTCCAGAGCAATTGGATCCAAATCCGTCTGACATGGCTGCATGCGCGGTTTCAGGTCCACACAACACATATGTTAGTTACAAATGGGATTTTCTTACGACCACGATACATACATACATTTATAGTGTACGAAAATTAATTCAAATATTAATCAAACAGTCCAGGTTTGATGCAAGCAGATTAGATTATTTAAAGAAGAAAAAGAATCCAATGAAAAGTCCCTCTCTCTTGCATGCGCTATGCTATCTGTATTTGTAGTATATGAAAAAATTTTATCTGTGCAAATCGCATGAAGGCAATTAATTCGTGTTTTGGATTGTAGTTAAGCTACGAGGTGATCAGATCGACTATAAGAACTAAATTCGCAGCGTGTCTTTGTTTTCATTGTGATATCATTTAACGATGTGCAGAAAAAGAAGACAAGGAAAACAATGTGGCAATTTATGAGTATGAATAAATAGAGATAACGTAAAGTCAAAGGTTGAATAAGTGTATGTTATTAAATCGGTGCGTTGATGATATCGAAGCAAACTGCAATGAACGAGAGATTTAAATAGTGTATAAATCGATATTACGTGTGACTTTAGTTAATGGAGATCTTAAATTTGTGAACTGATAATTGTTGAGGGTGTAAATACAACTTGGAAATTAGTTTTCTCAAATCACTATTGCGCCTTGAAGAAGTATTTTGCTTCACTCAACTTTTTCATGTCGAATTATCAGTATTTGAGAGAATGTACACACTTCACCTTACAAAGATTGAGTCTACTTAAGAAAAAGTGGTTTTTGCAGAGTATAGGCCACATCGTTGATCAAAACTGCTTCAAATTCGGAGGGATTATTTTAAATTCATATAATCACGGGCTAAACCAATGATATTGATTGGATTTAATTTTTCGATCCAAAAATTTCTGAATTTAAGCTGATTTTTTGTCAACTTTGAGAAACAAAAGTGTGTTAGATGCTCTCAAAAATAGAAAACGGACTTTCTGCCAACATATTATTGATTTTGCCCAAAAGCACATCAATGTAGAATATTTCTTACAAAATTGAAGAAGTTTTAATAAACGATGCGATCTATACCCTCCTCGGTCCATATTTACTTCAATAGATTAAATCTATGTAGGGCAAAGTCCAAATAATTTTGAATTAAGTCTCAAAATACTATTGCAGAAAAACTAAGTGAATAAAACATTTTCCCAAAGCGTACCAGTGGTATAAAAACAGTTTTTCTCCAAGGTGTATAAAAAGTGTAAGAGTACTCCTGCGTTCTAAGTTTTATAACAAAAACCAAAGTTTCAGGCGCACATGCACCAATTTATTTAAACATCATTACGTAGGTAAAAATTATGTGTCCAATGATCGTGCGAAATTCTGCATGCGATAATAATGAGTAATTAAAATTCTCGAGTCATTTTATCTCACCTGATTAACTGCTCTAATTATTCCCCGTTTATCGATCCTTTCTTCCATCTCGCGTACGATATTTTCATGCATATTTTGCTGCTCTAATAATTTCTTCTCATATTCTAATTTCAGGTTTTCAAGTTCCTCAACTTTCAAATACAACTCCTGCTGTATCGATACGAATTTCTCCGTGCTTTCGAGTCTTGATTTTATCATATTCTCGTCCTCGTTTAGATCGATTTTATTCTTAAGATCGCTATCAGTCTTTGGATTTTCAGAACAAATGTTTACAACATTAAGACAGTCTCCGCCACCTCCAAAGTACAAATCGTCAGTCAGTTCTTCTATCTCACTGTCATTATCGGACATCTTTTTGGATTGCTGACTAAATACTTCTTCCGAATACTGCTTTTCCATCTGCAAACATTTCTGCTCAAAGTAAGTCCTCAGCTCTTCCATTTCCTTTGAATGTCGAGTCTCGAGTTCAGCCTTCAGACTGCTGAGACTTAAGGCATTGTCCCCAAAGCCTGAAGACAGGTTCTTAAATTTCTGAGCATCGTTTGTTGTCTCCAGTTTCATCTCGCTCATTTCTTTGGCATGTTTTTCTATCAAGTCTTGATTCTGTTTCATTAAAACGTTCTTCTCTTCTCTTAGCTGCTCTATTTCTTGTTGAAGACTGTTCATATCTTCCTTGGACTGTTTCTCCATTAACTGTTCATTCTCTAGGAGCAATCTTTCCTGCTCTTTCCACAATTCGCCAAATTTCTCTTCCCATTTCTCTAACTTTTTATTAAGTTCTTCGTAATTCCTCTGCCTCTTTATAAGCTCTTCATTTTCATTTGCTATGGCTTCTTTTTCCGCAGTTAATTCTACTACTTTCTCTTTTAGGTCTAAAATCTCGGCTCTATCTGGCTCCGGATCTGATTGATTGATTGATTTGCTATCATGGACAGAGCCAGATTCATTGGTTAGACTTTCGTTAACTGCCAGAGTTTGATTTAGCCGTTCTTCAACCTCTGCGCACTGTTCCCAAGCAGCAGCAAGTCCCTTTTTTAATTGCTCAGATTCATCTTCTGCTCGTTTCAATTTTTCAATCAAAATTTGTGTCTGTTTGTTAAATTGGTTCTTTTCGTTGTTTAGTACGGTAATATTTTTCTTTAAATCATTGTTCTCTTGTTTAAAAGCCTCAATTTCATCCTCCAAGAGTTTTACTTTCAAAGAATTTGTCTCTTTCGATGGATCAGCTGACTCCTTTGGCTCTTCTCTGTCTTCCCCGAAGTATAAAGATCCTTGAAACAGCTCAGTTGGTGTAGAATTTAATTCCTTGGTTAAATCTAGCTCGGATTTACGTTTATCCTGAGAGTTTCTCATATCTTTTAGCTGCTTTTCATAAGCTCGATTCATCAGATTAGCCGTCTCCAACTCCTGGTTCACTCTCTGCACTTCTTCGCTGGCTTTAGAAACCTCGTCTTCCAACCCGTTAATTCTCTCAACTAATTTTTTTTCCAGCAACGCCTTTTCCTCTAATCTTTGCTTAGTCATTTGAAACTGTAACGCAACTTCGTCAAAAGTTTGGTAAGTAGTTTCGTTAAATTCGCTCCCAGTGTTGATACTAATTCCGCTTAATCTTGAGAGTGATTTTTCCAAATCGAATATCCTACTGTTCATAGATCTCTCGTGGAGTTGGCTATTTTCTATCAATGATTGCGCGGCAGAATATTTTGCTGAAAGATCGTCCAATTTACTTCTTAAAGATTCATTGTCTTGCCTTAGCACAGTAACATTAGTCAAAGCCTGTTCTAAAGAACGTTCGATGCTTTCTTTCGACTCCAAAACGCTAGAAGTTGCTACGTACTTAGAAGTTATTTCTTCAAGCTGAATTTTATGCAGTTTTATCTGCTCCTGCAACATTTCTCTATCAGTTTTATTCTTCATTGATTGCTGACGACGGTTCGCCTCCATCTGTATGCTCAGATCTTCAATTCGGGATTTGTATAAGCCAACTTCTGCTTGCGCAGTTTTTTGCGCTTCAGAATGATTTACCAACTCCAATTTCAAAGCCTCTACAGTCTTTTTGTAGTTTGTTAACTGTGTTTGAAATACGGACAGTTCTTTAGCGTGTCTAATTTCAAGGTCTGGTAATTCTCTGTTTAATCTATCGGACATTGTCTTATTATCTTCCGTTAGTAGCCTTAATTGTTTTTCATAGCTTTCTTTGATTTTAGCCATTTCCTCACTATGTGACATCGACAGCTCCTTAAATCAGAGAGAAAAACATTGAAAAGTATTAGATTAATATTTCAGAAAGATTTATTCCAAGGGTCATACTCACTTTCAGTTCATTTTGATGCTTGATTGAATTTTCGTTAGTTTCAGTTGTAAATTTTTCTAAAATCACTTGCATATCACGTTTGATTTTTTCAACACGAGATTCGTATTGTTTTTGTTGTTCTAATGTTTCGTTGATATTCAAATTGTTTTCCGCAGCGCCAATACGTATCCTTTCATTCAACTGATCAATCTGAAGTTTGTAATCATTTATCTCAGCTTTTTGCGTCTCAGTCTCTATTTCTAATTTCTTTTTATCATCATTACGTTTATTAATCTCAGATTTCAAATCATTTATCATAAGTTTTTGCTCAGCTAAATTATTCTCCAGGGTTTCGATCTGGAAATACATTATTTTTTTCATTAAAAATGTTTGCGTAAAGTCTATAATTATTTTATTTCACATTAATCAACGTTAAAAAGTTCCCATAACGATAAAGTTCGTGTTTTTTTTTAGACTAAACACAATATGTGTTCACCTTTTCGTATAAATGTTTATTATCCTCAACTGCAGGACTTCGATGCTCTAGCTGCATTGAATTCAAGGCGTTCAATTGTATTAACAGTCCGTCTCTAGCTGAGAGTGTTTGTTCAAGAGAGGCAGTTAGGTCTTCTATTAGATTATCACGTTGACTGACTGCCCTCTCGAATTCTTGAAGCTGTAAATTGGTTGAATAACATTAGTGAATAATCGAGAAGAAAAATTGGTAAAATTGGCTGTGATAAGCCCAAAAAAATATATTAAAATGAGTCAAAATCGTAAAAATAATCACCAAGTACCTTAGCATGATAAGTTAGCACCAAATCCTTGTAATTAATACTGCTAGCACGGCTTTGGGATGAATTTGGAGAAGATGCTTCGCCTCTTAGATTGTCTATCTCTGCATTAAGAGCTTCGACAACGGCCTCCTTTCCTTGCAGCAATTCTTCAAGCTCTGCTACACGCCCAGCCATTCCTTCCAAATCACCTTCGCCCTCTCCTTCACTCATACTAACACTACTGTGGGTTAAATCTCGCAAGGAAACATTCATCTGTTCAAATAAAACATAAAGAAAATGTGTTAAAATGATACAAAAAAGTATTTCTGTTCTTTTTCACTTTCTGAATAATTTTTTTGCTAGTTTTCACCAAAATTTAGGCCTAGGGGTTACAGAATGTAAAGAAATAACCATTTATTTGTATAAAATAAAAAGAAAACAAGCCAGTGGTACCAAAAAAATGATTTCCAGTTCTTTTTTCACTTGCCTAATGTTGATCTTCTGCTTATACCAGAAGTTAGATCGTTGTGTAGAATAATGAGATTATAACATAGCAACAGAAAGAGATTTTAGATAAACTTACACTGACGCTAGCACCATGAGTTTCGGTAGATGGCACCTGAGCTTCGTTGCGTGATGATTCTGCATCCGAAGGTTCCGCGGATTGATTACTGCTGCTATTATGGCTACTGTATAAACGTTCTGCCTTATATTTAGCAAGCTGTAAACGAATTTTAAACAGCATACAAATTTGAATTTGCTAATATAGTAAACAGCGTTAAATAAACAACCGCTTCCTTTTTATATCAAGAAAACGAAAGAAAAAGAATGATTAGCAACTGAGATAAGAAATGTATAACTGATTTGAACAAAAGTCATCGTTTTAAGACCCTGATATCATATATCGATGTCAAATTTCGTTCTAAAATAAAATTGAAAATTTTTTTTTTTTTTTTTTTAATAAACTGCGTATTTTCCAGAAATTTGAATACAATTCGGAAAGCAACGATGGTTGAAAATAAATTGTAGATTAGGGGAACGGGTATTGAGGAATAATAAAACAAGAAAGGCATAGTTTGCAGGTAATTAGGGGGTACAGCTGCAAGTATGTAAATAAAAGTTTTATTGACGTTCGTGAAAAAAAAAGTGGTTAGGTATATTAACGATCGTGATGAATATGGGTGGTACATTGTTGATTTGTTATAGCATTACGTTAGCGTATAAAAGTGTTAGTTAAAGTGGTTAAGGGAGGTTCTTAATAGTTGTGATCGGGTTTAAAAATACTATACTAATTATAAATGAAAAAAAAGTCATTTCGGTATACCGACCATTTCCCGGCCAGCCTCCAAAGCGCGTTGTCTTTTCTCATCTCCGTCCATTATACCTATGTTTAATTAATACTCGTTAAAGTGATAAATGTTAAAACTTTACGATAATTATCTTGATTAGTTAATATCTTTAAAAATCAATAAACTATTTAACTATTTCAAAACTACATTTCGAAAATTTTATCTTTAAAATACAATCTCAAGCCTTGAACCGTTTCTCACCGACGGTTTGTAATTACAAAAATTTATGATCAAAGTAGCGTCCGGATTTAGTCGCAGAGGATGTCGCCCGTTAAGATAGTTAATCTGTACAATATTTTTGATTATGCTATAACAACGCCGTCTACAATTCTACCTACATACATTCGTTCAAATTCTTGTCCAATTTACGACCACGCTCGGTGATTGTTCGGTAAATTCCGTCGGGCTTCGCGAACTACGACCAATCAGCGCTCGCATTATTTTAGCGGGAAAATCATACGGTTCAAAGATCAAACACGTGGCCGCCATGTTGTAAAGTAAAAAACAAAAAACATAACAGTGTGTATAGCGTATAGTCAGCTGTCAGAGGTGTGAAAGGACAGTGTAGGACGCCGTTGGAAGATTAATAATACAATATTTGAATAGATTTTTGTAACCGTTTTATCAAACTCTTTATTCAAACAAGACGAGGTTATTGGTTTCACTAGAGAAAATGAGTACCGATATTTTGCACATCGAAGTATGCCAGAAAATTGACAGGTACTTATCATCATAGGTATAATACTACTTTATTGCGTATGTTGCATTTTCGTAGTCGAAGAACCGGTCCTAATACGTAGTAGAAAATTGATTATTTTTTCAACTGCGTTATAATAATATAACAAAAACTCTAACATCGTTGAACAAAACTTTTATTATTTTACAAAATTCCGATAAATGTTGATATACATATAATAAACAAAAATATATATACGTATATATATATATATATTTTTTATTTTTTTTGTTAATTCTAATTATTTTTTATTCAAGCTTATTATCGACGGAGGAGATAAGTGACGAGGTTCGAAATGAGATGAAGAATTTAAGTTTTATAGACCTATGTGCCACCATTGCTGGAAAAGATTGTCCTAATGATGTATTGAAGGATCATGTCGAAAGCATAACATGTTATCGTGACGTTAATGAAGTACATAAATAATCTAAATATTTCACTAAACTGTTCCTTCTCAATATTCTGTATTCTTTTAACAGTAATCTTTCATAATATTTCCACATTACATGTATGCTTCAACACTTTTCAGACTATACATGTTAACTTGAAAGACTGGGTAGACATTAAGCTACATGTTTATAGACTACAAGAAGAAGATCCAGCCACAGAAACAATTGAAAACGGAGATAACAATTCAGATGAATTACCCGTTGCAACTCATTGGGTTTTACCGTCTAGGGATTTTAAAGGATTGTGGGAAAGTCTTTACTACGATTCTGATATAAAGGAAAATGTAATTAGAAAATGGGGACATGTTAGCAACTATATTTTATCAAAAGAGTTAATTTTTTAGCTTAAAACTTGATTTACTTCTCTTTCAGCTGCTTAGTTTCATCGAAACTACTATTTTATTTTCCGACTGTGGAATAGACCCGAATATTATCAGCTGGAATCGGGTGGTACTGTTGCACGGACCTCCAGGCACAGGAAAAACAAGCTTGTGCAAAGCGCTTGCGCAGAAATTGGCCATTCGATTCAATGATAGATATTCAAATTTTGCTTTAGTCGAAATAAACAGTCATAGCTTATTTTCTAAATGGTTTTCGGAGGTAAATTATTAAGCCTGTTCATTTTTTCGGGATATAGGTAATACACGGAATTGTCTCATAAGCATCATAATTCTAATTCTGGGATGTTTAAACCCTTAAGAAATGTTAAAAGCCATAAAACTTAATAAATATCCTGGAGTTTAGGATTTTTTGTCAACACACTTTGAAATAATGGCTCAGCTATTACAGCAAAGTGTATTTTTTTCACCAATTTTTTTTTCTTTCAGAGTGGTAAATTAGTGATGAAGATGTTTGGTGAAATAAAACAGTTACTAGAAAATGCAGACAGTTTAGTTTGCGTATTAATTGACGAAGTAGAGTCTCTGGCTCATGCACGAAAGTCTTCGGTCTCTGGAACAGAACCGAGTGATTCTATTCGTGTTGTCAATGCTCTGCTTACTCAACTCGATTATATTAAACGATATCCAAACGTCCTTATCCTGACTACAAGCAACGTAACTGAGGCAATTGACTTGGCTTTTGTTGATAGAGCAGATATTAAACAGTACATTGGACATCCGAGCGAAATTGCTATATACAAAATTTATCAATCGTGTCTCAAGGAACTCATGAAGGTAATATTACGCTTAGGAAGTGGAATTAAATCAGCTTGAAAATTAAAAACTTTATTTTCAATGGATGAGCTTGTTTCTTCTTGGTAAATTAATATTTTTCTGATATTTACAGGCGAACATAATAGCCAATGAAACTATACAGGACATATCGCATCTGAAGATGACTGGATATGAAGAAAATCCACCTACAAGACAAAGCTTAAGACTTTTAGAACTGAGTCGTGAAAGTATTGGATTAAGTGGTCGAGCTTTGAGACGAATACCATTTGTAGCTCACGGTCTTTACCTCCGTACAAAAACGTGTAATTTATCTCAGTTTTTAAGGGCTATGCATTTAGCAGTAACAAAGCAGAAACAAGATGTGCTCGAGCAAGACTATTAAAATTCCGTAATGCATGATATTTTTAATCATAATGTCTATAATGTTATTATTAGTATTACGTTTTCTTATAAATCGTACAAATGGTGACGAAGTTTTAACACGTGCAGGTATTATTATTATGCATCAGACTCTTTATGGAGTTCGACTTAGTATAGAGATGAAATATTTCAAGAGAATATCTACTGATTATCAATATAAATATGCATAAGAAGCTATACTATCTACTCATAATGATTATTTATGTTTCTTATTTTGCTACTGCGTTTATACATTTTTCTTGAGGGTTTCTTTTTTATTTTTTTATCTCTTAGTACGACCATTGTAGATAAAAAAAAAGTGTGAATATATATTCTTCGAAAACTATTTATATATATTTTTGTATATGGAGAAAGAAATTTGATGTAATGTTTGTGACTAAAAAAAAAAGAAAAAAAAAAAATAGAAAGAATACAGAAATAATGTATTATCATAATTTTATACATTAATTAACATTATTTTGAGGAAATGAAAATCAGAAAGCGTCGAAAAATAGTTTATGTATAAAGTCTGCGATTTATTAAAATTTTAGTTTGAAAATCTCCCAATATTTGCATTTTTATTTCAGCAATTTGATCATTCAGAAGAAAAAAAAATGTTATTTGGATTTTATTTTCCAAACTTTTCGTTTTTCCGTTGATTAATTATCTGTAAATATTCTACAAATTGATAGATAATTTCAACAATGAAAGACAAAAGAGTTAGACATTCGATATTTGAATTCAAGTATTGTTGCTTCATTCTCCGCGCCGAAATAATCGCGTCTATTATAAACCAACTTTTTAAATTTCACATATCAAGAATTAAAAATCAGTCCATAACAAGAACCGGCTACGATTTATTAATATTTCTCAATCAATGGTCGATTCAAAAGTCGTAAAGAGTACAAAAATAAAGATAATTTTCATTAATTTGGTGATCGCGAGCACCATCTTGTTTTTAAAAAGCGAAGAACGGTTAAACAACGATTTAGAATAAGAGTTGCAGTTGCCAATCTACGAGCCAAAGTATCATCTATGCCCGAGCATATCTCACAATGTGCGTTGTTCGTGTTAGTGCAAACGAACGAGTGGCTGATTTCAGTTGTTTTCAACCGCTAGTGCACGTTGGTTGTATAGTTCTATCAAAGTATAATAACTATTTTTCTGATAAAAATATCACATATAAATACAGTGAGAGTGCCGGAAAGATAGTTAGAAACAGTTGGTGAGCTTGACTTGGGGGTGATCAGTGGGTTTATTATTGTGAAACAGTGTTGTTTAAACGAATATTTTAAGTGTATGTGGATGCGCCCGAAAGAATTCTAGATTTTTTTTTCGTTTTCATTTTTTCTTTTTTTTTTTTACCATCATATATTCCTTCACCGCTGAGAAATGTCGCAGCGCGACACAGTGATACACCTTGTAGCTGGAGGGTGGGTCCTGAAATCTGATTATACATAATTTTATGTATTTATTAAACTTTAAAATACCTAAAAACTTTTATTGCAGTCAAAAATTCAACTAACTTCGATAAGCTAACTTTAGCTCACATCATATCTTTTAAATTAACGTATGTATCAGTTTACCACGACGCAGTAAAACCGAGCCTAGGCCAACACATCTCACACTTGTGCGCAGTGGAGAGTAAAAAAGAAAAAAACAGAAAAAAAAAAAAAACGGAAATAATTTTAATGCGCGCAAGCTGAAATAAAATACTTGAAATTTATCATCGTATTACCGGTCTAAAAATAACTCTAAACAAACTCGTTACACTCACAATAATAGCCGCTTAATTGATCAATCAAATTTGATCGAATGATTGTCTACCTAAAACGTTTATACATACCTACGTATACCTAAATTTGAATATAGTTTAGGAAGATTTACTTTATTAACGAAATTATACGAACGACGACGATAATTAGATTAGGATACAATTTGAATCGTATTTAATAAATAGTTATTTATTTAAATTATTTTTATTTAGTTTTCTCCTCAAGTTTAGTTCGGAAATTATTTGTTTTAAATATCATCGCAATTCGCATCTTATTCACGAGTTAAATCGGACCCGGTTTTAAGATCGAGTGGAAAATTACAGAACCCTTTTTTCTTTACGTTTAAATATAATAAAATACGGAGGAGAATATAAAATATATGTATATACGAGAGTTGAGTTGAATTCTTGAAACAGAAAAATAAACTTTTTTTTTTTGCGACTAACTAATATGTAGATTTTATTTGAGAATTCAGACTCCGTTTCACTCGGTGAATAAATTGTTTGTTTACAAAGAAAATTCACGTGCTATATTTAGGTCTGTGATTATTCTATAACGTATTTTAACAGGCAAGCGTATAAAAGAAAAAAAAAAAAAAAAAAGAAGAGACCGGATCTTCGTGTTCAGATTCGTATATCGCATTAGTAGACAGATATTGCGTAAGAAAATGCTTGAGAATTTCTTCGGAACTAATTTTTTGCAAAATTAATTACATCTTTTCCGACAATATATTATTTCGATTTATCTTTTTGTTTGATCCATTGTTTTATTTATTTATTTATTTATTTTTTAATTATCTACACGATATCGCGCGTTGACGTTTTGTTTTGCCATTTATACATTTTACACAATCGTTTAAAAATAAATTGCCTTCTACGTATTTTTTTTTTTTTTTGTTTTGTTTTCTTTCAAGTAAAGAAAATAATTTTGTTTTAAACGCGTCATAAATTGATAGATGGATAGATACATTTCTCTCAATATACATATTGATATTTATTTGTATTTGGTTTTTTTCTTTTGTTTTTCGTTTTTACAAACAATTTTGAGAAACGCTTCAAGTTAATCATAATAATAATAATCATAATAAAAATAATAATAATAATAATAATAATAATAATAATAATAATAAAGATAACAATTACCTATACGGTAATACACCTGTAATGCGGAATAGAAAGCCCTACATATGAATATAATCAACAAACAAATGTTTTTGATTTGTTATTGCGACGAAAAACCCGGTGCTATTTTTAAGTAGCTACATATACGCTGCATAACTTCTAAAGACACGCAAACTTACGTTTGTTAATTATAATTTGTTTGTTGACGATAAAATAAGATTTTTTTGTATTTTTGTTGTAATTCATCTTCTATTTTTTTTTTTTTTTTTTTTTTTTTTTTTTTTTTATTTAACTCGGTTTACGTGATAACGATATTATATAATCAGATGTTTATTTACATACGTAGTTAAGTTCTTTCTCTCTCTTTCTTTCTTTTTGACGGTAATCGGTAATAAAACAAAAATAAAAATGTATCAAAAAGTAATGAAATTTCGATTTTTACGTAAAAAATAAAGAAAATGATGACATTCAATTTCAAAATTACGGAAAAAATCAAATAAATTTAAAATCGAAGGATTAGTTTGTTGAAAATTTATTCCGGACGATTGCAGAAAACAACGACCGATAATCTAACGGGCAACAAATATTTGACAATAATTTAAAATGGATTTCAACAATTAGTTGAAACAAAAAAAAAAAAAAAAAAAAAAAATGAATGAAATTAAATCCCGTCATTGATCTTTGTTTACATAGGGTGGCGGGTACAGTAGGCGCCATAGTCACCTGTCCATTGGAAGTAGTTAAAACAAGGCTTCAGTCATCTTCTTCCGGTTTTTACCCACCTTCCGGTCACAAGGAATTAACATCCGGTCACGTGACTTGCAAAAGTTTTCCAACACCTCAGCAAAGGAGGAGACTATGCACCGGAGGATATCCGAGGTAAAAACAAACAAAAAAACACCAGCCGGAGAAACAATTTTTCAGGGTACTTTTCATCAAAAAGAAAAAAGTATAAAAAAGTAATGAAAAACAAAAAAAAAAAAAGATTGAAATTAAAAATTTTACACAACAAAAAAACGCCCTATATATTGACAAACAGCAATTTCATACTATGCATTTCATCCCAATTCGATCTGGATACATTTACAATTTCTTCTTGTCATTGGCAAGGAACGCCCTATATATTGATAAACAACCATTTTATACAGTGCATTCTATTTTAATTCGATCTGGGTATATTTACAATTTTTTGTTGTCATTGACAAGGAATGTCCTATATATATATATATATATATATATATATATATATATATATATATATATATATATATATATATATATATATATATATATATATATATATATATATATATATATATATATATATATATAATGGTTAACTCAAGTCGGAAAAACACAATCTTTCAAAAAGTATAGGTTTGTTGGTACAACATCGAAAATTAATTCATTTCCGGTATAACCGGAAGTTTAAATTAAACGAGACATGGTAATCTTTCATGGTCATCATTAGGTTACAAAGTCTTGTGAATTTTAGATTTTTTCATCGATCCGTTTCCGAGATCACCGCGCGAGGTTGTCGAACAAACCCGACAGACAGACCGATATTTTTCTAAAAACCTGTTTTTCGGATTCTAGAGGATCGAAGACGTAAAAATTCGTTGAAATCAGCAAAAGTCACTATTTTACTAAAACCAATACAAATTCGTTACAGTTTTTGGAAACCTTTTTTTTATTATTTATTTATTTTATTTTTTTCTCTTCTTATTTAGGTATTCTATGGTGGCTTTATCACATTGCGGGGTAGCACCACCACCACCACATAGACCACCAGGCCTAGTCGCTTGTCTCAGGTTTATAATAGAGAACGAAGGTCCTCGGGCACTTTTCAAAGGCCTAGGACCAAATTTAGTTGGTGTTGCACCATCGAGGGCTATTTATTTCTGCACATATTCGCAGAGCAAGTCATTCTTCAATTCTGTATTACCGCCCGACAGTCCCATCGTACATGTATGCTCCGCATCCGCAGCCGGTAAGTTTTCCTCATTATTTTCTCTTTTCATCATCATCATCATCATCATCATTATTATTATTTTATCTTTTTATGTATTTTTCTCAAAAAATGAACGAACCGGGATTTATTCTTCTTATTATTATTATTATTATTATTATTCTTTTTGGCGTGGTTGGAAGTGATGCCTATATACATATGCGATCAAAAGACGCATGGGTATATTATAATAATATTTCTAAAAAATATACCTATGTATACAAATTTTTAACTATCTCGCGACGTTGTGTCAATGAATAACTTATATATAGTCGATATACGTATAACTATATTATCTATTCGATAATAATTGAGTGTGTCATTCGTTTGCGGTGTTCATTTATAATGGATAGACACACACAGCTTACAGCTCTGACTTATACTATCGGGTCGTAAAGTCGGTAGTCCTGAGTTCGAACCTCCCAATAGCTCTGCTTGAAAAAATAGAAGACAACATAGCGAATTGACATGATTCTGACACATATATATGTATATGAAGTTGCACTCTAATTCGTCTATCTTCTTTTCTTTTGCTATTAATAACCATAAGAAAAAAGAAAACTAAAAATAATGTACGGGCAACTTTCATATGTGTTGTAGAATCAAACTCGCCTAGTATGTATACATAAGTATGTGTACCGCGTGAATAACAGCAAATGTTATTAAAAATTATTATAGTTGTGCATATACATACATATATGTATATACTATAGGTATATTTATACACATGAATAATAGTATGAATAACTTTTGATAGTGATAACATACTATCATTATAACCGCGGGAAGATATACGTATAATACAATTTATATAACAAAAGTATGTTTTACGCGTTTCTTCATGCTCGATTTCGGTACACAAAGTGTCTGTTTGCGTGACAGTGATCCCGGAGTCAGCGATGAGGAGCACGGGTCGGATCTGTACAAATGAAGGCACATTTAGCTCCTAGGAGATAAAACTACCCGAATACGTACTCCGCGCATGCGCATTAGCTTTCGACTCGTGCATATTATTGTAGGTACTCCGTCTACTTTGTGTACCGGATCGAGCATAAAACTTGTAAAACATGTTTCTGATATATAAAATATTGTGGGTCTTTTTCGCTGGGCGTTAAAAGACTTACTTTGCCTCCTTGGTACTACACAATATAGTATTACATGTATACCATAGGGTCGTGTAATAATAAAAATAATAATTATTTTTATTATTAATTATAATACGACGTCATTTAGTCCGGTTTTATCCGGATTTCGGTACAATATCCAGTTTCGTTATCCACTATTTGCACTTTGCCACTTGCGATAAACTCAATCCCCCCCAATCTTGTATATGTATGGACCTCCCTACTTAACATGTTATATTATCACCCCTGCGGACAGCATAACTGCTGTAGATATATGGATATATGTATATAAGTATATATGATTTTTTCATATTTTCATACATAGATATGCGTACCACGCGACCGTATGGTATATGTATACATACTAGATATGAACAATCGTATGTATACATAGATAGATATATATTTGCGTAATTCATTATAATAATCCCCCTATAATATAATATACTCGTATAGTTTACGTCATTACATGGATGTATGTATACATATTATACGTGAACCCCCGCGTTTACGATCTTTACACTCTGGTATGTATATTTGATACGTTATTTCTGTCTCTCGCATGTCTATTCGGCGTTTATGAATCGGTGTAATAACTAATTAAACTTATTTTGTCGGTTATTTTTTGTTTTGTTTCTTTAAGATTATAATTTGTATATTTATTTGTATGTATATATATATATATATATATATATATATATATATATATATATATATATATATATATATATATGATATATTTATTATCGTTATATTGTGTATAATGTAAAAGGAGAGAAATGAAAATTCGTGAATATTTTATATTATACCACCTACAGGCAAGTTCGTTATATACACAGCTCTATTGTGGTCCCTTCGTTTTTCTGAAACGTGGTCTGCCGTTGGGCAGGCTAAACGTAAAACGCTGCATACCTAGCATAATACAAATACAGATATAGTATAGCGGCGTGTTAAAAGTCACGTAGACACGTGAGTCCGCTGTTATTTTTGGGTTATTATAGAATGAACGCTATTGTTGCACTTTTAAAAAACTGTGAAATCATAGTACGTATAATATTAATACATACGGTTATCTAAATAATATATTTGTGCAGTATATGTATGTATAGTATACGTAGGAATATAGCCACACACGCATACACGCGCAGAAACAAGATATAATATACTATATCGTATTCGCGTTTTAATTTTATGCAAAGTCAATTATAGGTTTAATACCGGTTTTGGTATAATCCGAATGTTTGTTTACTTTCAATACAGATTGATTTTTGTTTCTATCATTTTTTTTTTTTTTTTTCTTTTTTAAACTTTTATTCGCTATTACAATATACGGATTTATTCATATTCTTATAATATTTCGTTACTTTTTTTCTTCTTTCTTTCTCTCTTTCTTTCTTTAGTACTTTTACTAAATCTGATTACTATTGTCAAACGATTTATTATTTGATATTAGACATATAGATACATATATGTATTAGGGTGCTTCGTTTTAGACGAGTTTTTTTTTTTTTTTTTTGTTTTTTAGTCCATTCACGGAATAATGTTCTAAACATATAAAAACAAATTCTCACCAAATATGAGCTCTTAATTTTAATTCTAAGAACTCGCGAAATGAATTTGAAATTTTCCCATTTGATTAACACGTAAATTTTAATTTTTTTGTTTTCAATTATCTATATAGCTTCGTGGCATTTGATGATATTTAATCGGCAATAGGTGGAAATGACAGAGGAATCTTTCCTCTTTAAAAGTGTACGTAGCCAATTTATGTTTTGTAACCATTAAAAAGTACTAAAATCCTGGATAGAACTGCGATTTTTCAAATTTTGAAATGCTTAATTGGATTTATCTCGAAAACTACTAGCTCTACGGTTATGGCTTACATGACTTGTTTTGTAGTAAATTGAATTTTCTATAAAAAAGTTCCATACAATTTTGTTGTAAAGCTAGTGGTTTGCGAGAAAAATTAAAAAAACCATGAAATTTGAGAGAAAATTGGCTTCAAGATGTTTTACCGGGCGAGGCCGGTTACAAAACATAAATTGGCTCCATACACTTTTGTAGAGGAAAGATTCCTCTGTCATTTCCACCTATTGCCGATTAAATATCATGAAACGCTGCGAAGATATAGATAATTGAAAAACAAAAATTAAAATTCACGTGTTAATCAATTGGGAAAATTTCAAATTCATTTCGCGAGTTATTGGAATTAAAATTAAGAGGTCATATTTGATGAAAATTTGTTTTTATATGTTTAGAACATGATTCCGTGAATGGACCAAAAAAAAAAAAAACTCGTCTAAAACGAAGCACCCTAATATGTATGTATTTGTTCGAAACAAACCCTATTCTTTCTCCTTATTATTGATGTAATTAATATTATATGTAACTATTCATTCGTTTCGATTTACACTTATGAAAAAAAAAAAAAAAAAAAAAATTGGAAGAAGAAGAAGAATAATTCAGTTGTTTCTCTCTGTTTATATTTATTATCATTTTTTAAACATAAAAAAATAAAAATAAAAAAAAGTGAGATTTGAAGTTTTAAAAGAGAGAGAGAGAAAAAGAAAGAAAATGCGTTAAAAACAAAAAGTCAATGTTCAATCAATCGTATATATGTATATTGTATATATAGTTTATTATACTATACTATATTTATACATAAGACGACTTTAATAATGTAATCTTAAAAGTGTTAACGTAAAGTTATTTTTAACGGTAAAAACAGTCGGAGTGAGAACTTTTATTATTTATTACTCGTCTCGTGCCTATCTCTTATGCACATTGTTATAATTACTCGTGTATATGTGTATGTACACCTAGGACATATATCTATATACCTATAATACATATTCATATACGTAGTGTACTTAATAATTACGTCGCGTGTCTCTTTTTTTTTTCCTCGTTTGCTATAATCACAAATTTTTAAATATTTAATATAAAATGTATTATTATACATTTAGATAGAGCATGATGGGATTATGTACTACTTAAATACATACATACACTAAATATATAAAATTTTATTTTAATTCTAATTACGCAGCATATTATTATAATTCCATACATATCGATGTTATATACATATGTATAGGTATGTGTTATATATACAATGCAATAATTATAGCTATGAAATTTATATTATAGCTGAATGAATATTTTTAGCGTATATACTTTACTTATAATATATACTACAGTTGCATAATTCAATCAACTACTCGTATGACTCGCAGATCAGATTCCCGTAAATTGTGTTTATTGTTGTTGTTGTTGTTGTTGTTATTATTATAATTGTTATTTTTGATCTTCAACTCGCATTCTTTTAATACTCTAATAACGTTGAATAGACACATTCTATACGTTGTTTATATCAATCGCAATAACAATCGTGTGAGATGTTTTAACAATTTGTCTATAAATATAGACAACATTGCAGCGTTATTTTTAACGAACTATTAATTGGCCCAATTTATTTCAACATGTGAATCACGTATTATAATATAAATACAAAATTTAATACCTAAACATAGAAATTGCCAAAACTTCTATATTATTCCGTATAAATAAATTGAAAAAAAATTGTATATAATGATTTCGAATTTCGCTGCGAAAAATAAAATGTATAAATTAATTCTCTCTTTTTGTTCTTTTTATTTTTTCTTATTCAAAGATTACATGTATATTAAAAAAAAAAATTGATTAACTAATTAATTGACTTTACAATGTGTCAAATTTTTCAGATCTGATCGCGGTTTCATTAAGATTTTTATATTATATATATATAAAATCAATACATTCATATATCGATTTATAGATTTGCGATAATAGGTACGCACGTGTAATCACAGTATATACCTACCTACTGCATAAATTGCGTATACTCAGTTCGTCGTTTTATTATAAGATTACAAATTTATCTGCGGTTTATATGAAACCTGATGGTTATATTTATACTTGGGTATACATAATGCACATATGGTGGTATATCTCTATAGATAAGGTGTGATCGGTATAAGTTTTTTTTTTTTTTTTTTTCTTCTATTTTTTTTTTACTCGGTATACTTTTCAAATACAGACAGCTCTGTATGCAGGTAAACGTTATAGGTATATCAGTTAGTATACAATAGTATAGTATAGTGTGGTATAATATATCCTTATCTGTTGAAAAGTAAACGGTTCTCTTGTTAATTCCTTATGAAGATAATGATAATAGCTGAAACGTATACCTGCATATATATATATATATATATATATATATATATATATATATATATATATATATATATATATATATATATATATATATATATATATATATATATATATATATATATATATATATATATATATATATATATATATATGTATATGTGTGTATATACACAGATATCTATATATTATATACGTTTATTTATATACCTTACATGAAATATCGCGGTCAAGGATGTTCGAAGATTGACAAAAAAAACAAAATGTATTTTTTTTCCTTTCTTTTTTTTTTTTTTTTTTCTTATTTACTTTAATAATCGGGATCTGCATTGTCAAAAATGTTAATAAATTCCGGACTTGACTATAAAAAAAAAAAACAAAAAAAAAAATAGAATGGAACGAAAAAGAATAAATTCCTGTAATAAAAAAAATTTATTACAATTAATAAATTATAGATATATGAGGAAATATTTTTCTACGTATCGTTAATTTTTGTTTAAAAAAATTTTTTGCAACTTTTATTATGATTATTATTATTTTTTATTATTATCTGCAAAGATTATTCTTTATCTAAATTATTTTCAAGATTTGAAACAGCTGCATTTATAACACGGTTCTTCATTCTTATTCAAGAATGAGAGAAACTGCCAAGTGCATTGCCCTCGCGTGGTTTGGACGGGTCAGAAGTAGGTCAGTGCGTCGCGATCGTGTAGGCAAAAATATTTTTTTTTTATATAATTTATTTTATTTTTTATTTATTTATTTTGATTTTCTTATTATATATACATACAGGTATTTACCATATACAAATTTTACATAGATATTTGTGTATAATATATTAAACGAGATGAAATTAAGCACAGTCAAATCAAAAAAATCAAATAAATAAATAAACAAATTACAATTAAAATGCTAAAGTTTCATAATTTTTTCACGTTATTTTATTTTAATTTTTCTTGTTTTTTTTTCCTTTAACTTATTTTATTTCTTGTTTCTGCGTCATATGTAGATCAAAAAAAAATTTTTTTTTTTTTTTTGTTTTATTATGTAAGGTTGAAATTTTTACCAAGGCAAGTCAATTTCACGTTATCAAATTCGGTGAATAACTCTTTAACGATTCCGTTCACCGTGACCATTGAGTATCTACGACTTCGGCTGGTTACACCTAGATCTGGCATTTTTATACCCATTTTTATAGCATCTGTAAACGTTGCCAGTGGATCTGCCAATAATCTTACCTAAATACATTATAAATATATAAATGATATAGTTTAATCATACATTTTACGTTGTACATAGGTATCGGTTTTTTTTTTTTTTTATTTTTTTTTTATACAATTTGTCTATGTGACTAGAAGATTATAATTAAATTTGATACATAATTTATGAAGATGATGAGAAAAAAATTAAATTCAAAAGGAATTAAATAAAATAAAATTGAAAAACAGAGAGTTTTTCTTTTTTTTTTTTAAGACGATTTGCACAAATTTAAAATTTCTCAGCATCCGGCTTGAATATATTCCGTCTGATCTACCGCATGAATAATTGAAGTAGATATTTATTTATGTCACTATAAACTACAAAGTGTAAACGAAATTTTGGCAGCTTTTCAATCTTTAATATATATACAGGGTGAGGCATTTATAATGGACCGGACAATTTTTTCCCAAACGAAGTGGGATATGAAAAAACTTTCCAAACAATAGTTTTATGGTATCAGCGGGGAACACAAGCTAGTGTTTTCGAATTTTTTTTTTCCAAAGTTGAGGTATCGAGGTCATTTAAAGGTCAACTTTGGTTTTTTCAATTAAAACCTATACATGTTTTTTTTTTTTTTGCAGATTTATGTTCTCCATGAGAAAATAAGAAACTTTTGTTAGAAACAATTTTTTTTCTTTTTAATCTTAGTTTTTTATAGTACTTTTTTTTTCGTTTTTTTTTTTATTTTTGGTCGAAAATTCAAATTTAAATTTTGAAAATAATTATTTTTCATTAATTTTATTATAATATTATTAATTAATTATTCAAAACTATTTCAATTTCAACTTAAATCCAAGTTAAAATAAATTTAGAAAAAAAAAAAAAATGTTCAGGACGAAAGTTTTTTTTTTTTTTCATGCAAAACAAAAGTCTGCAAATAAAAATAAAATAAATTTAAAAATACTATCTTGTGTCTCCGCTGTAACCATGAAACTATAATGTCTGTAAAATTTTTTCATATCTCGTTTCGTTTCGGAGAAAATTGCCCGGGTCACTATAAATGTCCCACCCTGTATATTCAAATTCGTATTTTCCTATTTCTATAATAATAATTGTACACCGTTTTTCGGGATATACCGCGGAAATACGTATTTTCATATTGCTACGTCTAATGCGATATGGTTGTTGTTATTTTTGTTCTTGTAAATTTAAATTTAGAATTTATTTTATAATACATACCTATGCATATGTTCACTATAATGTAATTATATTTGTTTTTCTATAATTTGGCGCGTATACGTATATGCATACCTATAATAGGTATACATACATACGTATACATAATTATGTATAAGCGAATTTATTTAATCCTCGAAGTTTAAACAATATCGTCTTATGCGATATACACAATATATATCCAGAAACACCTTTGGCAAACGGAAATTTGCTATAAATTATACCTATCCGAACAGTTCGAATGCCAATTCAAGAAAATAAACCGATTGCAAAACTTTTGGCAATGGTTAAGAGACCCTCCCGTACGTTGCAACATTGAATAGATGCGATTTTCAACCTTGAACTTATTTTTTTTTCTTTTAATTTTTTTTTTTCTTGTTGCGTCTTGAGTGCAGACGTACCGGAAAAAATTAAGAAAATAAAAATTTAAAAAACAAAACTTAGTAAATAAAAAATAAAAAATGTACATACGTAAATTGAAAAAAATTTCAAATTGAATAATATTTGAATGTAAAATCCTACAAATTTTAGATATTTTTTTTTAGACAGTTTGAATCTTTATTTCGACCTGTGTTTTTTTTTCGGATATTTAAAATCTTAAAAATTTGTTGATAATTATCAAAATAGTAATTTTTTGACCGGTAAATTTCTGAAAAATAACCCAAACAAAAAAGTATGAAAATCACACTTTTGTCCACATATATACCTTTTCATTAGCTCCCTTAGCCCATCCCCATGCCGATAATACAAAAGGATCATTTACGGAAACGCATATAATTTCTTCGTAGCCTTTAGCCTTGAGTTCGTCTGATCTGGGGGATAAATAAATGGATTAATAAATAAACAAAAAAATATATATATACAAATTTTTATATTTTAATTGCAATTAATTGTCATTAGCGGTCTTTAAAATTCATTTAATTTTAGGGTATTTATTTATTTACCTACTTCTCGATAAAACCTCTAAGATGAACGCGAGAGCATCCCGGTACAAAGGCACCAGGTACTCCGAAAATAATTGCTCTTTTATTCGATACTATATCATGTATATTTATCTCATTGTCTGGCACTTCTTCGTACAATATTACACTCGGTATTTTATCACCGATATTAATTTGGCTCATATTATATAATTTTTCATAAAATTTTATTAATTAATTAATCGATAAATCAATCGATTAATAAAAACTTTATATAGATTTAAAACTATATACTTAGTCAGAAATTAAGAAATTAGGTTATTTATTAATTATAAACAAAATTTTGACAAATCGTGATATGTAGGTATTATGTATCTGTCACGTGACTCTTAATTTATCCACGTTTATTATCATTATTATTATTATTCTTTTTATATCTTTTGTCACGAAATACATAACATACTTATATATACGTTTCGCCTGAAGTTTGTCGCGGGTTAATGGATATACCTATAGTACACATAACTACGCGTCGCGGTTTTTTTTTCATCGTCATGTTAATAACCGTGGTTTACATCCGACCTTGACTGACTTGAACAGTTAGTTGATCGTGGTACATATACACTCCAGCCTCTTATTATACATATCTATAATGTATATTCATTCAATTATACAAATGATGTTATATTTTCATCGTAATATAATATACCTATAGGTAGGCAGGTATATGTATATACAGCTCGTTATTTCGTATTGTTTGCCCGGAAATACCAACAGAAGAAATAAATCCTGTAAAATTTGTTTCCCTAATTCATTAAAAAAAAAAAATTATTTCTTTTAATTAGTTCGTTATTTCTCTTTAGAATTTATAATTATACCTATATATAGGTACCTATGTTGTAGAAAGTAAGAAGAAAAAATAAAATACATTTCTTTTAATGAGAAATCTAAATTGGTAATGAAATTTACTCGTTTATTCAATTATTATAATTATTTCTCGATTTTATTTATTATTATTATTAAATTCAATTGATAAATGTTTTTATTTTATTGATTCTTCTTATTTTTGTATTTTTGTATTTGATTATTTTTTTTTTTTTTTTTTTCTTCTATTTTACTTACTTTACTGTTCTCTGTCCTCCAACTTAACATGTACTTAGATATGTACCTATGCAGGTATTTATGTATTTATCTATGTATTCACTTATAATTCCAGGTTTTGTCGCGTGCACAGCGACAAATCCAATTTGGTTCGTCAAGACGAGGTTACAGCTCGATCATCACCATACGAATAGAATGTCCGCTCTGGAATGCGTGAGAACGATATACCAACAATCTGTGAGTAATTTTATCTATTTGTTTATTTATTTATTTATTTTTATATACATAATTTCTCACGCGTTTCACATACATATTTATTTATATATAATATATTATGTGGGTTTATTATCTATTCTGGAGTGGAACTTTTTTTTTTTTTTTTTTCTTGCTTTTATCTTGATGAATGTGGACTCGCATTGCTAGGTCGTCAGTTGCGAATTAAGTACAAGCGTCGTATATATGTATATTTCGTAATAGAAGAAGAAGAAGATCGAGCAATTAGATTTCCTATCTGAAAGATACCCTACAGTGCAATAACGCGCACTATTTCTAATTAAATAAATCTGCTATGCTGTACCCCCCGTGCTGTTGTCCCGTCTGCTGATCTGAATTTAATATTTGTTCGTTTTCTTTTTAATTTTACTTTTTTTTTTTTTTTTTTGTAATTTTCATTTACTTTATTATTATTGTTGTTATTGTTATTGTTGCTGTTATTATTATTATTATCAAAAATATAGTCGATAAATCATATATAAATAAAATGAAAATTAATTTTTAATTTAAAATGAAATTTTTTGTGTGTAAGATTCTTCTATTCATTTTCTTTCTTTTTTTTTTTTTTTGGCTGATTTTGACGTTAAAATGTTAAACTGTGGAAAATTCCATAAAATCGTATCGTTATTTTTATTTTTCTATCTTGTTTTCACGAAGAGAGAAAATTTTCGCACATTTAGATAGCAATAAAATATATTTTCAAAAACGTTTACCTATACATATGTACATACATATTACCGTATAGATACATTTTTGTCATTTTGGTTAAGTCATCGATTATTTTAATCATATTATCAAATTAATTATCTTAAGGTCGGTGTTTTTCGTCTTACGTCCTTGCGCCCGGCGTCTCACACCGTCCAATAAGGGACTCAATGCTCTCGGAATAGAAGGTTACTCCGAAAATAAACGAAACGTAAGCTCGCAAACAACACACAGTTCTGTGTGTCGTGTCGGGGACCGCGATAGACCGAGCCAAATAAAATACATAGATGTAGATGTTTTTTTTTCTATACATAGGTATATACATATATCTATGTATTACATATATAACTATATACATTCATATACATATACGTATATATATTCGAGATTTTTTTTTATTATATGACCGTAAGTTTTTTTTTTTTTTTCCAATTATGAAAATCTATAAAAATTTGTTTTCTTTTTTTTTTTTTTTTTTGAAAATTACATAATCGTATTTTGTTTCTCTTTCGGTTTGATTTTTTTTTTTTCTTAACCATAAAAAATATACTTTTTTTTACGTTTTTTGATTTTTGAAATAATCTAATTGAAACAACTTTGGGTATATTTCAGTGCAGGCCAAACGTGTGTAAATTTACCAAATACCATTTTTGTAATTTTTCAAAAATTAATATTTACCCATTTACACAAAAAAAAAAACACTGAAACACAAAAAAAAAATAAAAATTAACGTTGATTTTGATAGTTATTTTTACATCATACCTATATTGTCTCCGAGGCAATTATAATTTCGAGTAATAAAAATAACGATCTTGATTGATTTCAATCAATAGATCGTGGCGTCTGAAACTCCTATATTTATTTATACAATATACATATACACACATGCCTAATGAACGTCTCGCTTTTAACACATATACCTATACATAGGTATAATTGAATTCAACGTATGCGTACACGCGATGTACATACGGTGTAATGCGGCCGGCGGATCCGTTTCCTTGCTTCTACCACGAGGTTGTCGCGTGTCAAGCTTTCTATTGGCTAGTTATCCGCGCGTTGTATGTACACGTATGTACGCATCAACATTCGGCTGCATACGGAGATAGTTTTTAACGCGTTTTATTTTATTGATCTATTATATAGGTACATACATACTCGATGATATATATATATATATATATATATACTTAAAAAATTATCGCTCTATCATATAACTTCGTTGTCACACTTCCGAAAAGTTACGAGCTTTGTCACATTGGGTCAAATTAATCCAACTAATTTTAAAATAGTTACCGTGTGAAAACTATCCTTCCAATTAGGACCAAAAAATTATCAAACATACTTTGAATATTTTAAAATATACAGCAACAGTTTTTATTATATGAGAAATCAAATGATAACATGTCGAAAAAAAAATCTTCATCGTAGTGCAAGTAATCGTAGATATATGTGTATATGTGATTCCAGAGTTGGGCGCCAAGTTAATTTGATTCAGGGTGACAACGGAGGGTTAAAATCTCTTTATTATTCGATCTGGATTTCGTATGTTAGTAGGTGTAGATATTTTTTGATCGTAAGCAAAGTGCATCGTAGGGCAAGTAACGGTAGATATATGTATGTGATTCCAGAGTTGGGCGCCAAGTTAATTTGACTTAGGGTGATAACGAAAGGTTAAAATCTGTTTATTATTCGATTTGGATTTCATGATGATAAATGATAATAGGTATAGATCTTTTTAGATCGTAAACAAAGTGCAGATAATAAGGCTGCAGTATTAAGGAAACTGTTATTAATATTGTTAAATAAAAATTCTTTATCTTTGAAGAAAATCTGAGGGTATGTGATAAGTTCTGTGAATTTGAGTCATGCGGTTTTTATATAATTTTTGATAGTGAAAAAAAAATGTCAAGCTTTTCATCGTCGTAAAATAAATAAATAAATTTAAAAAAAAGTTATATAGGTATATAATAACTACTGGAATTTTTTTAATATGAAAAAAGGGCGTATGTTTATAAACTGAAGTTTTCTATTTCTTTATTTTTCTTTCTCTTATTACACAAGCGATGAAATACAGCATATGTATATAATATGGTCTCAACGACCCCGACTGCAAGTTATTGACTTTCCAATTCGGAAAGGAAATTGCTGACATGTATAATACGTACGTAGGTAATTAACGTCTTTGATAAATAAATAAATAAATATTGCTGATCTAACCGGGATTCTATACGTTACTTGAAATTTGATGATACTCTTTCATCAAACTTTTGCACACAGATATACCTACATATTTTTTTATTAGATTAATTAATCATTGTTTCGTTTTCTTTATAGTTTCAAACTATATGAATTTAATTTTTTCTTCAATTATTAATTTTCTTTCTAAAAATAAAACAACATCATGTTATACATAATTACATACCTAAATCCATAAATTCTTATATAATATACATATATACTAAACATTGCCGATATTAAATGTCGATATTTCAATTCTGTACCATTCTCTGCCAGCTATATATATTATTATAACGATGATAATTATAATTTCTATCTTTGAACTTGAAACGTTATTATAATTTGTACTCTCAAATATCGCTTTGCGAGTTCAGACTTTTATTGTAGAGCTTATAGAATAATTAAAGCTGTGATACCGATTATTAGGATTACTTAAGTCTAAGCTTAAGTATATTACGCATATCCATATGTATATAGGTATAGGTATGTAGCGAAAATTTGTATCTTGACAAACAGCTGTAATTTTTTTTTTTTACTTATTGTATGTATGTATGTATTACGTTTACGCAAACAATTAAACAACTAAACGCCTTCAAGGTATATACATATAATGACATGCACAGTTTACGTTGCTATTTTTTATTTTCGATCTGTGTGTATAGGTAAAATAATTAATTGATTAATTATATAAAAAAAATTTGAGTTGAAAGAAAAATTTTTCATTTCATTATTTGTTTTTTATTTTTTGTTTTTAGGGATTTATCGGTTTTTACAAAGGAATCACCGCTTCTTATATGGGAATAAGCGAAACTGTAGTACATTTCGTAATATACGAAGCGGTTAAATCGTGGCTTATAACACATCGATCTCGTTCTACAAATTCTGATGTTAATTCGAAAACTTCAAGAGATTTTTTGGAATTTATGGCAGCTGGTGCTTTCTCGAAAACAATCGCTTCCTGCATCGCATATCCACACGGTAAGAAACTTTTTTTTATTTATTATCCTAATTCACAATCATCATAAAATTTAATAAAAATTTGAATTTTATTTTTAAAACATTAAATTTCATCGTATATATATATACATTGTTCTCGAATCTCTGAATTATATATGTACAGCTGTATGAGAAATTAAATGACGAAATTGAGTTTAACAAAACATGAAAAAAAGTAACAAAAATTTTATTTTTTGATATAATAAAATGAAAGAAAAGAAAAAAATCAAAAATAATTAAAATACTTTTAAAAAAATTGACTCATATACATAGGTATGTATAATATATAAACTAATTCATTTCGTCACCGATTCATAAATATTTATTTATTTTATCCATGTACCAAATCGTTATCGACCTTGACACTGACCAGGGCCTAAAGATTATTTCTTTTCCTTGTCTAAATACATTTCTATATACATTATCTATCATGTATTTTCTTTCTTCTTTCTATATATGTATCTTCTTTTGATAAGACGATATATGTATACCAACTATGGACAGGATATGGCAGAATTTTCGGTTATATGTTCTCTCATCTTGTCATTATTAAAATCAAATTATTATTACTTTACATGGTATATATATATATGCATATACATCCATACGTATATGCATATATATGTATAGGCATATATAATAACGGACGTTAGACAAGACCTAGAGATTCACTTGGTTGATCTAAAGATAGATCAAGCTATTCATCTCTGGCTCCGGTGCCAGTTAACAGTATTATATGTATAACAGAGGGGAATTGGTTATTCGACAAATAATATTAGATATCCGATTGCAGAAGATTTCAATCTTGCGGTTTTTCCAATATCGTGTATAATTATCTAGCAGGAAAACTATTTTTATACACTATGTATATAACTATCTATGTATGCTATCGATTCGTCATTGACGAAGAAACACAGTAATGATGAATTTATAAAGAAAAAATTTTCCTTATCTTATTTTATTTTATTTTTTCAATCATTGTAATAAATTCACATAAGCTTACAGAATTTTAACGATTTGGGGTGTGGGGTTTTTTTTTCCTCATTCTCTTTCAGAAAAAATTAAACTGTACAACGGTAAGAATTCTCAAAATTCTTTAGTAATTCTCAAATAATGAATACTTTTTTTTTCTTTAGAAAATATAATAAAGAAAAATTAAAACTGCTGAATTTATTTACATTTATCAAGTTTATGCACTTTTTTTTTTCTAACAATTAATGAAACTAATCATATATTTGATGTATAATCAGAATTTAAAATTATTTTTTGGTCGCAAATTAAAAGAAAATAAAGAATCTGAGTTATGCTTGAAAAAAAAAAAAAAAAATCCAAGAAGACCCACATACATCTTACTAATAAATATTTAAGAAAAAAGCAAATTGCATTAGGGTATGCAATTCAAATGATATGAAAATCAAATTTTATACATATAATATGCATTTTTATATAGCTATAGGTATAAACAAACTATAAATATACATACATACATACGTATACATGATCAAAGAATATTTCAAATTCGGTTGTGATACTTAATACTTATAATAATCGTATCATGCCATATTCGCGTGGGGGTTACCGATAATATTAGATAACATAAAGCTTGATACGAAACCCTATTTACATGATAAAAATAATGACAAGCACAGAATTCCAGTTTTTCGGGATCATTCGGGTCGCCAATGACGCGATGATTAGAATGAGTGGAATTTTTCGACACTCATTTTATGCTTTGATATAATTAAATATATCAACAGTTCTTATGTCATCTTATGTACCTAATCAATAACATTTGACCCTTTACTCAACTTGGCGGCACTCCATTTCATAACTTGATTAAACTTCTCTATTTCTTTAATGGAAAAATATCATTTATTGCAAACTCTTTTTCGTCAACTAAATAAATTATAAGAAAATTAACATCTTTTCACATAATAAAGAGAAAAGTAAAGAAAAGAAAATAGATTCAGAATGAGCATAAAAATATTCTTACTTTTATTTTCTATTATTTTATTCTGATTTTTTGTTGAACAATATTCTCACATATTTCAACTCAACAGTCTAGAAAAAACTTTCTAAAACTGTTAAACATTGACAAATAATGTAATTTAAAAACTTTTTCTTCATATTCGTATAGTTAAAACAGTCTGATAAGTAAAAATTTGAAATTTAAAGACCTTTGCCCCTTAAAAAAAAACTTAGACAAAAAAATATAAAAGAATGAAGTTTTTAAATTCAATAAAACAAATTTCAGAGGTGGCAAGGACACGTCTTCGAGAGGAGGGCACAAAGTATAGAACATTCTGGCAGACCTTATCGACAGTATATTCCGAGGAAGGTCCTCGGGGTATGTACAGAGGTTTGGCAACACAGTTAGTCCGACAAATTCCAAACACGGCAATAATGATGGCGACTTACGAAGCTGTGGTGTACATTTTGACAAGACAGTTCCAAACGCCGTCTGCGTCGACATCTACAACTCAGTTTTATACGGAGGCTAAATCCAAGCGTGAACTTGCTTAGGAGTTACTAGTGGCCCCGGAGTAAGGGGCCGGGAGAATTATTTCCAATCAAAATCTACACACCTATGTATTATTTTTATTCAAATGCGAATTAATTTCGGTTTGAAAATGCTCCTAGTAGGAGGGGCTGGAATTATGGTAAAAAACTGAAACTCGACGAATATTACCTATAGGTTTTATCTATCTGTTTCATCGACGTACCCAAAAGTAGCTAATCTCCTTCGAGGAGAGCTAAAAGTGAGATTAAACGACAGAGAATGCCGAGTAAATGAAAAAATAATAATAATGATAAGATTAAAATTAAAGATAAAGTAAAATTATTGAATAAATTATCTTAGGTATATTTCTACTCTAGGTATATTAAAATTTGTTAATTTCTTTACGGCAACTCTGTCGTAAATTCGATTCCTTAAATAGGCTGTTTTTTTTTTTGTTTTTTTTTTTAATTCAAATAAAAAAGTAAATTTCTGGTCAGTTTTATGGTCCGAAGTCTGAAGAATGTGCATAAAAATATCGAAAAAAAAAAAAATAAACTTTCTACAAATGTTTGAATTAAAATTTCTTCTATTTTATTTCCTTTTCATTTTTTATTATTGTTGATTGTTTATTTTAGTTATATTTTTTTCATGTTTAAATATCGAACAATTATTTCCAATTCTTTATTGTTTCTTATTTCAAATGTAGTTTAATATATATAATATGTCTTTTGACGCGCACTCTACTACTGACCAAAGACTCGGCTGAATTTGGATTTGATTAGAGAGACTGGAATTTTGGACACGTTTGTGTATTTTTTTTTTTTTAGAAACTCTGAGAGTATTTCTTGTAAAAAAAAAAAAAAATGAAAAAAAAAACATTGTCGTCCAATGAGAAAAAATAAAAAAAATTAAGAAATAAATAAATTTATTTAAACAAAAATTGGAATTTGATCGACTAATGGATCTCCGTTGTACATAATTAACTTAGCTATTAGTGTATGATGTATAGTTTTCTGTAAATGTATAATATTAGTAGGTATATTAGAATTTTAGTAGCAGGCAGAATTTAATACCATTTGAGTATAATTATATTATCGTCTATGGTCGTTATGCACATAGAATAAACGCACATGAATAAATAAAATAATAAAGAAATTAATGATCAAATGAATAACTGAATATATATATGAAGAAAAAAAAAAGTCTTCTGCTAAGCGGATTCTGTACTTCAATGAATAAAATGGAAAAAATAAAATGAAAAAATTGAAATGAAAATACTTTGCTTAATAATTAGAATAACTATTGTTTACATTGAATTTAATCGACTATTGGTATTACTGCTACTACTATTACTATTACTATTACCACCACTACTACTACTACAATGATTGATGATCGATGAATAATCTAAAATCTTACTAAGCAAACGATTAATTTATTAAGTTCTTCAGTTTTACTATCGTAAATAAGTAAATAAAGAATCTTAAAATCTATTTCGAGACGTTTATTTAAAAATGTTTAAGTAAATAATATTGATAATGATAAAAGATAACTACCTAATATTTAGTATAATAATTTGTTGTATGATAGTGATAATGATTAAATAGAGAGACGAACGAGTCTGTGATTTTAGTTTATCAGTCGTTAGTTAATTTAAAAAGAAAGAAAAATAAAAGAAGAAAAAAAACAGAAAAAGAAAAGAAGATAAAAACGTGTTAATTATGTAAATGATGAAAAATGTTAAAATGTTGAAAAATAAATAAATAAAGAAACAAAATATTTGCATTATTTTGAACAATGGTATAATAATAATAAAAATACATAATAATAAAGAGAGAAAGGAAAAAAAAAGGTGCCAAATGAGCCATTAAAATTTATTCAAGAGTGTAAATGATAGTTATCAGAAAACAATCAAACGTTAATTTAAAATAAATGGTATAGGTAATAGCATAAAGCGATTCAATTTCTATGTGAATTAGGTTTTTTATTTTTTGTTTTTTTCTTGACTATTTCCTTATTTCAAAACTTGCAAACAAACGAAGAAAAGAATTAAACAAACAAAAAAAAAAATAATTAAAAAACAAAAGTCAGAATACGAATATAAAACAAAAGTAAATAAAAAAAAAAAAAAATTAAAAATATTAAAAATACGAAAAAAAAAAAGTAAAAATAAACAAAAAAAGAAAGTAAAACTATTAACTAGTATGTGGCTGAAAATGATGAGTATAATTAAATGCGAGAGTACGATTATATGTGTAGGTATGTTTACGAAAGACTGAATTACATATTATTAAATATATATACACATATATATTCTGTAATATAACTAGTTTATGTAAAAACTGTGAAACAAAAGAAAAAAAAAACAAAAAAGAAAAAAAAAGTTCATTGGATTATTTATCGAAATGTTGATTAATTAATTTACGAATAAGCAAGTTATAAATGAAGATTTGTTGTATACAAAACTAAAGAATGTTTGAAAATTAGTAGATTTTTTGTTAGTTTTTTTTTTTTTCTTTATTGATATATAGTGACACAACGCTTGTAATAATTAAGTTAGGAGTGATTTTGGAAAAGCAACGAACGGCCTTAATGTGATTTGAGACTTAAAAAAAAAAAAAAAAAAAAAAGAACAAAAATTGTAACGAAAACTACTGGACCTATTATTCTATACATATTATAATCCTTAGAGATATAATTATATTATATGTGTATATAAATATCTTCGAACGAAGATTTGGAAAACATGAGAAAAAAAAAAAAAAAACACTAATCTTTGATCTTCTTTATTCGATTCTTCTTACATAGCTTATACATATACATAGAGAAAGAAGTTACGTACATATAAACTTAGAATGAAACGAAATATACATAAATACCATATATCCTACAATAGATGTAAAACTGTAAAACTAAACTTTACCTAACCGAAAAACAACAAAAATATCAGAAAAAAAGAAAATGTAAAATTAATAATATGTATGCATATATTTTTTTCCTAGGATATACAGTTCTTCTTCTTCTTCTTTCTCTTCTCTTCTCTTCTCTTCTCTTTCATTCTAATAATAGACAGATTCACCAATTCTATACAGCGTTGCGATCTCATGCAAGTTTAATATAACAGGATTCTTGTTGTTCGCAGTCATTCATAGTCATGAAGGATAAACTCTAATTGAATAAAAAAATAATGCATACATGTTATGATAATTATGTTCCTGTATCTATTTGATATGTATCTGTATATCTATTTTTTTTGTTTTTTGTTTTTTCTATTTTCTTCTTTCTTTTTTTGCCCATACATCTAGATTATTATTATTATTATTATTATTATGTAAATACAAAATATACATACATACATACATACATACATGTAATAGACAGAAAAAAAGTATATACTTATACTCGTTGCTATATTTGTTCCCTGTTGTATAATATTATTTAATACCAATTAAAGTGTATTCGAAAAAAAACAAAAAAAAAAAATACATTATCTTAATAATATTAACGGACTTATTTTTAATCCCTACTTATCTAATCCTAACTTATCCAATATCTCTACTCTATCATATCAACTATCTTTTTCTATCATCTATCACATCATGATCAAATATTAATTAAGTGTGTACAGTATATATGAGGCTGTCCACGTAAACTCATCACGGATTTGATTTTTAAGTTTTCATGTTATTACTAATTAGGCTGTATAACTACCTACAAGTTAATAATCGAATTGATAACAATAAATTTAGTCATGAATTGCTGAGTACATATTGCCTCTAATTATCGTAAGACTGATATAATATTCATTATGCGTTGTGATCTAATATCACTGTTTCAAACTGTCGTCTACAGTCGTATTCTAACCAGTTATAATATACTAGCATACATTTACAATACACTTATACATATGGAGTAATGTTTACACTATTAATAAGGCCTGTCCTAGCTTCTAATTAAAAACAAATAATTTGAATTGAGGACATAGTGAAGCGTAGATTCCACCACTCATAAAGAAACCTCCACATATTGCCTTGTGTCTAGTTTCAAAATATATAAACTATTATGTATAGCTTCATTTTTTTTTTTTTAACTACAATAATTTCCAAGAAAATTTAAAAAAAAAAAAAAAAAAAAAAAAACGGAAATTGTATAGAGAAAGTAATCGGCAGATAGTAAATATAGATAGGAAAAACTGACCCTCAAACATGAATTTTGCTATCGAAAAAATTGCACCTAGAAGAGATCTTCCGATCCGTTTTTTTTTTTTTTCTTTATCAGTATTATCAACGCCCTATCATGTTATAATTCCGTAATGGCACGTGTCTATGCATGAACAGTACTATAATCCATAACGTAGAGATAATTTTCATTGTCTTATAATCAGATACTCTAATTCCCTTTATGTAATTACTCAGAAATATTTAATCGTTATCTAGACCATAGGTGTTCGGAGATAAGAGATATACACGTTTCCTATGAATGGGTCTCATCAGCAAAGATATGAGATCTCTTAATGCCATCGACGCGTGTCTTTGTATCAAAGTTAACAAGATTAGTAGAGAGCTTTTGCCTAAATTAGATACCTGGACTTCAAACAACATTATTCGTAGTCTACTGGTATAATCTACATATTTATCCGATTGTGTAAGCACATTCATGAATTCTAAACAGTCAAGAAGCTTTTTTCAACAAAGTTTATTTTACTTTCAAATTCGGTATAGGTATATATAAACTAAGATTCTAGGAATATCTCCAGCTGAAACTACGAACGAATTTAAGCAACTTGAATCCCAAATTCCGATGAGGTAATTTTTTTTTTTATATCGTGATGCAAAATGAAGTTTTTTGTTTTTTGGTTTTTCAATTTTGTCTTTCATTCTGTGTAACCCTTACGGATAATGTAGCTATGGTGTATCGATCCAACAGATTTCCCATTTCCAATAGCAACGTAACTCTTGACGAATCAAACCTATCAGTTTTATGAGAAGCGAAGCGGTATTCACAGTCCTTCATCCTTCTTGTAGGCATGAAGATTTGAAATTTTAAAATACTTACATTTTCTACGTCTACAGTATCGTGTTAGGTAGTTTTTTTTTTTTATCCTTAACGATATAAAGATGGTTAAAAATCGTCAAGTTCAATCTAAGTTACGATCTGGCTATTATATAGAACCAGGGCAAACCTTGAAGAACACCAAGGTAAGCTTTTCCAAATTTATAAACTTGCATTTTGACTTGCATACTGCAGTCTTTCATTCGATTTTACTTTACTTCGATTATTTCTATTTTTGGATTTCAAAAACAGTTCTTTAAGAAAATAAAAGGATCTAATCATACTCTGGCTTTGATCATTAAAAGACACCCTTAGACCTAATTCTTCTCTTCTTTTATCCCGTCATAAAAAATTTCCTCTTCAAGATCTCTGAGAGAAAATTAATGCTGATAGCACCTCGGAGCGAGTACAAAAGATTCATCGATTACACAAATGAGTCTGAAAGATTGGCAGTCATTGCTGCGAAAGAGAGAGCCAAGTTAGACGCGATCCGAAAGGCGACCTACGAAATGTCGAAGAATTGGGATAACACAAATGAGGTAAATTTTCCTATAACAATGTCAAAATAAATCTAAAGAATTTCTGCGAATTTTATTCGGAATTTCGACTATAGAACGTAAAGAAACGTCGTAAGGACGAACTATTGGCTAAAAGAAAACAGGAGGACGATATCCGGACAAAATTTGCGAGAGAAATTTCCCAGCAAAATGCTGAGGCAAGAGCTCAGATCGTTAAAGAAGCCAGACGTTTGTTACTCTACAAAAAACCTCAATGCCGATTATTGAACGGAGCTCTTCTCACTTCAGAGGTGAACTTTATGATTTATATTTTCACTTTGGATCGATATGAAGTATTTTTTAAGAAAGGATATATTTTTCTCACGATAATCTCTAACATCTTTAGTGCTTCAGGGAAAGAGACGCTCAGTTAGCCTTCGAGAAAACTCTTCAAGGTGTTGACGAAGAGCAGGAAAAGGAGTACGCGGAAATCCTGAAAAAGGACGCTGAGGCGTCGAAAAAGGCGGATGATAAAAAGGCTGCTGAACTGAAGGAGAGAAATAGAGTTTATGGAGCTGAGCTTGAAAAACAGTAATTAATTATTGTTTAGTTTGATCAGAATCGAGGGATAAAATTTTTCAGAAGAACTGTTATAGGTCATTTTAACTTGATCAATGAATTCGATTTGTCTTCAGGATCAGAGATAACGAGAACGACCGTAAACGAGCCGAAAGAGAAGAATATCTTATGGGAAAACAGGATCTAATAAATATGGCGAGAGATTTGAGACTGATGAAGGAATGCGAGGATGAGCAGGTAGAAATGTGCGTTAAAATTTTTTTCCATTTATTATTATCAAACGGCAATTTACGAGTTTTAGGCTTTGAATCGTAAAAACGAACTGAAAAAGTTAGTTAACGATGCCATAGAGGAGAAAAAGAACTTTGAAATTGAAGCGAAACGAGAAATGGAATTTTGCGATCGAGCTTTGGAGGTATTCGAGAGATCAAAAAGGCGGATTGAAAATATGAAGAAATTGAAAGCGCAGGAGGAATTGGAAGCGAAAATGCGCCGTGTCAATGATTACATAGGTGATTTGCATTCTAGAAAAAAAAAAAAAAAAAAATGTTAATAATAATAATAATACCTAATTCCCCCCAAGAAATGTAGAAAATAAATTCGGGATTGATTTAGGTAACAAATTTCGTGCTGCGGTAAAAGAACAAGCCGATGATGAAAGCGCACGAATGCTTGAAGCACAGCGCGAAATAGAGGCAAAAAATTTGGCAATGATTGAGGCGAAGAGACAACGAGCTTTGGATAATAAAATGCAGTGCATAAAATTCGGTGAAGATGCAGAGAATGAAAAACGCAGGAAAGAAGAAGAATTGAAAGAGTTCAACAACTGGGAAACTCTTCAGAGATTAAAAAGGGACGAATTTAATAAAGAATTTCAAATTAACGAACGTAAACGCGAATGGGAGAAAAAAATGACCACTGCCAAAGATCTGCGGAAACAAATGGTGAGGAATTTTCTTTGGATTAAATTCTTATGTATATGTAAAATTTTTGCCTAAAAAACTTCAAAAACAAAGCTCAGATTATTTCTGTATCAATTTTATCTGTACATATTTTGCTGATTTTAAGTAAAAAATTTTTTTATCAAAATTCTTAAACAAATGTTTTCGTTTTTTTAAACATGAATTAAATTCCTGCAATATTAATCTTAGAAAAATTTATAACTTTAATTGATTAAATTTTTCGTCTTACTTATTCAGTCGGAAAACGAGAGAAGACGAATTCGCGAGAAGAATTTTCAGAATGACGAAAGATCCGCCCTGGCAATAATCGAAAGAACTAATAAAAAGGTTTTGGATTATGGTCAGCAGATCTTGGATGAGTCTAGAGGCATAAGACCGTTATTTCCGATTCTTAAAACGATCGAGGTTATTGACAGATTATTTTTTACTATACTTATGATCACAACTGGTGATTTACTCAACGATTTTTATTGTTGCAGAAATTCAAGATTGAAAATGGCTTAATTGAACGTAAAATTAACGATGAGAATAACGTTTTGGCTCCAACAAAGAAACCAAAAAAACGTATGCCTACCTGCTTAGCTCCAGTTCCGGAACAGGAAATAATTTACATATGAAAATGAAAAGGTTCTAACAACACTCTGTAGATTATCAAGCCTTTTTAATAAATATACTATTTCATATTCAACATATTTTCTGTACAATAAATTACCATCAAATTATAATCATAAAAAATCAATGCTTATAGATACATACCCCATTAATTTTATCGATCAAAAATTTCAAGAAAACTAAAAAACAGAGAAGCTAGACGTTGTCTTAAAAACTATTTAATCTACTCTTTTCGCTAGGAGATTCTGCAATCCCAGGAAACTCTATAAGAAAATTTTAAGAATTTGTAGTTTAGTTAAATTTTTCCTTTACACTCGTTAGAAAATTTTCCACATATTTATACCTTGATAGAAGTGATGAATGTATTTTCTTCAGATGATGGTTTAGGCTTTAAATTATCTTGACGTATTCTACTCCGTATTATCTCAAGACGTTTTTCTTCTTCTGAGTTTAGTACAGGAGTAATTTCTGGACCTTCAGGAATTCCTTCCACAGGATTGAGAGTCGTGTTTTTTCTAAGAATTTTCACATGTTCTATGAGTTTGTCTACAGTGATAAGCAGAGCCTTGATTTCATCTTCTTGTCTTAAAAGAGCGTATTTGTATCTAGACATCTGGAATAAATGATAAATGTACTAAATTCTTATGCAAGATGTGAAAATGAAATCCCTACAAACTTACTTCAAGGATTAAACGCTCTCTTTGCTTTTCTACTTCTTTCATATGCTCTAATTGCTTAGACATATTTCTGTACATGTTTTTGTCCAACGGACTGACAACGTCTGGATTTTTACCACTTTTATCCAACAAGGCTATATGCGCTGCTTTTACTTCTTCAAGTTCGGCTATTACTACTTTCAACCTTTCTGTTTCAACACGATAAGTCTCTGATTGACTGGCCTTGAAACGTAGAGACTTAAGGTCTTCTTCTATAGTCAAATACTCAGTAAGCTACAAAAGGAGAGGGTAAAGAAATAAAAATAAAAAATATGCTGGTGTGTAAAATATTCGCTTAATACGCTTTTGGTAACCTTTAGTCTAAGCTGGTCTCTTTCCTCGGCAATTTTTTCCCCCGTTTCACCACAGATCTTCAAAATTCCTGGTCCCTCTTTTACCAGACGTTCAAGTTTTGTTCTAAGTTGTTCTCTCTCGAGACAAGCCTGACGCAATTGCTCAAGTAAATCATCAGTTCTACTGGCCAAACGTAGAGCTTTTACTTCACTTTGAAGACGAAGACAATTTTCCACTAGAACCTCAATTTGTCGTTTAAGTTCATCCCGCTCTTTGGTAACTTCGTCGAAGTCTTTAAGTCGCTCGGAAATTTCTAAATACAGAAATACTGGGTAAAGGGTTCAATTTTGTGGAGATTTTAGGTTGGAACAAACCCGCGTTTTCATTGTACAGCTTGATGAAATCATCCGTGAATTTACCCTTCTCGTCTTTGGTCATCGTGATTAAAGACAATTCACCACGTTCAACCATCTCCATCAATTCTAAGTGCGTTTCGAGGCCAGGTTTTATCTTGTTTAAGTCAAGACCTGCGATCTGTAATCCCAGGGTTACTTTCTGGTCTTTGTAATTTGGAAAATGAAAGTATTAAATGTATGAAGAGTTCGAAACCTTGCTATCAATGCATTTGGTCAACTCCTGATCCGCTTCTTCTAATAAAGAACACTTCTCCTTCAAATCTCTGTAATTTTCTGATAGTTTATCAATTTCAAATTGCAGCTTAATCTTTTCTCTTTCAATTACTGCCAAGTGGGCGTAATACTGTCTCTGATCAGGTGGCATGGAGTAAACACGTTCCACTAGATCAATTCGCTCTTGCTCGATTAGAGCCAGCTTTTTTAGCTGAATTTTCAGTACATTCATCTTTCGCTGAATTTGTTTAGTGCTTTTCAACAATTTTTCAACGTCTGTAAGCTGTAATAAATTTTAATATCTGACTCTAATGGACTATACAGTAAACTTATAATCTCAAAAGTTTCAAGTTATACCTGATCATCACGTTGGAAATAACTTATTTCAATTTCAGCTTCAGCATCTTCAAATTTTTTATCCAACCCTCCCGATTCCATTGCTTTTACTAACCTCACCTATAAATACAAAATTACAAAACTGTAGAGTTACAAATTTCTAAATACTTCACAGCATTTCCTTTACCTGATGTGTCATCAGTCTTTCTATTTTGAGTAAAATTTTGGATACATTTTCTCGAACCATAGTTTGTTCGGTGGGTAAATTATTTTCATATTTGAATTTGTCCAAAGCCATGCAAATGTTTTCGTTTTGATTAAGCGCCTCTGTCTCTCGACACTAGGGTTAAAAATTTTCTCAACAAGTAAGAAGAAATGTCTAAAAAAAATTTATGGTAAGTCCTAAAAATCTTTACGGTCTGTTTTAGCTCGAGCAAAGTCTCTTCCTTCAGAGACATGGTCAGGAAATAATACAGCTGCTCTTTTTGACCATTTATCAGTTTCTGCAAGGTACGAATATGATCATCTTTGCTTGTTAAGAGATTTTTAAGCTGCTCTTGCTGCTGCGATGAACCCTTTTTTCGCGAATTGATCTCATTATGTGAGCCTGCTTCCTGAGGGTTTATTATTTTGAAAATGGTATTCGAAAGGGTTGAAACAACTGTACGAAATTTGAAATAAAAATTTACTTGGACGAAGGGATTGCAAAGGCTTAATTTTTTCTGAGTCAAATGAACAGAATTTATTTTTTTGGACTGTGGGTTATCTTCGGGTCCAAAATATCGCGGTACTCCTATTCTATTTGTGGTTAATTTTTTGAGTCTGTTAATCTGTCGTACCGCATTGTCTGGCTCGACGAAGTCCTCTTCATCACACGAGGTCGTCGCGTCATCTTCGTCCAATGAAGTCCAGGACATCGCCTACAGTTACTAGATAATTTAATAATGAAACGTCTAATTCTTTCGCTGAATTATAATCGTCTGCAGTTTTGACGTTGATCACTGAAGTTGTTTTTTAAACGTTGAAGCAAAATCGTGTTTTCTTATCCGAAAATTTCACGCTGTATGTAATATATGACTCAATCTTGACTCGGGCGATTTGAACAACACCTCAAACACTGTTTTCCAGTTTCAAAGAACTTTGGAAGACTCAGTATCTGATGTGAAACGCTTGAGTCTTCATTTTTGCGAACAGCAACTTCCAACTCAACGACAGTGACTCTTCATGAGCCTTTCGTTACTCGCAAAAATCATTTTAACTGCACAAATTTTTAGCAAAATAATTAAAAGAGAACCATAAATCACATTTAACGATTTAAGATGGGAGATCAAAAACCTGGCCAATCTTCAACGCCGAAAACAAAGTCCGTACCAGTTGTCATCAACTTTGTAAATGCAGGACTTTCAGGGTAAGGTTCAAACGTAAATGGATCGATGAAATAAATCCCGTAAGGTTTGAGACACTGTTCCATTCTGAACTTTTAACTATATTCGCAGAATGTTAGCGACCTGCGTTGTACACCCAATGGATGTGCTGAAGAATCGCATGCAAATGAGCAGTGATGGAACGTCCATTGCTTCGTTGATAAAAACTATCATCACTGAGGAAGGGTTTACCAAACTTTATCGAGGTTTAACCGCTGGACTGGTTAGACAAGCAACCTACACAACCACGAGATTAGGAATTTACAATCAACTTTTAGACATTTGGAAGTATGCAAATGCATAATTTTATCTGAAAGTTTACCAATATTCGAAATGACTGGACGAAATTCTCTGCTTTTTCAATCTCTTCAGGACAAACAACTCTTCCTCACCAAGTTTTTTCGTACTTTGTACAATGGGAATGACAGCTGGGGTTTGTGGTGCTTTTGTAGGAACTCCAGCCGAAATGGCTCTTGTGAGAATGTCGTCTGATGGCAGACTGCCATTAGGTATGGATTTTCACAAATTGCATTGAGAGAACTTTTTCAGATATCTAAAGTAGAAAACCGTTTCTTTTTATGATCAATTGATCGCGATGATCGATTAATCACCGAAGAATAGATCAGAGAAGAAATTACAAACACGTTTTCGATGCGTTCACTAGAATCTATAAGGAAGAAGGACTCACGGCGTTATGGAGAGGGTGTGTTCCCACAATGGGCAGAGCAGCGATAGTGAATGTATCGCAACTAGCGAGCTATAGTCAGGCAAAAAAAATGCTCGTGGAAACATGTTCGTACATCTATTTTGAAAAAGATAAAGAAAAAATTTCTTGCACAAAGTGAAATGTTTGTCTTGAACCACCATGGTTCTCGAAAATGAGATAAAAATAGTGACTAAAATATTCAACAGCAGAAATTCGATTTCAGGGAATATTAGAGAGGGGATCCCCCTCCATTTTTGGGCTTCAATGATTTCTGGATTTCTTACATCGTTTAATTCCATGCCTTTCGACATTGCGAAGACCAGGTAAACCAGTCTAAGCAAAATTAGCAACATAATCAATTTTCTATTCATTCATAGAATTCAAAATCTGAAAGGAACTGCGAAGCCTCCGTCTATGTTAAGTGTGATGACAAAGATTGCTCAACGGGAAGGAATCACTGCTTTATGGAAAGGATTTATACCAACCTACTGTAGGATTGGACCACACACTGTACTCACATTCATGATAAACGAACAACTCACTAAATTTTCAAAGCAACATTTTTTCTGATATTTTTCATTTACACAGATCAGTCTTTGGTTTCACATAAAGTCTCTTGAATAGCATACCTAAATAGGTCTACATGTTTTTACCCTCTTAATCTGTATACATGATCGAACCTTTCTTATTTCCTATGCATATATATTGTTAATTAAAAAAATATATTTTTGAATCTAGTGTATTTATTCCCTCTCAGGCTAAATTTAAAATTTCATCTCTTCGTCACATAAAGAAGACAGAATTGCAACTGAGTAAAGAGAATTAAAAACATGATCTCTGATATTGTGCGATGGATATAGATCAATGAAAAACCATCAGGACGATCAGTTAAATGTTTATTTACTTATATAAATTATCTTAAACTAAGAAAATATATCAGAGTTATTTTCGTAACCTTCAACTTTGGACATGGCTTAAGTAAAGCCTGCTCAATTGGTCCATGCAAACCATAGTGATAACAGTGTTCGGTGCTAGTCTTGAATAGTAAGGAAGAAATCCACGCCAGAGTAATCTAACCCCTTCGACTCTGTAGATCATGAGGAGTATTTTCACAGTGCCTGGGGGCTTGCTGGTTTCTTTCCAATTCTGGATTCTGAAAAAGATGTGCATACTTCAACACAACACCCTCGAGCCCATGAGGGATCAGCCATTCTTCTTTCAGCCAAATTTTTTATTCTATTCATTCTAAGCACTGGAATCGACTGTAATTGCGCTAACCTTGTCTTCGCGATGTCCAGTGGCAACGAGGCAGTCGCTGCTACTATTCCGGATATCATTCCAGCTAGAAATTGCAGAAGAAGACCATCCTCGAAGTGACCTTAGGAAGCCACAGACGAACTTAACAATAAATGGGTTACCGATGGTTCTGTGTTTCGCTTACCAGAGTCTTTTAGGAACATTTTTGACCTTGAATAGGTTCCCAGTTGAGCACCATTCGCAATTGCGGCTCTACTCATGGTTGGGATAGAGCCAGTCCACAAAGTCCGGACTCCTTCTTCTTTCACGACTCTAATTAGTCCGTCAATAGCGTGTTTGTAGCCTCTTCGTTTTTCTGGGCAAATATTAAGATCGCCCAAATCGTTATGAGAATATTTTTACACCTGTTGATCCAATGATTGATCTTATCAGATCAAAGCAGAGAATGCTCGATAGTAACAACCAGGTGGTAGCTGAATATCAGCAATCATCCGGACCAATACAACGTCCGCTGGAGTTCCGACCAGTGCACCCATCATTCCGGCTATCATCCCCAGAGATATAAGCGTTGGATAATTGAGACGTCCTATGTGTTTGCTGAAGGGAAAATGCAGAAAGGATATGAAAGAGGAGAGTCAAGCAGTGCTTGAAAATTCATTCCAAACTTTTTACTTGCAGATTTCTGACACCGTGTTGAAGATACCAAGACGTGCAGTTGTGTAAGTGATTTGTCTTAACAGTGAGGCTGACAATCCTGTGTACAGTCCAAGAAATCCTTGTGATTTTATGGTCACCTTTGTAGTGTCGAGTAATCCGGATTTTGAAACCTGCATTCGGATTTTTAGGACGTCTAGTGGGTGCGTTACGGATTGACCTGACATACTGTGGAATAGGAATTAGGAGGATTCGAAGTTCGCGACGTGGAAGCTTGTGTAAAGATGATCTTTGGGAATCACAAAGCTATAGAATATTTTCAAACTCACCCGGCCAAACCACCAATGACAAATTTCATGTAGGTTGGAACCTCGTTTTTGGTAACAAGTTCCTTTCCATCTGTTGACGACATGCTAACTATAACGTTAACAATTCTACGTATACCAACGAAGATTCTCATGACATAATTCTCGATTGACAGTTTTTTGAAAACTTTTATTTGGACAGTGAAAGAGCGCAAAGTTAACTAACTCTCGACACATGTCATCAGTTTTTGACATTTAATACGACCCATAAAAGATTCACGTCAAGTTTCGCCTGTCCTTTTATTGCAGATCGCCATATTGACCAGGGAGGCGTTGAAAATTCGAATACGAAAAATATGGCGTTATTAGTGTATTTTATTCTCTTAATTAAGTAAAATAGGTAATACAGTAAATAATTTCAATTCGCACGAGCACAGGTCTCTCTGTGAATCGGTTGATAAGTTGAAGTCAAAGTTGCGAGGTGGGCAGCAGCCGCACTTATGTTCGTTTCAACAACTCGTTTGTATCTAATAGTCAAAGCTTTGCTTAGGTTCTTCAAGTTCGATGTGACCATTTGTAGACACTGTTTCATAGTGGCATTACAACTGGTCATCATTACATGAGCCCGACTTTCTCCGTCGTGAAATGCGACGTGGGATCCTACCCTAGTTTTCGCATCATAAGTAATCTGGGAATAATGAATAAATGTATTGAAAACTAAGAAGAGAAATAAGAGAAGAGAAGTGGTAACACAAAACTCCAGTAGGCAACATCATACTTTGCATTTTTTACCAAATTGGTAAAGTTTTGGCCATTGATGACGATATAGTTGTGTGTGATAAAGTCTTCCCATTGCGATGCCAAACCGTTCGTTAGTTTCATCCCAACTAACGATTTTCGAAGCTGGATGATGATATTTTTTTTTAGCCTCAACAGAGACTTTAACGTCACTTTCAAAGCTGTTTTTGTCAGCGTTGTAACGGCCGTTTATCGTGAAGCAAAACCAGTCCAAAAAATTATGAACCTTGCTGTAATACGGATCTAAGTCAAGTATCAAAGCGATGGGAAGATCGTCGGACCTCCGTATGTAGCAAAATAGATCTAGACTTGCATAGCCAAAGTATCCGATTTTTTGTAACGCCTTAGCCAGTGCCATGACAACAATCTGAAGATACTCGTTGGGGAACGAAGTCTGGGGCATCATGAAGCCAAAAGCAGTGAACTGACTCTCTGTAAAATAAAGTCTTTCTTCATTACAGAATCATTCAGCGCACAGAGAAGTGTTGAACGAAAAGGAAGAGCAGGGATTAAACCTAAGTGCATTTGATCTACTGTTCCAATCCAGGTAGGTTCAATGTCAGTATCAATTCCTGGTATAAAAATCGCAGCAGTAACGGTCGAGAAGTTTCTCTCATTGGGAACGGCCTGTAGTAGACATCCATGTTTTACGAGACTGGCGTAAAAGCTCTTCCAGTTTTTATAGTTCGCAGATAGTCTGGTACTATTAAAAACAACTTTAGGTAACTGTTCGAGGAGACGTTCGAGGTAAATTTTTCTCAGTGCAAAAGTCGACTTCCAATTCTCGCCATGAATTTCTCGTACCTTTCTCAGCTCCGGCATGAACGGAACGCTAACATTATTGATCAAAAAAACCCCAGTCTGGTTTCCGTCAATTCCAATGTTGATCTTTATCAACCACAGACAGATTTCACTATGGAGACAAATCAGCTCGGCCAAATTCGTGCAAAGGCTAATGTAGTCCTTAATATGAGGAGTGTAAGGTGGCTGATTGATACCAAAATTAGTGAGCAGGTCAGCGTTGTTGGACTTGTTCAAAAATCGTTGTTGAAGATCTAAAGATGGACCGACCCAGGGCACATTGAGTGCTCCAGCAGCCCATAAATCACACTCATCCATTACCCATGGCAAAATATAGGCAGATTTATCAACGATTTTTTCTCTTATCGCGTCCATAGTGTCTGTGGAATAGTACAAAGTCCTGGCAGTGTTGAACGAGCACTTATTAAACACTTTCCTCATAGACAATGCGAGGAAAGTAACTCGCTTTTGAATCCCTTCATTCGGACGAACGGACTCTAGTATATCGTAATACATTCGTAGAAGACAGTCCGAAGGTTCGACGGGTAGGACGTAGACCACCTCGGCATTTGGGTTTTGAAGGAAGGACATTTTCAGGGATAGAATGTTCTGGTATATCCTGAATATCGCCGGGGATATTGAGTTCCGTATGTCTAACGGATAGCCCAGAGATGCCAAGTGGATAACTACGTGCGGAGATTTGATTACATCGTAATAATGGAGGTTCAGTTTAGAGTTGAGTTCCTCGGTTAAATTTGCCATCACTAACATCTTGCTCAAGTACTGAACGCGCATGTAACGTCTTTTCTTAACGAAAAGCCAGGTCATCCATATCATACTTGCTGCTACGTACTTGCAATCGGATTTATGAATGTCCTTTCTCACCTAACAAAGAGATGAAATGTTATTAATGACTTATCAGGGGCTAACCACTCTTGAAAATATCGAAGTATACGTTTGAATACACGTGAAAGTTCTTTCAAATCTTTCTCTGTATACTGTAATCTCGCAATTTTGAAGTCAGTTGTACGGCCAATTAACAGAGTGGTTAGCCTCTGGTATCTAATTGTCTCCTAAAACGTATTTGCAATAATCATTCACCACGTAGCCTTTCCAATATCGTTGTATTGTTGTAGCAGCGATTTGTATTCCGGCCAATACTTTAAACTGGACTTTCCATCCTTTGAACCATTCGGCTGCCTCTGGATCGTTCGCAAGCATGAAGAGCATGTCTTCTTTGGAGAGTATGTATGTAGCTCCATTTTCCCTGATCCGAGAAAGCAGGACGAAAACATTTTTTGGACTAACGTGAGCCGAAGGGACAATGTACTTTTTCAGCATTGCTTCCATTTGCGGACATAAGACTAAGAGCCACTTTGATCTTAGTTGATTGCCGCAAGAGTCGAGCAGCTTCTTCCATAACTCGCAATATGTTAATTGACCATCCATGAATTTTATACTACCGATCTTTTTCACTTCTTTGTCAACAGCCACTGTTTGAGATTGTAATTCGTTCAACGTCTCTTTCAACTCCACTTTGCTACCTGCTGCCTTTATTTCTGCCAACAAAGAAGAAGCCCGATCGAAACCGCTCACTTTCCTATGTGGAATATTGAAGAAATTCATTTAATCGATTGTTTAAGATGATTTCGGTTCTTTTTTTTTTATTACAGTCACCTGCGTTTCGGGATTACTTTCGGTAGAGTGAATATTTTCGTTCTAAGTACCGCCAATTCTTGTTTAAATTTTAAATCGGTCATATCGAATGCCGTCCTTCGCGGTATAATCGCTCTTTTAAGAATATCTTGAGTGGGTTCCAGTTCACTTTCGGGGACGTTAATCCACTGGCAAGCGCATGCTGCATATGTTTCATCTTCCTCGGTTAATTTTTCATCATTCTTTCTGATCGAATTCCACAAGATATTATCAACTTTCTTTAGATCTTTCGCGTACGATTTGTAGCTGGCCGGTTTTAATCGAAGATCAGTTTCTCTAGCCATGTCTAACATTCCGTATACTTTATGCTCTGAACATACTGCCTGAATTTCAGTCAGATCGGTTATTAACCGTTTATAAAAACTTCTGATTATGTCGTAAACCGCCAATCTAGGCTTTCCGGATTCACATCTACACATTAAGGGAAGTAGGAATAGAAAAACTGGAGTACATACGATTTTTATTTTACGGAAATTAATTCTAAGTCATATTATACATAAGTTGAATAACAAGTATAAAACACAATTCGTTACACATTATAGCTATTAAATTGACCTGTTTTTATTCTCTTTGATAATCTTCTTACTCTCTTCTCCCGCGTGTTGTTTAATTGATATTAATTCTTGATCTAATTTGAACAGTACTTGCTGTAACATTTTTATAGCATTGGTTTCCAGTTCGTTTATATCTATGCGATCGTGGTCTCGAAACATCGTGTTATATGATTTTACGCGCTTTAATGTAGTTTAAAAAATTAAAAGAAAAAAGTATACTGTTGTACGTAAACAATATATTTTCGTATTATAAAACAACACCGGAGTTTGTATACGAAATTTAAAACAGGTTATATAGTTTTCAACGGACAAAGATTATTCTGTCTGCATTTCTGATGAGCTGAACTTTGCCCCTCAGAACTGCATTGTGAAGCGATATATGAATGAGACAATATAACATTATAATATAACTGTTATAGTGTGTTAAAAAATAAAGAAACTTAACACGATTGCAATACCGAGAGAAAATAATGTAATCTTATATGTATACGTATATATTTTTGCCATTGAGCTTAAAAATACTTTCAAACTCTAAATTTAATATTATAGGCTTAATTAATTATTATTTACTTCGAAAAAAACAACGCGAGTATACATCTCAACACCTTACAATGATGATAATTAGCAAATATCGGACCATAAATCCAATCTATCGCATTCGGGGATTAGTTTGAAATATAGATAGATCAAATATTAGCATACACATTCGTTGGATCGCTTGAAAATGTAAGTTCTTTTATTTTAGTTCTAAAAGAATAATCGAGTTGGCGCCACTCTGCAGTCTGAAAATTCCATATTTCCACCACATCAGCTGAGAAGACTGTGGTATGCGCTATCAGACAAGTGGTGGTATGTTACGCCAGACACAGTGTGGGTTGTGTGGGGATTGAGCAGCCGGTAGTTTGTTACGATAGAAAGTCAAGAGGACGTTTATAGCTATAGATATAATTATAATATATTCCGTAACTACATTCTCAGTTGAAAAATCGTTAGATAATTTTTTTTTCTAAACTAATCAAAATATCTAAACTATCACACTGAGTATTTATCGGTTGATTAATAACCACATTCTCCTCACTTAAGTAAATTATAATACATCGATATGGGCGAACAGAAGACTATACCGAACGGGATAAAGTTCTTAATCGGTGGTGTTTCTGGGTTTGTTACTTATAATACATTACACAAATTTCACAATATCTTATATACGCTGTTAGGCATTGAGCACATTACAATAATCAGACGTTATCTACTTGCGGTTTTTCATAATATTCTATGTCATTTCCTCAGATCAGATTGTGTCCTGCATGTAAAACTAAGTCAATTGAACTCAATTATTTTCATTAAACTTCATTTGTTTCCATTCCAGTTTGTACATACATACATCCATACGTATTATATCCCAAAAATAAAATTGTTTATTCTTAATAAAAAGTGTTGAAAAAACAAAAAGAAAATGATTTTTTTCAGATTATTTTACACATTATTTTTGTATTTTATGTCAATTAATAAAAGAAACTGATATCAAGAGTTATAAATTCTAATTATACTGTCCCAAAAAGATAAGAAGCGAGAAAAAAAGAAAACCGTATATATTTACGTAATAAGTAAATTTATGTATTTACGTAAGTTTACGCACAAAATTTTAGCGCAAATTTTTTTTTATTCGTTTCTTCATTTTATGATCTTGCAGAATGGGAGCAACATGTTTCGTCCAGCCTTTGGACTTGATAAAAAATCGGATGCAGTTAAGCGGCACAAAAGTTTCCACGCTTTCTGTTGTTTCTGGAATTATTAAAAATGAAGGGATCTTCTCGTTTTATGCAGGTCTATCTGCTGGGCTTATGAGACAAGCTACTTACACTACAACTAGGCTTGGTATTTATACCTGGCTATTTGAACTAGCCTCGTAAGTTAAGGGATTATAAATATATGATCGATTGATTATTTAATTAGAAAATGATAAGAGGATTAATATATAGATTTTTTTTCTTCCAATTATAGATTATGTTTTAGCTAATGATGTTATACAAACTGCTTAAAAAATATTTAATATCTATAATTAACAAGTTCTAACCTTTCTTCTTTCTATCTTTAGATATTTTGTATCGTACAAAATTGGATTATAATCCGAATATGAGTTATCCAAACATTGATTCAATTTACAAATATCTTATTTTTAATAAGTTTCTTTTTTCTATTATCATTATTATTAATGATTTTTTCTTGCTTTTTGCATAAATAACTTTTCTTGTAATTATACTATAATGAATTTTTTTTTTTCCTATGTAGAAAAGATGGGCCACCAAATTTTATCACAAAAGCTGCTTTGGGAATGGCAGCTGGATGTGTTGGTGCATTTGTCGGTACACCTGCTGAAGTTGCTTTAATTAGGATGACTGCTGATGGAAGATTACCGTTAGGTGATAATAGATATTAGTATTTCTGAGCTATATGTACTGATTTAATTTCCAGGATCTCAAATTACTCAGATTTAGAAGCAGAAGCTTGAAAATTTTCATATTTGGGCTTTTCAGCCTATGAAACGTTGTTTAAACGATTTAATTTCAGTTATACCAGCTTTGCAGATCAATAATTGCATTCGCTGAATGAATTTCACCTTCAGAAGCTCTACATTGCTCTTATTTTTCTTCCAGCCGAGAGACGTAATTACAAAAACGTGTTTCACGCTCTTTTCCGAATAACTAAAGACGAAGGTCTTCTCACTTTGTGGCGTGGAGCTATACCAACAATGGGAAGAGCTATGGTAGTAAATGCTGCTCAATTAGCTTCTTATTCGCAAGCTAAACAAGCTTTATTAGACACTGGTAAATATATGTTCATCATTATTTACAATCCCATTAAATATTTAGCCGCGATGTGCGTCAATCTTTATAATACGTGTGTTAGATCCTAAAGGATTATCATCTGGTCGTATAATTTGCGATAGAATTATTTTAACAGATTTCAAATGGAGTTTGAGCTGAAGTAAAATGTAACCATGGCTCTGAATGCTGAGTTGATCTAATTTTAGATATCTGTCCGCATGTCTCGGGCTTGAAAAATGCTATTTTTAATCAGTTGTCGACGATTTGTTTATGTAATATAACGCAAGGTCATTTTTATGCAATGTGTACAAACTTTAAGCTTCAACAAGGTCGTTGTCTGTGAGAGTATTGAAGCTGTTGTATGTTAATTAATCGTTTTGAATACCCGCAGGATACTTCCAAGAAAATATTACCCTACATTTTGCAAGTTCAATGATTTCTGGGCTTGTTACAACAGCTGCATCGATGCCTGTTGATATAGCAAAAACTAGGTAAACTTGGCTTCTATGTTTTATAATAAAAACAATAAAAAATATTCGGTATCGTGTGCAGAATTGAGGTACACCAAAATGTGTAAATGACAAAAATAAAATGAATTTTTTTTATGTTTAAGGATCCAAAACATGAAGATGGTAGATGGAAAGCCAGAATTTACTGGTGCATTAGATGTCCTTGCTAAAGTAATAAAGAACGAAGGACCTTTGGCTCTCTGGAAGGGATTCTTCCCGTATTATGCTCGTCTAGGACCGCACACAGTTTTAACGTTTATATTCTTAGAGCAAATGACAGCATCTTACAAAGCTAAATTTGCGTAATTTATATAAATGTTGGTCAGAAGTAGGTCGTACGTACTCATTGTCGGATATTAGAAACACTTGTTATCAATCGCAAATGTAATTTGAAAAATCTTCAAATCATAGTTTCAAAATGTCGTATGTCTCATTATTAAAAGATTTATTCAATTGTTACCATTTATTAGCAGAATCGGAATCAGATGATTCTTTTTTTCTCTCTCTTAGAATTTGGTTTTTGATTTTAATTTTGATTTTGATTTTAATTTTAATCTTCTAAAATGTCGATGAATCGTCTCCGCTATTTGTATATACATGTAGATTTTATGCACAAAAAAGAGATAAAATGCTATCATCATTGTTGTCAATTATTTAATAACGATGTAAAAAATTCTTTATCTATACATATACATATATTTATCAGATAGTGACATTTATACGCTCTCATTTATTGTTATTATTAGACAATTACCTATATACCGACAAGAAGCAAAAAAAGTTGAACATTTTTCTACAAATATTTATTATACATACATATTTATGTATATTTTTTGACAAAGAAAATCAAAAAAAAAAATAACAAAATCCTTGTAATTTTGTATAAAATCCTGATCTAGTTGATACCATATGTAATTTATACTGTACAGTATAAGGGGAGATATGTTTGTTCAATAATATACATTATTTAACGATAAGTCTATCTGCACTTAATATCCTAGACGTCTGGTACGACTAGGGCGTTTACACGTGCTTAATAAGATGTTATTCAGCGATGGAAAAAAATTCTATCTGTTATTAATAATATACAATATTGTAGTAATGTTTTTACATTTTACATTTATTTTTTCTAGTACATACATGCCATATCGGATATTTTGATTGTTACACAGAAGTCGGGCGAGACGATGTACAGTTTACATTCATTATACATACATACTATAGAAAATGTTCACATTCATTATTATACCTATTAAAGGTTTAATAAATATTACTTTAAAAAATAATAACACATGTACCTATCGCCTAACTCCAATCCTCGTAAATTAGAACTAATTTCTCAAATAAATTATCCCAAATATTTTCGAATAGAATGACTTCGGAATATGCTCGGTTAAAAAATCTCGATTCCCGCTAAAATCAGCTTCTACAATTGACTGCATGTGGCGTTCGTGAATTATTAATCATGTGTCTTCACATCTGCAACATTTTGTTTATTATATTTATATTTACTATTTCTACACGATGTCATTTACTAAAAATATACATAAATTAGCACCTAATTGTCTATACACTTTAAAAAATTCTTTTATCTCGTGACTAATCATAACAAGGGCTTTAGACTAACCTTACATTTGTAAATATAGGTTATGGGTCACATCGACGGACACGGTTTAATATCAATAAAACGTTTAAAACTAATCATTTAAAATATTCTAATCAATCTATTAGCCTAAAATCTACACACAGTATAAATATCGTCTCAATTTATTTCCACAATCAACGTCAAACTGAAGAAAATATTCTAATGTCAAAGTTATAGGTTAAGTAAATGTTATGCTGTTTCCTACGGATAAAACCATGACGTCTAAACGAAAGAATAAACAAGCCTGGGCGCCTACGGGATTCGAAGAATGGGTAAATTGACTGTTAGCAATTTTCTATAAAAACTAAACTTAGATTAACACCTGAATTTTTCAACTTTTGTTAATAGGGAGGTTACATGGCCGCTAAAAAAGCGAAGCTCGAAGAACAGTTCCAAGAAAGAGCCGAAACAGAGTATAAAAATGATTCAAAAATCTTTCAAGGAGTTTGTATATTCGTTAACGGATACACGCGGCCTTCAGCCGACGAAATACGGCTTTTAATGATGGCACATAACGGCATATATCACCACTACATGCGACCCCGTGTTACGACGCATATAATCGCCTCTAATTTACCATACTCAAAGATACTGATGCATAAAAAGAGCCAAAATCCACTTCCAATTTGTAAACCTGAGTGGATAACGGAGAGTATCAAAGCTGGGAAGCTATTAAATTATCAGGATTATCTTCTCTACTCTCATCACACTAAAACTCAGCCTAAATTGGCATTTTCTACAGAAGAAACTAGCAATCAAACAACTAATATTAACGCGGAAAACGAACCGGCTCAAAGCAGGATTGAAAATGAAACTAATTTACCTAACGAAACTGGAAACTTAGAACCAGGTGGGGATTTTAATGCACCTTCTGTGCCTGGTACATCAAAAGATCTTAATAAATCTTTTAAAGCCTTAGAATCGAGCACAGTTTCCAAGCAAACATCTCCGGGAAAAGAGAGTGGAAGTAAAGCTATTAATTCTACAAAAAATCCTGAATTCTTATCAGAGTTTTATAATAATTCAAGGCTACATCATATATCCACAATGGGGGCTTTGTTTAAAGATTACATTAACGAGCTAAGAGATAAGAGTGATAAATCGTTTCCTGGATTAGAGAGCTTGAAAAAATTTAAGAAAGTTAAAAAGGCCCCGGTATCTTTGGATCGATTTGAATCAGACTCTGAAGAAGAATTCCTTGATACACCGGCGGTGAATTCAAATATAGGAAAGCAGGAACCGGTCATAATGCACATAGATATGGACTGCTTTTTTGTATCTGTTGGGGTACGTAATAAACCGGAATTAAAGGGGTTGCCAGTTGCCGTTACACATGCGAAGGGTAATAAAGCTCCGCAGAATGGTAAATCACGTGAAATAGAAGTAAAAATGTACAAGGAAAGGTTTAAGGAAAAGTTACAGAAGACGAAAAAATTAGGCGAAGAAATAGACGACAAAATAACTGACGTTAGTAAATATAGCGAAAATTCCTCGCTGTCTGAAGTCGCGTCATGTTCTTACGAGGCAAGAAAAGCTGGTATTAAAAATGGGATGTTCTTGGGACAAGCTTTGAAACTTTGTCCCGATCTAAAAATGATACCATACGATTTTGAAGGATACAAGGAAGTGTCTTTTACACTGTACGATACAGTCGCGACATATACGTTAGACATCGAGGCAGTTAGCTGCGACGAAATGTACGCTGATTGTACGAAAATTATTTCCCAATCTGGTCTAACGCCTCTAGAATTTGCTAAGATCATTAGGAAAGAGATTAGCGATAAAACTGGGTGTCCAGTTTCCACAGGTTTTGGTAAAAACAAATTACAAGCCAGACTAGCGACGAGAAAGGCAAAACCAAATGGGCAATTTCATCTCGAAAGTAAAGATGTTCAACGATACATAAGCTCCATTAGTATCAGAGATTTGCCAGGTATACAAAAACAACTAGCCCTTTGATATTTTAATAATACAATTAACTAACGTTAAAATCTGTTTATTGTTTTTTTTAAACCAGGTGTCGGCGCTACAATGAGTTATAAATTGAACAGAATGGGAGTTCACACTTGTGCTGAATTGCAGAGCGTATCTATGAGCGAATTGCAAAAAGAATTTGGGAAAAAAACGGGAGAAATGCTTTACAATATGTGCCGGGGTATAGATAATTCAAAACTGAACTTGGAGCATGTGAGGAAGTCCGTATCCGCCGAAGTCAATTATGGAATACGATTCGAAAGCACAACGGATGCTGAAAATTTTTTAAAACAATTATCCGAAGAGGTTTGCAGCCGCCTTAACAAAGCCAGTGTGAAGGGCAGATGCGTTACTTTGAAACTAATGATTAGGTCGAAGAATGCGCCTTTGGAAACTGCAAAATACATGGGGCATGGACTCTGCGATCATTTTACTAGATCGAAGAATCTCATTTCTCCTATCAACAATTTATCCATCATTACAAAGTGGGTAGAAATTGTATACCAAAGTTAAAAATCCAGCTTCTGATAACTAAAGCTAAGATTTCTGGTTACAGAGAAGTGCTCAGCCTCTGGCATCAGCTTCAACAAATACCGGAAGACGTCAGAGGAGTTGGAATACAAATATCGAGATTAGAGTCTACCAAAAAGAGTGGAAACTCTAACTTGATGGCATTCATTGATCAAGGAAAACATTTCAATACGGATAAAAATCCGAAAATTATAAGCATTGAGACCATTCCAAAAGAAACAAAGATTCGAGGATTAGACGGATTTCTTATCACCAAAGAATTTTCGTCGGCAACTAAAGTTACTGAAAATTCTATCGACAGGAATACTTCTGAAAGTATATCAAACTGTGATCAAAAGAACGAAGTTGGAACAAGTAAAACAGAGAATAATGTAAAAAACACTGCCCCAAGTCCCAAGAAAGATGATTATCCACCCATTCATCAAGCAATGCACTCTAATAAACCTTTTCATGGAGGAAAAGTAGCATCAAGAAGTAGCGAGAGGAGAGATGATTATCCGCTCATGCAAGACATTGACGAGTCTGTACTGGCTGAATTGCCTGAAGATATACGTAACGAGATAATAATTGCTGCAAAAAAATCTAACAGCACGAGGGTAAAGGATAATAAAAAGCAGGAAAATCCACCTCTTTTGATTCAGAAAAAACAAGATTCTTATTTTAAAGAGTCTAAACGAAATATAGAAAGGCCTAAAAAGTCAGAAATGCCACCCCTTCAAGAAGTCGATCTTGCTTTTCTCCTCGAACTACCGGATGATATTAGAAATGAAATATTGAATGAATATCGTGCGAAAACTAACGAATCTAAACAACCATCGATTCCAAATGAGAATAATGGAGCTAGGAGTAGGTCGCCGATGGACGAAGCTAATTTATCAATTTCGCAAGTTGATCCGGAGGTTTTAGCTGCGTTACCAACAGATATACAAAACGATATCAAGGATTATTGTGCTTCAAAGAGGCTGGAGAATAAGACAAAGTTTGAACAGATTAATAGCAAGAATGTATCGCTTCCTAAACAGTCCGGAGCTTCGACTAGCAAGTTGACGGTAAATCAGAAAACTGTACGGCAAGTTAAGTCGAAGATTAGTAAGACTAGTAAAAGTAAAAAAAATATTTTGGTAACAAATACTAAAAGTTTGAGAAAATCGCCCGAACCGAATCAGCAAATTAGTAATAACGATAACAGTCATTCAGATGCAGGGAAAATTGATACAACAGAAATCGAGAATATGGAAAGTATGAGGGAAGAGAACGTGATCGATAATATAAAGTCTTTGAGTATGGCTGCAAAGTCTGGAGATCCCGATGATCAGAAAGCATTGCTTAAACTTTTGGTTGAAGAATTTATTAGTCTACCATTGAAAGAGGTGAGAATTTAAAAGACAAATAAAGAAATAAAAAAAGGACATTTAATCGACTCATTTGAATGTATATTTGTCGCAATTTCGGGAAAACTTTAATTACGATCGATAGAAGCTAATTGAATAAACAAAAAAAAAAAAATTATCCGGGGGTTTTAGGAGATATATATTAAAGGTAAATGAGATAATAGAATCGAGACTAGAAAACTTAATGATCAACTATTTGTAATTTTCGTTATAATGCATTTATGACAAGAAAAATAATATTAGTACAATAAATTGTGATGTGAATAGATAATAATTAATAATTTAAAACTTTTTTTTTCCAATATTTCGCCTGACTATCAATATTTGAAATTGGATTTACGGTTTCTGTATAATAAATATTATTTATCATTTTTTTTTTTTTTTTTCTACATATTTACATTGGATTATTGAATATCTGTAGTAGTTTTTTTTTTGTTTTTTCGTTTCGTTTGTTTCAAGTCTATTGAATCTTGATCAATAATATTGAATATAATTTCGTAATAATAGCAATACAAATATCAAGGCATCCATGCATACACAATCATATCTATTTATATTAACACGGTTGTAGACAAAAACTAATGCGACTGTCAATACACAGCTAGCTCTCACTGCCCATTATATTATTAATTTATTTTTATATATAAAAAGGAAATATATATATATATTTTTTTTTTATAAATTTAAAATATTTTCTTACTAGTTTCTTATCGATATACAATGTAGAGGTACGTTGACTGATTATAGTCGAGAGAAATTGAACAAAATTAGCCAATTCAATTCTATAAAAATAAAAAATTCACATACTTTTAGATAAAAACAAGAAAACAAAAAAAAAAAGAAAAAAAATCATAAAACTTTATATACCTATCTCTTTATATACTTAAGCTCCAACGGCTACAGCTTGGAAATGTTGCAGTGACCAAATAAATAAATTTACAAATTTTAAAAAATCTCGGATACAAAGTAGGTAAAAGATTGATAATATAAAAGTCCTCTCGTTATTATTTTCATTTTTGATTAGCTTGAGAAATGAGAAATGAGAAATGAATTGATTATATTTTACATCATGGTAACACGGAATGTAATAATTTAGAGCAACTAATTTTTACAAGCGAATAAATTTATTTCTTTTCACTCAAGTTATGAATTGACTGAGAATTGAATCAAATTTTTTGGTTATTTTCTTTTTTCCAGGTAAAAATTCAGATACAAAATTGGATATCAGAATCGGATTCCGTTAACGAAGTAGATTTCTTATCGTTTACCACATTTCTCAGCAGTTTACCAAAAAAAAAGCGCATAGAAGATTTGCATATTTTGATAAAGACCATGCACAGGTAAATGAATATCTAAATGAGTAAATGATTTGTATAATTATAAATAATAGAATGTTAAATTTTCAACAGTTTCTGACCCAAGTCATAGAATATAGGTACTTCGATATTATCATTACCGTTTTTTTGGTGTCAGACGTGTGTATCGGTAAGAAATAAATAAACTTCTTTTTTATTTATGCAGGTGTATTGAAAAAACGAAACGTTGTGTTTGGCATCGAGCATATAGAAAAACTGTAGAACATGTACAGCGTCACATGCTGGCGACGTACGACAGCAGTCTGATGGTACCATCAGTTGAATGCGAGCATCTCGATTGCAATAATAGTGAAACTTATTAGAATGATTAATTAATAGAGTATTTAGATAAGTTTAAATAATGAATAAATATGTAAATAAAAAAAAAACTTATAACTTTGATATAAACATAAGAAACACTTACCTGGCACACGATCCAAGAAATAGTGTTATAAATTTCAAGACAACTAAGCGATACAAATTAAACGATGCTTTTTTTCAGCTAAAGTATTAACAAATAACAGAGTGGTCGTTTTCATAAGTATTTAGAAGAAAGAAGAAACAGATATACTATATTTATATATATGTATAAAAAAAAAGAAAGAAAAAAATATATATGTAATAAAGAAAAAAAAAAAAGATGAGAAAAATATAGAAAGAAAGTGGGAATTGCTTGCCATGTATTGGCAGGAAGTCTTTAACTTCGTATATATGTTTTTGTAATATATATATTTTTTTAAATATAGTTTTTACTTTTTTTTTTAATCTTTTTTAGTGTTTTTTTTTTTTTTTTAGTTTTTTTTTTGTTTTTTTCTCGTTTTTTGTTTGTTCTTGTTTTTGTTGTTTCTTGTTGTTACGCGCAAGGGTGGTGAAAAAATAGAAAGGGGTAGATCAGGGCCGAACGACGATGTTGCTACTCCCACTCAGTTGTACCTGGAGGTTTAGACGTCAAATCATATAAAACTCGTGAAATCCCAGGCACGTTTAATATCTCTGTCACCATTTTATTCACCACCTTGAAAATAGAGAAAAAAAAAAACAATTAAAAACGGAACAATCATTCATTTCTTTCATCGTGGATCAAACAGTTTAATAAACTGACTTCAAAGACTTAAAAAAAAATTGCTAATATCAAACATATAATTTGTTTATTATCTCCTTTTCATCACTTTTGCTGATTTCAACGAATCTCAACATTATCGAGCCTCTAATATTCGAAAAAAAGGATGTTCTAGTAAAAAAAAATTGTAAAAAGAATTTTCTTTTCACTTCCCGTTTCTCAAGTTTTTACAATATTTTTAGTTTCTTTTATATCCAATAATAATCAACTTACATGTACAGGTAACTCGTTGCCAGGGATAGCCGGAGAACCGGTCATAAAATCGCTGGAACAGAATGGCCTCAAGACTATAGATCGCTGGCATGAAGGTGCTCGAAGTGCAAGATCTCGATCAAAATGTACTGGTATAAGAACAACAGGCATTTGACTAATGGATCCCAAGCATCCATTAGAAGCCAAAACTTGATTTGCCAGATGATCAGCTTGCCTTAAAGTTGCTACTACATTTGCTGTTAGATAAGTTGGGGTAATGTCTGTTATCGGATGATGAACCAACTCGCCAAATACATAGCAAACACGATTAACATTGTGGCAAACACGGGGTATAAGTCGTGCAAGAAATAACATATCTTCCCAATTTACTGATTCCCCAACAGTCTCTTTCACAGATAATCCAACTACGTAGCTGTAACTCCGTCGGTCTCCCTAAATTTTAAACAAATTACAAAATATAATTTTCTCAAATACTGTAGCAAATTTATTAATTATAAATATCAAAGAAAATTTATTGAATAATTAATCAATTTACAGTAATTTTTTTTTTACGATTTTCAACTCATTATCTGTAACTGACCTGTACGCCAACGCTACGAACAGGTAATAGAGTAGCTGCAACGTGATGCCGGCTTGAAACACGTCTTAAATGTTGACGTTCAGCTTCGCAAGTTGTACTTTCAACACGATTAAGCAGAGCATGTTTTTTCTGTAGCATTTGCTCATATTCTGCCATTATCTTGACTATTACCTGAAATATTATTAAAGAATAAGTTTAACGACGAGTTTTTAGTAAAGAAAATAAAAAGAAATAAATAAATAGCTGTTTAAATTCACAGAAAATCATTAAATCCTTGAAATTGTGTGAATGTGAAGTTCGCGATACCTGCGTCTCTGAGAAATCCTTATCCATATAGGGCTCGTCAGTACAGAGAATTCGAATAGCTAATCCTGGTCCGGGAAAAGGATGCCGAGTAACAAGTGGCGATGGTAATCCTAGGTCACATCCTAGTTGTCTAACTTCGTCTTTGTGAAAGTCCTTTAAAGGCTCTACTACCCGACCTTGTGCTCTCAATGCTCTTACTAACTCACTGTCGTTGTGATGCGTTTTTATCGTGTCTGCTTTACCTGTAAAAAGTAGAGAATCACATTTTTACAGACTGCTCGGATTTAAATTCAAGTTTGGTCAATATCTTTCACCCATAGTTCAGGGAGAAGGTGAAAAAGTCAAGTAATATCAAATAATCATAAAAAATTGAATATAAATCCATGAATCTTACCGCTTACTAGACTACTAGCGCTTTCTATAAGATCTGGCCTCAGAGTGCCTTGACCTAGAAAAACCTCTTCAGGTTTAAGTCCCATTTCCATCATAGCCTCGTTAGCAACCCTTACGAAAACGTCACCAATTATTTTACGTTTTTCCTCTGGGTGCGTATTGGCGCAAAGCATCTTAGTCAGTCTAGTTCTTGGTCCTTTGTTATTGGAAGCACTGCTGTTAGTTAGATTAACATTATCCATAGGCACCGTTGTTGTACCTTGAAGAAAACGGTGACCTGCATTTACTACTCTTAACTTAAGTCCCAATTGAGCTAGACTTTGCTCTACGAACGGGGTTTCACCCTTTCGCATAAAACCGTTGTCAATATGCAACGCGATAACTTGTTCCTTGCGCAAAGCTTTGTGAAGAAGAGCTGCGCATACAGTCGAGTCAACTCCTCCGCTAACCAGCAACTAAAATATTCATTTAAGTAAGCAAACAGGGTTTAAAATTTGACCGTTTGCCTCATTTTTTTTTTTTATCGTCAATATCTCACCAAGACTTTATTGTTGCCAACTGTATCTCTGATGTATTGAATACACTCTACTTCACGACCTCGAAGAGTAAAATTACCCGTAAGACCGGCAATACCGAACAAAAAATTATGCAACATTGTTTTTCCATTCGGAGTTAAATCGACCTCAGGATGAAATTGAACACCGTACAAATTCATCTTATCACTTGCTATTCCGGCAACAAAATTAGCCGATACAGCAGTCGAACGAAAGCAGTCTGCTACTCGGTCTATGCTATCCCCATGAGTGAGTAAGACCATTTGTTCTTTATCTAGTCCTCTGAAAAACGATTATTAAAATTGAGAGTTAGTTTGTTTCTATTTTTCATCCGAAGCCAGAAATTTTGTCAAGGAAAATCGATCCTCACTTGAACAAAAGGCACTTGCTGTCTACTTCGATGGAAAATTGTCCATCTTCTCGACCTTCTTTCCTAATAACAGTGCCTCCAAATTCTTTATTCATCATTTGCATTCCGTAACAAATACCCAACACGGGTATACCTATTCGAAATATATCCGCGTCGTATCTCGGTGCATCTTCTGCGTAGACCGAACTCGGACCTCCCGAAATAATAATGGCTCTGTAAGATGGAGTAGATGTGTTAGTTTTTCCTGTTTTTAAGAGACGAAAGTTGTTGCACAGATACTTACTTATATCCCTTTTCCTTTAGGGTGAAAGCCGGCGTATCTAGAGGCAATAACTCACTGTGAACACTTAGTTCACGTACTTTGCGATCAATCACCTTTCCGTACTGAGCACCTGCGTCCAGGATTGCAACACGTTCGTCGAACCCAACAACCCCCATAATACCGTCGTCAGCACCGTTGTTTCTTTCCGTACTAAACAACAGGCCATCTGCGTTCTTTTCCATGCCTGTGTTGCCGCTATTGGTATCGCTATTGCTATCACCACAGCAACACTGGAAATTGAATAAATAAATGTTGTTTGATAATATAAAATAGTTGTTATAAATGGTGAATAACTTTTTAAAAAGGCTGGAAAATATTTTATACAAATTAGGACCAAGAAGCTGCGTTTGATGGTAGATGTAAACAAAGTTTATCGAGTTTTTTTAAAAGAGTCTTTTTTAATATTCAATTGATGATATACCATGGAAAAAGTTTTATGCATTGCTCGTCGAATCATTTTATAAGATTGAGTGAATTCTGTTCATTGAATATATTAGTATATATGTATTTCTCTAAACACTTAAACTGCATTTTGTATACAACGATAGTCACACCTATCTCCGACACAATATCAATACCACTACAACGTCTACTGTTAATTTATCTTTAACTGAATATTTTGGGCTTTTAGTTCAGTATCAGATTAGATTCCATTGATTACAACAACTGATCAGACGAATAAGATTCCAATGGATATTGACAAAGAGAAATTCTTTTATTTATCACTAACAATTTTTTTTTTTTATCTCTTCACATCATTTATCACTCGCATTTATTATTCAACATTCTTTTAAGAATATTAAAAAACAAATGTTTATAGTTACAATAATAATGACAATAGCAATCCAATGATTAATGTAACCGAACGGAATGAAAACACGTTTTACTTTGAATAATTATTAGAATGAATTCATTGAATGTACCTAACGATGATGAAGTGTTTTTGTAAGTTTATCTTTATGATATAATTAATTAATGAAATAATATGAAATATTAGGTTGAGATATTTATTGATATAAATACCGACAGACATTCTTCAAATATATTTACCACCCTTGGCATGATACGATGGTGAAGAATGAAGGAAAACAAACAGAGAAAAAAAAAAATCGTCGACAATATGTATATATTTATGTTTCCTTTAAATTTTCTTTTGTCCTGTCAATGTGAATGAATTTAGAAGTGAATTCAGTTCGGATAATCTTCGAGCGAGATTTCGAAAGTTAATAAATAAAATAGGGAGAGGGAGGGGAAACAACAAAACAAAAAAAAAAAAAAATGTCCCGAAATTTAGAATGAATTGCAATTTTTTGAACACCTGTCAAACTTGAACATCCAACCAAACGTCATACACCTCTAGTATGGCTAGTCCGAAAATAAACTGTAGAGAAAGCTTGCGGCACAGTTGCTATTATTAAGCAACGACGATCTTCTTCTTCTTCTTCTTCTTCTTTGCAGTGCAGCTTTTATACACGAGCAGAAAAAATGAAAAAAAAAAAATTCTCGTAATATTTCCAACATCGGATTATAGATAAAATAAAATTCAAATTATCGTATAAAATAAAAGATAAATTACGATCTGACGTAAATAAAATTTCTTTCACCTAATAATATAATATATACATATATCTATGTGTTATGCACGTATTTTATTTACGCATATGGATATACGCAACTACGGTATACGTATATAAGTACATAAATAAATAAATGGTAAATAATAAAGAGAAATATTTATGATGTGTGTAGCGATTTATTCTACGTGATTTTCGTAGCTATAATCGCGATGTATAAGTAATAGTTTACAAGTTTTTAGTGTCATAGGTTATCTCTCGCGATGTGCCAAATGATATTGAATCTATGACATCATAGAAGATGTTGCATTGCACATTAATCAAATCTACAAGGATATTCGAAGTAGAGCATAATAAATGATCTTGGGTCAGTCGTCGAGGTCAATTTTCGTCGTTCTGTTGTTTTATTTTTATTCTTCTTCATCCTTTCTTTCTTTCTTTTTACGGTATCCACGTTGCACTGTTCGTGCGTGGGATTACCCTGAATGTATATCCAATTGGCGAATGAGTATACCTATGTATAGCGCAGTTAAAAAATTGGCAGAACTTGTCCGATTAATGTAACCAAGATATTGGTTAGATTTTCATTTCTATTAGAAAAGGATTGGTGATTTTTTCATGAAAATATATGACCGGAAATAACGCAGGTAAAAAAAAATGTTAAATTTTTGGAATAATTTTCAGCCTGAATTGACAGGAGATAGTGTACGACAGTGTAAATTATCGTTTAGAAAAAGTCGTAAGTTTCTCTACGTTGGTTATGATCGATTTTTAATATCTACGCAGAGCGATGATAGAGGTTTTTTATTCTATAGACTGAAGCGGCGTTTTGAGATAAAAACAAATCACCGGCCGTAGCTTTTTGACCACGTTTCGAAAGGCGGCATTTATCGATAGAGTCTTATACATCCCTACGGTTAATATATTCCGATCTTTAACTTACAAATATTATTAAACTTACCGAATAAGTGAGAGTTTTAGATCTTTCACCCACGAGTCACTGTTGTATAAAGCAAAATTAATTACAGAAAAACAGAATATGCACACAAGGGACAAGGCGGCCATTAATTCGGCACTGTGCGATGATTACTTACATCCTCAGTTAGGCAACTTCGTAATATAAAAAAAAAATTACTCTGCTGCAGTCCGAGTTCCATTGGCTAACTTCATAGTTAGTCCATCAACTCTTGACATACTAGTCGCTCGTATGATAATGTCGCAAATATCGATCCCATCATATTTGAACGGTGTGTCAGACAGCGCTACAATCAGTTCAGTACGTGGCGCCACCTGCGGAGATTTTACAAACCATTCGAGCCGCAAACCAACTATTTTGAATTTTAACATGAATTCAAATTTGAATCTGATAATACAGATAATCGAAACAGATTGACGGCATGTTTAGCTTGGTTTTAGCTTTTAGGTTCAGGTAAAATCTTTCGAAATACTAAAAATCGATCTCAAAAAAAATATTCTTTTTCCATTTATTCCGTGCGAACCCGGTCTGTTTGCTATCGAAATGTTGATAATTGGCAACCACCCTCAAGGCAATCACTTTCGGATTCATAGCTACATCCTGCTAATCAGAAAAATCAATCTTTACGAATGTGAAACATTGATTTTTAATGTTTAATTCATATTCGGGGATAGGAATATGTTTACAAGATACACAGTCATTCTAAAAGCTGCAGATAATGAATGAAAACTCAGAATTAAACTGCAACAGACAGTTAATTAGCTTGTTATTACTTTTCATAATAATGATAACAACATTCATTATAATTATCATTATTATTATACCTAACTCGTGGTTAGCTGATGCTCTGCAGATTTGTCGTGCGGTTTTCATTTTTAAATACAAACGGGCCCGAGGTTTGAGCTGGGATAACCGCAAGGTGAATGGAATCGAAGGTATAATAGTTCGCTGTATAGATTAGCCGCTAGAGATTTCCTAAACTTACACACGTAGCTGTATGGTATACGCAATAACAGTATACGTACGCGGATTTGTTTTTTAAAATATTCGTAGAAAGGTTCGCGATTCAATTCGTTCAACCCGGACTTGTCCCAAATGAGATATAAATTGCCGAATATCGTTATTAGCCGATCACCGCTTATAACGATCAAGGTACCACATATAAAAGGCTTATATACATTCAAGTATTCATAAGATTCATCTAAATTCAGTGAGCGTTTAGAGATTTATATTCATGAACAGACGACGAAAAACCTGAAGATTACAGAGCACATTGAATCCTGTTGTTAGTTACGAGCGTAACCGAACGATGGCCTCACTGACGCCAAATGAAATAGAAAATCTCACGATAAGGGGTGAAAGATTCCAAATTTGAAAATTTCGTAAATTTTCTGCGTAGAATTAAGCGAATTACCGAATTTCTTGAGATAGAAAATAATAGTTCTTACTTGTTATATCCTTGGTTTTTTATTTTTGGAACTTATGGTTGGATTATTTTTCGATTTAGATTCTTTAATCGTGAATATTCTAATACTATGATTAAAAATCCATTGAGTAGATATACCGTAATAAAAGACCGTATATCCAGATATGGTAATAATGATTAATCGTTAATTTAATATTTAAAAATCTGCGTGAATGGATATTGCGCAATGATTTTTAAACGATCTAAATTATACCTATTGATTGCTCTCTATTAGTATTGATAAGAAATTAGGTCTCGATATAGTCGACTGATAAAACGCCACGAAATAAACGATTAATGTCTATACCTACTTCATTTTTCGGTCTCTTTATTCAAACGATAGTTTTATTTCGTTTGGTACCATGCCCAAGTCTTTCCACGTATAGTAAATCAATGCCGCAATAACGTTTTTCGGTATAATATCTACTCGTATATATATATATATATCTATGCGTATATAATATATATGTATATGTACATACATACATACCTATTCTTAATCTGGTTTGACTTTAGTAGTTTCTGGAAATGTGGAGAAAGTAAATCAGATAAAAATCGGCAAAACAGTTAATATTCTCCCGGGATATCTATACCGAGCAAAACTATCGTATAGTCATACTGAGATGAATCTAAAAACCGAGAATCTCGTTTTTAAAAGTCCTAATTATTATCCCCCGATTTATTTATTTTACAAAACAAAAAAAGTTTCCATACTAATGTTTGAAATTAATTTCTTTTTCGATTTCTTTCCGTTTATCACTTTAGATCTATCTATACGGTAATTTCTCACAATCTTCATCCACATCAGTGACGAGTCGGAGTATTCCCGCGGTTTGATTTCGGGCAATTTTATACTAGTTTCTGAGAAATAAGACGCGTTGGGACGCCCGCGTCTGGTCGATTTCAGAGTCGCGAGGTTCTCCCGTGATAGCCGTATACGTATTTACCTATACCTATACCTATACAACGTGCCTTAGCGAATTATGGGAAAGAGTTTCCTGGAAAGGCTTCAAAATCTTCGTCGTGACTCACCGTCAGCTTCTATAATACAATATATTTACCCACACAGCATGTTAATAAGCGTAACAGAAACCTTACAGAAACATCACAAAGTATTGTAATTTACTTTTATAAGATTTTTTCGTCTTCTTAATACTGTTTCTGTGATCATGTTTGTACAATGATTCTATTTTTTTATTCAGATAATATCGCATTAAGTGAAAGAAACTAGGTATTGTCCTGCAACGATAGTATTTTCATTAAATATCAATTTCATGTTTCGTTGTTATACGTATTGCTAAGTCTTCTGCCACTTTTGATATATAAATCTATATTTTATAGTTTCAGTTTATTGTAGTTTGTTTTCGCATCGTAAGTCACGTCATGATGTAGTTAAAATACGATTAACCTACGACAAACAGATTCCAAGAATCTCGCTTGTCGATATAGCGAAACAAAGAAATAAAACGACATCGACAGATATTATATCACTAAACCGGAAATAGGTGCAAATAATAATTTCACGTTACTTTAATACAAGCCGTTCTATTTATTGATTCAAAATTTTATTACGTTTCAATGCGGGTAAAAAGACTCTAAAAATTTGTACAATAATTTACAAAAAACCGTTTTATTCCTCGTCATTCTTTTTACATTTATTCGAAATTATTGATTCTAAAAAACCGAAACAAGAATATTGGTTGAAACTTTCATGTCTTAACTTATCTTTACTGTTAATTATCAATCCTAGAACTCCTATTCCTGAAATTTTCTATAGAATCGGATTCTCATTCTAACATGACGTAACGTAACCTCTCGTGCCGTACGATCTTTCGACCTTGACCCTTTGTCGCGCGCAGCGTCATCGACTTCCTAGAAAGCCGCGGGGTGAACAGGAAAATTGACATTCAACCCTAGATTATATCGCTATATCCTAGTTTCCCCACAACTATAACTAAAACTCCTTAAATTCTAATGTTTTATAAAGAAACCGGATGTTAAGTTGTGTATGTTGGTAAGCTTGTATCGTTCGCTCGATCGCCCATGTATATCGTCTGTAACACACGTCGTAGTTACACAACATAAACTATAGCTGTATACATAAATCTATACCTCAGGGCAATCCGCCAAATAACATGATCTGACTCATTATTATCAGCGCGAATAAAAGAGAAGAAATATAAAAAAAGAAAATGGAAAGGTTAATTCATAAGGATTTCCTTCCGTTAGATGACTCTGCAAGTATAATACTATGACGTCATATGGTACCTAATGTCTTAACACTAAATCAACCTCTTTCGAGGAAAGCTTAGGTAAAAACAATCAGCCATCTCCACAGCCTACTTCATCCCGCTTTTATTTGGATCTGCGCGCGCCGGGGGACTCGGTAATAGCTGTTAGTGAAGAGTGAGTCATCCAGGTACGGTGGTGAGCGATCAACATTCTTGGAGGAACCCCGTGTGACTCATTCGGCCGCGAGTCGAGCAACCCCTCTCATACCCACCTGTTGCTCCATAACAAGCCTGTAGTTACATGTACATATATTCAACTTATATACATATGTTCACCATCATGATCTCACACTCTGCAGCACCTTCACCTACGCTGAGATAAACCCGAGGGGATTTAGGAGAGAAGAAAAGATATAGACATTTAGAGATATGAAATGTAGATAAAGCCATAGATAATTCGGAGACTATTGTAATTGAATGAAGTGGTTGAATATTATCTTCATAAAGCTTATTTTTGTTTTTGTTTTTAATTTATTTATGATTGATTCATTGACAACTTCGAGATGGATGTGATTAATTCTATATGTCACGTGATACTATAATATGTGCATATGTGCATAAATCAAGCGCGATTAACATTTAAATAGTATAACGGTAGTCTTGATACTTGTTTTATAATTTATTGCCGTTCGCTATATGTATAATGTCTAGGTATATGGTAGAGGTACAGGTATTTACTACTCCTAGGAGCTTACCGATATTATATACCTATAATATTATATATACATACGTTTTGTCTATGATCTTAAATATCTTTTTGTTCTTTCATAGTAAAGTTTTAATATTGTATGTTACATACATAAATAAATTACCTATACCTAAGTAAATTTATCTATCTTTAAATTACGTGATTATTTTTATTGCGTCACAATTTATACTATACTCAGTAACTGTTATTGCTTACTAAAAATCGACGATACCAGATATCGAGGAAGTGACTTGGTGACGAGGCTTCACGATGGAGAAACAACGAAATAAAACAACATATTATACAATATACAGTACGTTTTCGTACATATGAGATAAACGCCTGTCTACAGGCAACTCAAACAACAAATAATCGGCATTTGTTTCCTACGTAGCCAATGGGTAAACGATATGCGTTACAAAAGACGATCTTTCGATTGTTTTACCAGTTTCTATCGAAACGCACGATGCATAAGAAAATCAAACGAAAACAGAATTCATTAGCATAACGATTATATGTATAGCCATTCTGTGCATTGTTGGGCGTAATGCGTCATATTATATAAATAATTAAGATTATCGCTACTACGTAATATTTGCATTGTTATACTAGACTCAAGCTTTGCTATAAAAAATAAATTCATAACTCTTAAATACGTGTTGAATATATTATACATAACTATAAGTATATATGTGTGTGTTTTAGAAGTGAGATTAGATTAGCTAGCATTCGCTAAACTCGCGCTTCTATAACACGTAACTATATCTGTAATTTCCGGTTGTTAAATATCTTCGCGGAAGAGTCTGCCAGTGCTATAATATAATATAAGTTTCATTCATACAGGTGAATGAGGCATGAGACTTCTCCCGGCAGGTAAACTCGTACTACGAATTCCAAGAAAGTTCATTCACGATTCGAGATTTACAATTTCCCCCTCTTCCTCCCTCCTTACCCGCTACTCAACAAAACCAACTTTTAGTTCCGGCTTCACACGATATTTATTCGATGAATCATACAAATTCAACGAATAACATTATAATATATTATTGCGGTTATTATATGGATTATTCTTATAGCCATTAGATCGTTTCATTGCTTGTCTTTTGTTTTTTTTTTTTTCATTTCATTTTCGCTACGCGGTTAACGCGCTGTTTGAATGTCAATGCAAATGAATTACTTGTCCGTTTTTTATTTGGAATACAAATTATTGTAAAATTAAATACGCATAACATATAATGTATACGTGATATTCGATCAGTAATTTGGTCAGTATAATTATATAGGATTATTATACATATTATTGCAAGCATTAGTTTATTCGTAGGCTCGTTACTGGGTCGTTCGGACAAGTGATTCACGGGGTTCGGTGACATATAAATATACTGTTGGCTGAGTCACCCGCAGCTCCCTCGCAATATATTTTTCTAAAGCTAACACAATTGTGTTGAGGAAAAAAAAGTATAATTTAATTGCGATATTTTCTTGTTTGTTCTTTCGATTTTTTTTTTCTTTTATTTTTCTTGTATTTCCTGGCCCTTCAAATTCTTTCTTTTACCACAAATTTTCTTTATTCTTTTGTAACTCTATAACCCACAGAGATATCATAGACTTGTTACAGCAACGGGAAGAAAACCGAGATGTGATAAGGTCGAATAAAGTTCCTCTTTCAAGCACGAGGTAATTCTAGCTTTTCCAAATCAAACAATTCACTTCACTTGTTCATTTTCTTTGTCGTATTTTCAGTTCTAATGCTAAATTGGCGATGAGAATCTTCGAATGTAAAAGATTCGTGATTTTTATGATGTTCAATAGAATTCGTTAATTTTTCTTTTGTTGTTAAAATGATGAAATTTTATAGCAAGTAGGTATTCGAAATATTAAAAAAAAAAAAATAAAACGAAATTCCAATATCAGATTTTGAAGATCAGCGGACTAAATTCGCTGATTGATAATCGATTTTTATTCGGAAATAGCCAAAGTTTAGTGAATTGTGTTGAACGAGTTCATGCAGCCTACATAAAGCAGTTTGAGAATATTTTATGTAATTAAAGTTGAATATAAAAATTTACAATCAATTACAATCAGCTCTGATGAAACAACGCCGTTTCCGTCTGTGTTTTTGACTTTTAAATAATATCTTTTTTTTTTCTGCTGCACTACTATTTTTTTTTTTTTTTTTATTATTTTTTTTCTTTCTAATCAATTCTCGCCGGAAGTGAATATTCACAGGATGTTATGGCCGAGCTTGGTTTTCCGTTTCCTTACTCCTTTTTTATACATATTGGTTAAACGCTTCTCGAACTATCATTATTAGATGAAGCTAAACATGAATATAATTTATATAACAAACTTGTATATACTTCGATGAAATAACTTATGGATAAATCTGTGTCAGTTGGATTAAAATCCTATACGATTTTCAAAAAACAAAAAAGATGAATGAATAAATAAATAAATAATAATAAAACATAGAGCAAACTCTATGTATATTAAGAATTGTAGATAAAAAAAGTGCTAATCAGATTATCGGCTAGAGACTTTTCTTTTAGATTTTTCGAGTTACTGGACGTAGATGGAAACTAAAAAGTGGCTTTTTTCACAAACTGATTACGACGAAATTTTGAGCGATTGATGTACTCGAGGTGTGAGGCTAAAGCACGTAATAGGCACGATTCGCAGCTTATAATTGCGAATGTAAAAAAATGATCGCTTATCAAGAAAATACGACATGCGAGCCAATTTTCCTTATAGGTATACGTTTATTGTTTTTCCTTTCACACCATAAAGACTTCGTTCGCAAGATTAACTGATTAAAAATAATTTCATTGATTCTTGATAATGTGCATGGAAACTGGAGGTTAATGAGGATTCACCTGGTTCCGATCGAGCACCTAGATCTATGAACGATTATCGCGAGTCTAACACTTATTGGAATCTCAAAAACTGAGATTATCTAGCTTTAATTTATGCCAAATATCGCTTTGTTTTATAATATAAGCTTGACAAGTACTTCGATCTTATCGATATACCTGCACGCAAAGAATAACTAAGGATAAAGATCAGTTAGAGTTACTATTTCAAGCACGGTTGCCTCTAGAATTGGAAGGTCATTTTTTATCGTTCATCTTCTTCGTGGTTTTCAAGTTCAACTACTTATAATTGTAGTCATTAATCAGTCTACTAGGTTTAGCAAGTAAATATGCGATCTTTTGAGTGAGATTAATCTGTGGTGTGCAGAATGTTCAAATTATCGCTTTAATTGAATACAAAATTCGAAATATATTACCAAAGTAAAAAGCAAAGCGAAAAATCCATAATCAAGTAGCCATTTGGTCCAATCGCTCTGAAGAAGTATATTGAAATTGCTCTGAATTATTATGGATGTTAGAATAAGGAAATCGTTCATTTTCAATGATCAGGAGACTCATTCAATGATCAGTTCCAGTGGATCCCGCCACATTTATTAAAAAGCGCGAATAGAGATACGTGGCGTCGATTCTTGGGCATTTTTTCAAGATATTTTCCTCTACGTATCCTCGAAAAGCTAATTTTCCAAGGTAACTGATCCAGAATCGCGTGAAGAGCATCGCGAGTATTGGTCACAGACTTTTTTCTTATACTTCATTATTTATTTAATAATAAATTAATTCGAGTTTACACATTCGAAAAGTCAGGAAAATATTCAGTCACATTATTTGACTCCGTCGCATTCGCTGGTTCAGATGTTCCAACTGTAGCGGGATCAGTTGTTAGTTGAAGAAGTATGATGAACAAGGTAAGTAGATCCTTCAATATCTACGAGAAAACGGTGTAAGCGTAAAGATGAGGTCAAATACGTAGCTTATCAAAAATGGAAAATGATAGGTGAATATTGTGAAACTCACATGAAAAAAGAGCTTCATATCCAACTTCAAGATACGATTACAGTTGAATTCTAATTTTCGGAGTCTCACTTGTTTACGGAAAATCTGTAACTGTCATATACCAATTTGAGTATCGAGAGGCTACTGAATTTCGCAATTCTTAATTTAATAAAAACGATATAGGTAACCTCTAAGGACAATTCGTCGTTCGCGAAATTCAGAGAATCAATTTCGTCCAACGTAGACGGGAACCTATCAGCTTCCATGATAATTCTTTGTCCCCGAAAACAATAATGGGTGATCCTTTCTACTCTGAAAACGATTATTTTAGTGAAAATTTTATAATTATTATCCACAATGTGAGTCTGACTTATATTACCTGTAACTACAAATTGCATAGTCAAGTAACCATTTGGTCCAATGAACCGTAGCCAGCATATTCAAATTGGCGTTAACAAAAAGGCTTATCAGAATAAGTAATCTTTCACTTTCAATGATTAACAGATTATCTACTCCAGTGCATTGCGTTACTCTGTTGAACAGTGCGAATAGAGATGCGTGGCGTCGATTTAAAGCCCTTAATTCACTCATTCCTACAAAATTCAAAAAAAAAAAAAACCCACATCATTATGAAACTGATAAAAATTATCGACATCTTGGTAATTCTCAAACTCACTGTAATATTTTTTTAATGCCAACCCTTCCGTAATCTTAGAAAGTACTTTAAACTCGTGCTGAAAGAGTAGCATCGCTTGGCCAATAAATTCTGTCGTAACCGTCGGAATGAAATCCATCCATTTAAATAATACAACCAGAGTACTCCATCCCTGTAACAAAATACAAATATCGTATCTCTCTTACAGAGAAAACTCATCAAATCTTTTAACAAGTCCTACCTTATTTTTAATCCGGGTGTACACGTAGACGGGTAAATATTGATAAACCAGCGTCCGTCCTAGGTAAAGCATAATCCGAGCAGTACATCCATAGATATCACCGCGCCAAGTTGACAATTTAGAAAGATGATCTAGCTGTATGAACAATTAGGAAAGAGAATAAAATCATTTTTGACGAAATTGGAAAAGTATTATACTTTTTGTCCTACCTGCACCGAAAGTATTCTATTACGTGCATGTAAGCCGTGCGGAAAGTAGAACTTTTTCGCTCTAGGGCGGTAAAGTAGGTTCCCGGACGGTAAAGTAGTAATTCTTTAGCACACTCGAGCGATTTACCGTCCTAGAGCGAAAAATGAAACTACTTTCCGCTCGTTTTCACATGCACTCCAAGGCAAACCTCCAGTGCAGGTATTGGACAAAAAATATCATGTGCATCACGGGCGAAAAAGCCTACTTTCCGCCCTAGATACACAATATACTATTGTGCACTTACTTCTCTGCTGACAGGTGCCATTTGTTGCCTTCTAAATAGATAACGAATTTGGACGATTACGATTGTGACTAGTGTGATAAAAAAGTACACCTTCCGGGCTGTGTAGTTGATCCAGAGATTACTATCCGTGTTAAAATGTCCGCCACCGAGTATCAAGTATGTTATCGTCAGACTGTAGCAGAGATTGAATATTCCTAGTATCCAGGCAATACTTGGACGAATGAATCGTCCAGTGTAACCTTGATTAACACCGAAAATGCTTGTTTCTAAGAACACGAAGTCCAAGGAGTGTACTTTGGGCATTTCCTAAGGTCTTTTTACTTCTCTCGTTCTAGGAAAGTTAATTTACAGACTCTATTCGTTTTCTGCGAGACGAGGTTGTCCGTTTGGTCAAACTGTTGGCTATAGAATACCTAGTGATAAATTAGACTCAAAGCAGGAGCTTAGTAAGCCCAATCCATAGTCGACAGTGATTGTACAAAATTGACTGTTTACCGAAGAATTGACATGTGAGCCAATTTTCTGTGCATTTATTTCATTGCTTTTCCTTTCATACGGATAATATCACCCCCAATCTATTAGTTAGAAAGATATTAGACTGTCGCAATTTACGAAACTCTTTCAACTCGTCATAGTGATTGAAAGCCAAAACTCGAAAAGGCTTTGCCATTTTCTGAAATACCTCGACGTGTGGGAGACATTAACTGGGAAAAATTAAGTCAAATAACGTAACTTATCATGAATGGAAGAAGAGTATTGAAGATTGTCAAATTTAGATGAAAAATTTGCTTCATATCCATCTTCAGGGAACGATAATTATAGTCAAACTGTAACTTTCTCAGCCTCAGTTACTTACGGATAAATCTGTAACTGTCCAATGAACCAATTCAAATATCGAGAGGATATTTAATAATTTTGCAATTATTAACTTTATAAACACGATCATTGTCTAAATCGAAAGCGTGGGGTTCAAATTCGTAAAAGATTAATCCAGAGATTTCTGAATCGATTTCTGCGTTGTTTATTATCGACTCCCTTAACTCTACCAGAAGTCAAGATTTACAAAGTTCTGTCTGAGGCTTAGTTTCCCGTTTTGTTGATCCTTCTGTTATTGAATTTTCCAATTCGCGTACCGATAGTAACTATCGGAGCCCAGTAGTCTACGAATAGTGTCTGCTAATCAAGATACTAACATAACTGTTAAAGTTCAATAGTCTTTAGTAATACGTATTGATGCAGTCCATAGCGCAACTGCTTGAGATCAACATTCTTCAACAGTCCATATTGTGACTGTGATTAATTTGCACAATTGGAATTGGTACCAGTAACCGGCACTTTCACTGGAACTGACAGTTATTGAAGTAAAATAGTCTCCATCAGTACAAAATATTGAAGCAAAAGATGAGGACAATTTCACTATTGAAAACCTTACACAGATCCCTATTGATGATGGAGAGATGAAATAGGTGGAAATGACAGAGGAATCTTTTCGCTTTAAAAGTGTACGTAGCCAATTTAGGTTTTGTAACCATTAAAAAGTACTAAAATCTCGGATAGAACAGCGATTTTTAAAATCTTGAAATGCTTAATTGGATTTTTCTCGAAAACTACTAGCTGTACGGTTATGGCTTAAATGACTTTTTTTGTAGTAAATTGAATTTCCTATAAAAAAAGTCTTATACAATTTTATTGTAAAGTTAGTGGTTTACGAGAAAAATTAAAAAAACCATGAAATTTGAGAGAAAATTGGCTTCAAGATGTTTTACCGGGCGAGGCCGGTTACAAAACATAAATTGGCTACATACACTTTTGAAGAGGAAAAATTCCTCTGTCATTTCCACCTATTGCCGATTAAATATCATGAAATGCTGCGAAGCTATAAATAATTGAAAAAAAAAAAATTAAAATTCACGTGTTAATCAAATGGGAAAATTTCAAATTCATTTTGCGAGCTCTTAGAATTGAAATTAAGAGCTCATATTTGATGAGAATTTGTTTTTATATGTTTAGAACATTATTCCATGAATGAACCAAAAAAAAAACTCTTCTAAAACGAAGCACCCTAGTCCGCAGTCGAGTAGCTTGATGCTTAAATTAATCGACTTGACTCGAGGGTTGAAACTCGAGCTGACGATAGACTCGATCTATGATTGTACAGAATTGACCTCTTACGAAAAAAGAAATAATAGCAAATCAATTTATTTTATATGAATATATTGTGCTGCCTTTTCTTTCAAATGAATAATATCACTTGATATCAAATGCTCATAAAGATAGATTACGGGTTTCGTTCACACAATTTTCGTTACGATTTACCAAACTTTGACATCATTACCTTCAATCAATTTTTCACGTATCTATATAAGTTACACCATTTCTTTTATTATTATCCACTTTTATCATCCATTTATTCATTCATTTATTCATTCGTCCGTTTACTATCGATCATATTTCGGTGCGTACTAAGTATTGACAAACTTAAAGGGTATAGAAATGCTTGAGCAAGTTATCAAGTACCACATGATACCGGAACATCAATTATTGAACTGAGTCGAGACTTGAAAAAATTTATCTTTGCCAGTCCCTAAATTTGAGAAAACAAAAATTCGAAAATAAGCTAAAGAAATTTGAGTATCTTTCGTGCAGGAGTAAATTCAAGGTCACGATATTTCTCATCTTCCACTTTTAATCCTACTAGTGAAATTCATCATCGGTCATCGCAAGTCTCTGTCAAAGTCACGTGTCCGTAGACTGTTGCACGGTCATCATCAGTTACGTAATTTAAATCAAGATGGGTGTTGTACAATTTAAGTCGTCACTGCAGTAAACAGAAACCAACCACGTCATCTCTCTCTCTCTCGATGGTTTTATACGGTCACGTCACTTGCCATATGGACGGTCAGCACAACCAGTTATCCACTCTCTTCGAATCGTTTATACGTGGTATACCATTAAATGACGACGTCATTCCCTTCGATGCTCTCTTGACTCATTTCCTACTCCCCGTAGTATACTCGTGTGTGGATTATTACGTGCATACCTACATATACCTACCTACCTACATATACATACGTAATATACCATAATCGTGACCCTGCCAACTATAAGAGAGAAGGAGAAAAAATGAAAAAGTAAGATAAAAAAAAAAGAGTAGTCAAGATGTTGCTTGGGATTTAATCAGCCACTGACCATAGGTCAGTATTTTTCTTGCTAGTTTTGTTTCATATCATAAGCCATATGCTTATTGTAATTGAACATCGAACATCTCGGACATAAATATAATTTTATTTCTTATTATCTTATTCTTCTTTCTTAACGTTTTAATTAGCTTTCAATTAGGCATATGTATGAGTATTGTACCAAAATTTTGATACATGTATGGTACGTAGATACTGAATTTCAACGTATGTATGTCTGTTCTACGTAATTAATAAATGCAACGTTGCATAATGGTTGAGTTTTTATTAAATTTTTCTATCTTTTTCTTTCGTTAATTTCGTTTTTTACTTATAGTTATTTTCTCATCAGTAAATAGAATTCAATGTTGTACATACATACATAATTTATATTACAAGTCTCTTAGTAATCTTTCATTGATTTTTTTTTTTTATAAAATAAAGAAACAAAATTCAAAAAAGGAAAAATAAAAAAGACAAGTAATACGGAAATCTTATTACTTGTATGTATATGTATGTATACATACACACATACATACATTCGTAATCTTGCGTAAGTAATACCTTATTCCTAAAAGCAAACATCCGCATAATTTACATACACAGTCAGTTTAAATGTGGCTATTCAACTCAACTCTGAATTCATAGGAATCAATTTAATGATTAACAGTTTGAAGCATCTTTTTACGATCGTTTCATTATACTCTCAGCTAAAGTACAAATAATCGACACAAAAATTGTTCGAGATAAATAAAAATAAAACCAACAAAGACAAAATGAAAAATAATAAAGGAGAAGACATGAGTAAGACAAATTTTTCATATGTTTAACTATACATATATATCGATTATATATGCGATTGCTAATGATTGCAGCGACGTTCTCAAAATTTCTTTACATCTGAAATAAACATAAATTTGAATCTGTTAAAAAAAAAAAAGATCAGACGGTGTTTCGAAATTATTCCTAAACAATGAGGCACGTCACCCTCTTTATTGTTAACAAATTTTTTTTTCTTCTTTCACTCGTTGAATAGTTGAAAAATTGATAAAAAAAATTTGATATTGATTTTATTTGATGTGTATGTTATACAGCCAGAACTCCGACAGCATAAATAATGTTGTTAACAATAATAATAATAATAATAATAATAATAATAATAATAATAATAATAATAATAATAATAATAATAATAATAATAATAATAATAATAATAATAATAATAATAATAATAATATTAACAACAAGTGACGTAGTATATATTCTGCTAAGAAATGTATGTATGTACAAATTTATCAACCGCACAAGCCACAACCGCGTGTAAGATTTCTTACTGTTACAGTTCAAAGTCTAGTATTTAGTACTAAGAATTAAGAATAATAAGTTATCATGTACCCTCTATATGTAAATTTATACATATATATATATATATTTACCATATACTTGTATAGGAACAGTTCGATATTATAATACCGCGTGGTAAATTCGATTGTGACGTCAACTGCAAAATTTAGAAAGTTCGTTGTGCTCGAATAGAAATCAACCATACGTGACGTAGCTGTATGTATAGTATATCCTATGCCTTGCTTATTGCTGTTTTAGGAAAGAAAATTATAAACTGGTTTTAGAACGTAGGTGTGTTACTTATTATACGTATAGTGTAGCTACTACAACGACAAGCCTTTCATTTAATTAAGGAAGGGCCTATACGCAGATGATTTAGCGAAAAATTGAAAAACAATTTTTAATGTGGGAATAAAGCTTACGGATTTAAGAAAAGCTGTGTAAAGCTATTCAAATTACGTTGAAAAATGAGAGAGAAAAGTTTGAATTGAAAAATTCAAAATCTGTGATGCAGGCAGCGTTTTAATTGGGTTTTAATAAAATTGAACTTTTAGAAGCATGGTGAAAATTTATTTTACAGTATTGGTTAACCCACAAATTTCACCGTTTCTTTCTCAGAGTTGGAAGCTGCGTGAAAACTACGAGGAAATTTTAACTTATTATCGTTTTTTTTTTTTTGTTTTCTTTGGAATGAAAATTTTCAGTTTTTTATATTGTGCATATACTCTGGGAAATTGACAGAGGATGAAATTCTGCCCGAGGGTGTATGAAATTTCCTATTTTTAAGAAAAAGGAATTAATCCTTATAGGAAGACCTTTAAGTGTGGCTACATAATGTCGTCGTCGTCGTCGTCGTCATCGTCATTGTCGTTGTCGAAATTTGAGAATAATTGCGAATACGTCCCTTCCCCTTTCACATGGTCTATACAATATCGTTATTTTTGGTAGCTTCATAATTAGCCAACTCCGTATCCCGACATTCTTTGCAAGTCTGAATTTCACCCCAACTCAATTCCCAGAATAATAACAAGAAAGAAAATAAAACAGAAAAAAAAAAAAAAAAAAAACTGTAAAAAGTGGATACCTACTCCTTTCCACGAAGTATCTCCACTTTAAGGGGCGTACAAGGTCAACTAATCGATGGGTCGCCTTGTAGCATCTTGGCGTACGAGGTCACGTTCTTTTCTACACATATGCAACCAGCTATCCATGACCAAGACCACTACCACATTATCCGTTCTCTCTATCCCTCATGTATTAACACATCCATTCATCTATTCATTCATTCTTTCATCACATTGTATATGTTGGCATATGTAGTAGTGGGTAGGTCTGAAATCCTCCTCCTCCTGCTTCTTCTTCTTCGTATATTCTTCTACACACCTGTTCATGATTATCGTTACTTAGGTATTACACTATACTTTTTAAGCTCTTAAATACCAATTGCATGCAGTACAACGTATGTACATACATGACTATATGCCCCGATCAACGACATTCTCGTATCATTAGTCATTGCACTTCCGAGCAATTTAAGATTGTGAATACGTGCAGTAAAAGATCACGAAATCGGTATACATCGATAGATATTCACACAAGATAATGTGTTGTCAAAAATTTCGAGCTGCATTGGTTCAGAATTCAACACTCGGATGACTAGTTTGTGTGTCTGTTTAATTAGATACCGATCTTGCCGATTTTCTACCCACATTTTACTTCCACCTTTACACACGGAATGTCCCACCATAAAACACACATATGTTACACACATAAATGAACCTCACTCTCTCTCTCTGTCTTTACATTACTTTATCCTTTTCTATCCGGGTTGACGAGTCTCAATTCAGGTTTGTTCATTTTGTTTAAACTGGTATAAGTGAGTACCGGGAATTCCTAACGTCACAGTTGTGACGTAAAACCTGCTGCTTGTGTGTAATTGTGTAATATAAAAGACTCATGTATATGGTACTGAATGAGTGAAAAATTGAAGAGCTTGTCTCAAACAGGCATGTGTGTAACCATCTGCAATTTTCACACATAGAAATCGGTTGTGTGTGTGTGCCGGGTCTGTCGGTGTTTCCGGGGCGGAGATGATCCCAGGTTTCTAAAGGATCAAGTAACCTGTATATTATCTTGGCTATACCTACTAGCAGGTAGAGTCTGTCCAGTGTTTCGGTTAAGGAAACAAATACCGATTGATAAAAATCGGTATGAATTTATCGACTTCGGAGAATCCTGTGCTAGTAGCTGTGTGATGTAGTTACGTTTCACATTCTGTAGTACAGATCGCGAATGGTCACTGGCCAGTTATTATACGAAAGTCGCAACTCTGAGATGTGTGGGTGGTAGTTGTACCGATGAAAGGCAAACCATGCGAGAAGACCGATCGCGTCTTCACTGACGAAAGGATTTTTTAAGAATTTTAATTCAATCGTGGGTCGTGTATCGCCTACATCATTCTTTCGCCCACTAGGCGGAGGTGGTAGTACAGATTGCTGGGAAATTTATCAAAAAACATAAAAGATCTTTTTGAAGCTGAAAAAATCGGAATTCAAAATTCTTAATAAAAATAGTATTAATAAAAAATCGAGCTATTCGAGTTGATTTGTCATTTTTCTTTAGCTTTGATCAATGCTCATAGGTTTTGGTTTATACAGATTAACTAGATATGGATCGATTTATCAATTATTTAGATCATGATGTAGATTCTAATTTAGTTATCTTGTACATACTTATGTATAGGTATGTATACCTGTATGTAGGTATATTAACGTAGCGGTTTACTCAGAAGAATTCGCGTTCTCTTTGGCAAGCGTTTCAATCGTTTCTCAGAGGAGCTGGCGTCCGGTGTCGGACGTTCTAAATAATAATTTTTGGTGCCAACTATTTCGTTTCATCAAGTTATTCAAACGAGTATACCAAAACGTCGATGCATCAATAAATTATATTATAAAAACATCATCGATCAAATATTCAAACACCTATTTCGTATCGTCGATATTATAAGAAAATATCTATTAGCTTATACCATATCGATATTAAATTAACAGGACATTTCATTGAAATACATGCATGAGCATGAAAAATTCCCATATCTCGATATGATGTGCGTATTCGTGGATATGGGACAAACGCCTGTGTACAGGCAACTCAGACAACAAATGATCGGCATTTGTTTCCGACGTAGACCAATGAGTACACGATATGCGTTACAAAAGTCGATCTTTCGATTGTTTTAACAGTTTTTTTTATGTTGCGTGTCCACGAAAACGCACGGTATATTGTGTTGTGCGCTCGTTATTCATAATAAGTAGTAATATTATAATAATAATAATAATAATAATAATAATAATAATAATAATAACGAGGTGTGTGTAGATTATCGTTGCGTACAGATCGTTAATCGTAAATCAAAGATCTATGAGTTAGATATGTAATATAAGGACGAGTAGATCCAATAAAATATCGATTTCGTATTCCATGTGTATACTGCAACCATATAACCGCCTCGGCGCTTACATAGCCGTTTAGGGTCGCCCCCAGGTCCTTCTTTGATATATACGGACTCACCTGAATACAACCTACAAGTTAAATAACGACTCCGCCCACATATCGTGTCTCGAATTCGCGTAACTCGATGAATTTTAATTGACTAACAATTGTCATTCAATTGAATATTTCGCCAGAAATATATATACGAGTAGGTATATATTATTTCGCTTGCTACTCCACCCCCGCTATACAAATAATTAAATAAATAAATAATAATAAAGGAATTTTGAGGATTTTTGAAGAATCTTTTCAATAATTTTAAGCTCTCTATTTTTTTTTTTTTTTTTTTTTTTTTACTCATATATTATTTTCGTAACTCTTGCTGAAATTCTAAGTAAATTTTTCGCTGTATAATTTATGAGGTTCGCCGTAAGAATCACGTGAAACTATACGGTCGGAACGCGCAGGCGTTGAATAATACGAATTTTATGAGGATAGCCAACTCGTCGCGCTAAAAAATCCCTAGGGTATGCCGAGTACAGCAATGCAAGTAATCAACAACAACTCTAGGGAGATTTTTAGTGAGTTGGCTATCCTTATAAAATTCGTATTATTCAACGCCTGCGCGCTTCGACCGTATAGTTTCACGTGATTCTTACGATATGCGTAGATTTTGCGAATAGGTAATAAATAGTGCAGGCCTCACGTGTGTCTTATAATTATAAAGACGTGATACGGCAAACCGCATACGTTGAGCGTATAGATCCAGGTAAATTGATTAAAAATTAAGAAATAAATAAATAAATAAATAAATAAATAAATGAACAAATAAAAATGATGGATAAGTTATAACGTGTGGAAAAATTTTCTACGTCTGTCAATAATGTATGTATCGTTTATTTATAATAATATATATACTAAAAAAGTATATTTAGTATATATATATATATATATATATATATATATATATATATATATATATATATATATATATATATATATATACACGTATTTAAAAGTTGAATGGCCCCGTATACGAATTTGGTGTGTATGTACCTATATATGTAAATTCGGGGTCTCAATATACTATATACTATCCAGTCCTCAAATTACAATAAACTCTTTGAAAAGTAGTTCGGGTATAATAAAAATTGCTAAATCTTGACATGGAGTCAAGACCGTAAGAAACAAATATAAAATGAAAAATAAAAATAAGAGAGAAAAAATAAAGAAATAAAAATTGTTAATCTTTAGCTAGGTTGGAAATCTGCGGAGAAATCCTTGACTTTTATCCATGTATCATATACATCATCGTTACCGCAGACATTTTAATGTTTTCCGCTCCCGCGACAGCGAGCCTTTCCAACATACTACGACGCTCTTAATTGGAAATTAACTCGAATACTATACTTTAGTTATTATAGTCATGGAGTTGCGAATAAAAGTTATTATTTTTATTTTTTTTTACATCATTTTACATGATGAATTTTCTCCACATTATCGTTTTTTTTTTTTTTTGTATCGAATTCAAATTTTACGATAAAAATTGATTATAAAACAAACAGAAATAAAAAGTGAAACGTTAATTATTGATCTTGGGGATTATTTAATTTTTAATTTTTAATTTTTTTTTTCTTTATAATAGACGAAAATAATTGATACATTAAAAAATAAATGCTACATAGGTGTAGGTACATAATTAACAGCTGGCGTTGATTTTTTATACCGTAAAGGAAAAAAGAATAGTAAAAGAATAAAAAGGAGAAGTAAAAGAAGAAGGAAAAAAAAGAGAAAAATATGTTTAATGCATGTGCTGCAATTATCATTATTAGTTATTTTTTTTAAAATTTTTTTATTTATTTATTTTTCTTTTTTTCACTTCAAGGTTGCTAAATATACTGCGTTTCACGATATACAATATTACATAGGTATATGTTTATATACATAAACGATCGAAAAATAATTTAGTATATATATTGTAATGCGGTTATATTATAATAAAAAAAAAATGGAAAAATACTAATCGAACTAATATACATATATGTATATTATTGCATATATAATAATTAATAGCTACGTCGATGTTATAGACGATGAAAAAATGTGAAAATTAAACTTGTTTACTGCAATGATAGCATCTGCAACGAGTTTTTATTTATAAATTATCTTACATTTTTATACATACTTATATACACGATTTCTTATGCCTAAATACATCGTCAATAATCATTATATACTGTATATGAAAAAAATCAGATATATCTGGTGTATATTTAAACATATATATATTTATATGTATTTGTTAATAAATTACAGCAATGAATACCACCGTATAATAATATAATAATATAGTTTACAACTAAACGGATTTAATACCACCATAACTGGACAACTGTTGAGCTATAAAACTTGGGCTTATCGCTCTGTACGACCCACTTTACAATTAGATCCAAAGAAACTTATATTAACCGACATGGTATTGTATGTACATACATACCACACGTATATATTAAAACTTAGCATATATAATAATCTTTCATTTATAATAAACATACGAAACATATATTGACCAGTGTTTTAAAACTTATTAAAATTTACTATATCGAAACAAAATTTATACAATACACTATTTATATACATAAATATCTAACCAAGTACCTCTACAATCATAATTTCACACTTCCGTTCTCTTACGTACTCCCAATTCTGTCTCAAATCGACGCCAGATGGCGCTGATGGTTGATGGGTGTACAGGTTATGCGCACACTAGTAACCTACTGGTATGTTAGTTGCCTAACGTATATCTATACCCACTACATATCAATTCTAAACTGCAGATATAACGGCGGTATTATATCCTTTGATGTGATTATGTAATGTTGATTTAATTTATCCTCATGGACGTGTATAGATCCATAGGTTATACGTATATTACACCATATGTAGGTATATAACACACGCTAGTTTGTAGATAATTTTACTAAGAGCAAACCCACATATCTCCCTCCGTGTGAATTTGCAGTAGATATATCCTCGTTATGAAATAGAGAATCTAATGTCACAGTGTTTTAGTTCTATTTAGGTTTGTCGTATATTAAATGAGGATAATTATTGACGAGTCATTAACGGATGCAGATATAATATAAACGAACTTTTCGTAGTTTCCATATATCCTTTTTCTATACCGATAATGATGATTGTTCTTTTTAGTTTATTCGTTATATAACATAATATATGTATACAGTGATAATTTATTGCGGTTAATGGCTTATTTGTCGACCATGTAATAGGAAAACGGGGATTTTTTTTTATTTCATATATACATATAACGATATAGAGAAATTTATATGTATGTGTGTAGAGAATAGGAAGGAAACGTATAGCGGTTGAAGTTACTAAACGGTTTTTAGAAGAAATATAAGCACAGTTTTTTTTTTTTTTTCTTTTTTCTTTTTGCTTTTTTGTATCATATTTACACTGTCCAGCGTTAAATTTCGGTCGGACTTTCGAGTTCCCATGTGTATATATGTAACATGTATGTATGTACATACATACCTATATATACCATGTACAAATATTTAACTTAGGTATATGGGTGGGTATGTGTGTACAACCTAATACGCGTCTGCGGTCGAATGTTGCGATAAGAATAAGATACTATATATTATATCTATACCGAAAATATTCACTGACTATATATCTACTAAGGAATTGAATAAGAAATATCGTTGAAAAAGACGATTTAATAAAACGTTGTGATAAAAATTTTTTTACGAAAGAGATAAACATAATTTGTCATCATCTCTTATTGAAGAGGATGAAAATTTCTTCTTCTTTTTTTGTTTTTATTTACATAAATCCGGAAATTTTTTTACAGAAATTTGCGAAATTTTTTGAATCCAATAGGTTGACGTTCCGAATGATAAAAATTAGGAGTTTATTTGAGACGATTTTGAATATTTAGTAACGTTAAAGTTTAGAGTATCAAAATTCTAAAATTATGACGAGATACAGACATTCAAAACTTCGGAAAGTTCAAGAATCCGAAAATTTAATGGAGGGGCACGACACTACATACGCGTAAGTTTCAAGTTCCTGAGATTTGGACCTTCGGATTTTTCAAATTGAAGTTTTTATAGAATTTCGAGGAAATATCCTATCGAAAAACTGTGATTCGGTATAACATTAAATTTCGGAACTTTAAAAATTTGGAACTTCAACCCGGTCCCAGTTTTCCATATTTCAATTTTTAATATATTTATTCTTCATCACCTCGACGATACAAAACTGACTTTTTCTCGGATTAAAATTTGGAATTTTAACCCAACCCCAAAATTCAACTAATATAAAAAACGCGACAAGTGCAGATTTTGAACTTCGCAAAATGGAGATAACGCTACCATAAAATGCCTTGTTAATTTTCTGTTTCATTAAATCCCCACGACGTTAAATCAAGATATGAAATTAACGACACGTAGAAAAGACGGGATGAATTCTCTCGCTCCAATACATATTTCTAAATTTTTATTTTTTTTTTTGTTGTTGTTTCTTTTTCTTTATTCTTTCCCCTAGAGACCTAATATATATTAGGGAACCCCCTGCACAACATCGCGATATATATCTTATAATCCTATGGCGTTATTCTTTCGCACGATGGCACATAGAATTGCGTATTTAATTCTTCTCCTCTAGGTGCTGAGCAAATAACCATGGTGGGGTATACGGGGCACGGGGTACCAGACGCCATTTTCTTTTTGTTTATACGAAAAAATCAATACCTCACATCGTACCCCCTAACGAAGCTAACGGGGGATAACGGAGCTAACCCACGGGGTACCACCCCCCTTCCTCCTCCTCCTCTCTTCTTCTTTCGCCCTTTCCTATGTGTATAACCTTGTAAAGTGCACGCAGGGGGGGAAACGCTACAGAATCGTCGACCGCCTGCCTGGTAGAAATCTACCCATGCGTGTAGGGGGGGCTGGAGGGAATCCCCGCGGCAGACGCCAGTTGTGGTCGATTGCCCCCTCTGCAAACCCTTCGATATTTCCCTTATGCTGAACCCCAATTCCGGAAGGATCGCGGATCGAGATATATAATATACGAATTTATTCCCATTTTTATTTCGATTGTTTCTTTAATTTTTTTTTTTTTTGGGCTTTTTATCAAAAATTAGTAAAGTAGGTACTACGAAATTTAAAAGAGGTCAATAAATTTTCCAAAGACAAATTCTTGGCGTACGAAAACAATTTTTTTAATTACCTGAAATTATTTGTGATCATTATATCGCTTCTCACGGTAATAATGTCCAGAGGAATGAAATGTACTGTATAGAAATTAATTTTCTTTATTAACATAAATTGTTATAACATTCGAAATTTTTAATTTTTTTTTATTTACCTTATTTTTTTTTTTTTTTTTGTGATTTTTTATTCCTGTCTGAAGACCGAATACAACAATGATAAAAAAAAATTGATATTCTAGACGAGGTGCAGTTGGATTATAACACTTTATTACTATGCAGTACGCGGAGGTATTATAGCTATAGTATACCACCACTTATCGAGCCAACTATATATATTGCTACTCGGTTTTTCCAAACTCTACGACACGTCTCTAGGCATTTTAATTTTAATTTTTTTTTTTTTTTTTATACTTATTTTTTTCTGTTTTTCTTCATCTATAGTCAGATGCGTTGTTGCTACGTCAATATTTTATTTACATTGGTATAACCTCGTATGTAGTACCTCCGTTACGTTTACATACATATATATTCATAGGTATATAAAGACCACACACATACCTATAACATATATATCTAATATCTAAAATACCATGCATTTGGTTGTCTAGATGCGTTCAATTCGGTGATGAAATAATTCAAAAAATTTTAAGGAGATAAAATATAGTATAATAATAATAATATAGAAAAATGTGTGGACATAGGAATCAGTATGATTTTTAACGTTAATTTTTACCATGTTTATGTTTAACGTTCGTGTAGCGAATATCCGTTTGTGTAATTAGCGCTGCGGTTATAAGTTAAAAAAAAAAAAAAAACACTTTGCCGAAAGCAAACTTCAATATTTTACAATATTTACTAATATAAACGACATTTAGTTTCGGTTTTTTAGGAATCATTATATTTTATAGTATACCCATGTATATGGGGCATTTTACGATAACTTGACCAGGTTATTAGAACTTGACCATTTTGTAATTTGGTTAAAACTTTTTCAGATGACTATAGTAAAGAATTAATTTGTTATTTTTTTTTATACATTATTTTTTTGAAATTGCGGTAAAAAGTAGCACAAAAATTAATCTCACTTTCTAAATCGTTTGAACACGTTTGTTATATAGACTGACGTATTTATGAAATTGAAAAGTTAAAAGAATTTTTGTTACATTTTTAAAACATTTAAACGTCAATTTTCGTTAATCCGAAATTTCATCGTGTGAAAAATCTTAAAATGATCGAAATAAGAAACAAAATTATTGAAAATTTTTTACAAAATTTTAATTAACATGGTGGAACTAAACTTGTACAGGTAAATAAGTTTTTAATATTTTTTATTATTTAAAAACAAAAAAAATTTTTTACTATGTATATTTGCGCGGCTTGACGTGTACGAATACAACAAATTAACGATAATATAAAACATCTCATATATGTATGTACACGTATGTACAGGCATGTATATTGTACATGGAGAAAGACGCGAGTTAAGACGCATAACATTCAGAATTATATTCATTTTTTTTCTTATTTTTTCAGCTGTATTATTTAGAAAGTATGCCAATGACCCGTGCATCAATGAGTGCCTTTCAACTGTCGCGAAATTAATAATTATTTACGGTTCATATGTATAAATAGTAAGAGTTGAATATAATTTAACAGGATTTACATATATAAGATCTGTATACATATTATAATTATTAGTCATTGTTTTCCAGCTATAGTTTTTTCACAATTTTCAAATTTTCCTACATCATCACATTACACCATGCAGGATTAGTATATATATATATAATCTCCATTGCCTCCTGTCAGTATGATTTCTATACCGAAATGTTCTCTTGAAACTGAACAGTCAACAGCGCAAGCGCGAGTTTCAGCGTCTGCTAATGCAGGCTGGCCATCCTAAGTTTTAGCTGTCAAACTCTATTTTTAGCGGCCAAGTGGTTGATTCAGATCTTCGAGGTTATAATCGTGGTTAGAATTTCTTTTAAGTTGGCTGCCCTGCCTCACAAGCTCAAATATCATCGCAGGACGATCTCACCGACCAATCAAATCGAAATATTTGAAGCACGCGCTGTCGACTGTATGGTTTCGAGAGAACATCTCGGTATACAGTACATCTATACGTATCTATAATTAAAGGAAAAGGAAGAATAATTCTAGCTGGTAAAAAACCAAAAATCAAAAACTAATCCAAGATCATTAGAAACCATAAAAAAAAGGAAATCCATTGACATGAACCGCTTATACAATTAGTCAGTTTAATATATCCTTGTCAATTTTTTTCCTTATTTTAGATCCTGATTAATGGTTCGAATGACAATACCTATAAGCTATTAGAATATAGATTAGGTAGGTAGTTGCGCTGTTGCAGTTGCTGCAGGCTTAATGGAAACAGCTTTTACTGCATTACCTGCAGGTATATAGGTATACTGAAACTAATCGTTGTATAGTCTCCACAAGAAATAATTTATGTTGAAAATAAATAAGGAAACAACAAATTTGACCGATTAAGGTTCCCCGCCCTTATGCAGTTCCGCCTCGTGAGTGACAAGATTTAAATTGAAAATTACGCGTATCATAAGAACCCTGTTTTGTCACGTGCTCTGGCTCCCTCTTATTATACCGTAGAGTATACAAAACGTTCTTATTACTCTTAAGGCGACGCGATACTCGTTCTTGATCGACAAAAGTTATCGACATTACAGTTTTTCTACTTTTCGAAAGACTGAAAGTAATAAAAATAATATCACATCGTATGCTGAAGTTGATTTTTTTTTTTTTTTTTTGTAGCATAAATTTTTTAAGAAATGATCTAAATACTCAAAAATTGAACAATTTGAGATCTTTTGGTTCCTTTCCTTGTATTCATTTTGTTTTTTTTTATTTTACTTCTTTGGTTCCTTTGATATTCTTCTGTTTTTTGTTGTTTGTTATTTTAATAAAAAAATTCTGTTTCCTACGCCACTGCAGACACCCCATAGACCTGCGTATGCGTGCAGCGAGTCGTTCGCGAGCCGACACCGACGCGTGGCGAACAAGGGGCCCGTCGTGGTTGGGCCCACCGAGTCTTGCGGGCCCCTCGGCACGCGACCAGCTGTCCTAGGGTCGTGAGCCCTTCGAAAGGGACGGTTAAATATTCAACGAGATCCATTAGCTCCGCAACATGCGAGGTCAACGGCCCTCAGGTTAATTCTAAGACTTGAAAGGAAAAGAATTTTTTATTTTTTTGCTTCTCTGCCTTAAAAATTCAAAATAAAAAATCTAATCAATAATCGAAATCAGATCTTTGAATAAACTGAACGATTTATGATGTTAGCTCAGAATAAACGAACCTTGTCGAATGTCGATTTCGTGTCATTTGTGTAAGTAAATCGATAGCGGAGTATCGTTGTACATATATGCGAAATAAAACTGCAGTTATATCTGCGTTTATTTGCAATAATATTAAAACGACACTCGATATTATCCGTATGAGGTAAATACACAAGTTTTATCGAATAATCAAACATTGAAATTCGACGAAAAGCGTATATATCATGCGCGTTGTTCGTTTACCTCAATGTTTCGAAAAAACGAATTACAATCATAGATTGATTAATTAATTTTACTGATAATTACTTCGCTGTAGATATTGTCTCAATGTAACACATGCCACTATCTCTCTCTCCATCAACTGTATCCTATCCCCTTCTCATCTTCCTTAAGAGCTAGTGTTTATGAGCTCGTGATGGTGCAGAGCTCGTGAAACTTGAAATCTGAGCTCTGATATGCCGCGTATATAGGCATCGAAGAAAATACGAAGTGTAGAAGGACGTGGTTAAGGCTAACTAAGCCTAAACCAACGGCTAAGCTATAGGCGAGTGTGGGCAAAACATAAAGTCTCTCGAGTATAGCACACATTTATTTAAAACGATATGTATATACATATATGTATTTATCTTTATACACATTAAAAACGACACACATGGGAGCCGCCTACGTCGCAAGTTCTCAGCCTCTTCGATCCCCTTTTACCCTGGCCCCCTCGTCGACACACCACATCGGGTATCTTTTACGGTCGCAAAAACACTCGAAAGTTTTAAAGTTCCGGTTTACTATATACATATAGGTATACATATATGTAGGACGTAGGTACATACATATATTTTCATTCTTGTTTTTTTATTTTTATATAACCATATTATTACCGTCCACTTTTTCATATTCGTCAAGTATTTTAACGATGCTAGTGTATTTAACAATTTAACAAACAAATTTTCATTTCATTTTAATTCACTTCATCATTGACGCTTCTGAACATTCTGTATTCGATATGATAGACAAGTACCTCCACAAGCACAGTAATATAACTCGTACTCCCAATTCTATTTCGAATTCACGCTAGGTGGCGCTGATCGTCGTATATGCGCACGGGTTACGCGCACACTAGTTATTACTTGCCTAGCGTATAGATTCTAACAAAAACTGAATAGCACTAGTTAAATCCGTAATTTCGATCTATTTTAAGTCTAAATTTGGACACATTACGTAATTTTATAGTGTCTTTTTTTCTCTCAGTGTTCATCAATTTACACAATTGCGGATATTTAATATGCATTATTATTTATTTTAAGGATTATGGCAAAATAATTTTTACCATAAGAAAACAGTATGAATTGATTAAATAAATAAAAAGACACTCAACCTGATTGTGTTTTTTTAAATTTGATGAAATTGCCACGCGTCGTGGTGAACATACAAAATAAATAAATAAGGAGATAAAAAAAAAAAAAAAAAAAAAAAAAACTAGGGAGAAGTTTTTTTTTTTTTTTAATATTTCGATATGTTATACAGTTATATATAGCTGTTGCCGTGAGATTTGACCCCGTGTCACCTTCGTTTAACCTTGACCAACTGTTCGGACGTAAACCGATACAAAAGTGAGAGTGACTATTGAGAGTTGTACAGAGAGAACAAGCGGAGGTAAAAAATAAATAAATAAAACAAATAAAGTAAAAATACAAAAAAAATAAAATAGAAATAGAGGAGAAAGAAGAATTACCTATATTAACAAGAAGCCGTTTATCGGTCACACTTGTACCCATATCGTTGAAGGAAGCCACACACCACTCGACTTCCGGTCAATCAACTATCGGTTATTTCATTATTATGAAATAACGGAAGAATTCTTTTAAAAAATATATGTATATAGAAAATAAATTTTTGAGTATAAGCTATGTATTTAAAGAAAAAAAGTTCATTCGTATATTTAGGATTATAGTAAAAAAAAAAAATTTCCAACAATCATATATAGGTACGTTTTTTTTTTCTTTAAACCCAAAAATGTATCGAATTCAGTTTTTTCAGTTTTTTTTTTTTTTTTTTTGTATGTAATATATTTATTTTTTTTATTTATTTTTTACTATCTCTGTAAATTGTTTATGTTATGAGTATGTTTTTGCTTAAAGATCCTTCCATGATCGTAAACCGTGACGTTAAAGTTGTTGACACGCAACGGCGTTGCTGGTCTGCACACTTATTCATCGGGTTAAATTTAAACGTTCTGCCCCTGGGGCTACATCTTCTCTCCTCTTCGATCCTCTTCTTCTTCTTCTTCTTCTTCTTCTTTTTCTTTTACAAATATATGTGTATATGTATATATATATATATATATATATATGTATTCTATATATTCCATCTAGTTCTATCTTCTTATATACTTTCTTACGTAAGGACGACCTCTGAAGGGTGAGCCTCTTGCAGGGTGTTTTGAACTACGCTACTATTCGACACTATTTTAACACTCCGTTCCTCATTGGCTATAAGCACTAGGGTCGCTAGAGAGACTAGGCTAAGATTGGTTCCGAGAATCGCGCCTACGATGGACTCATGCCAAAATTACAAATTAGACATCCTACAGGGGTCGATTTATTAACAGCCAAGGGCTTCAAGGGGTTAAAATTTACCAAATAAAAAAAAAAAAAAAAAAAAAAATAATAAGAGACGATATAAAAATAATGAATCAAAAATCAAAAACACTGAAACTTTTTACCAATCATTGAGACATTCGTCGATTTATTTGTAAAAAAAAAAGCAAAAAAAAAGATGATGAATATATCGATTAGTCTGACTATAATTGACCGAAACTGAAACTGAAGTTTATAAATTAAATTTCTTACTTTTTGAATAAGTTTTTAATCAATAATCGATCGATCGATCAATAATTTGTCGTAAATATATTTGTAAAATAAATAAGAAAATTTATTATTCGGACAAATGACGGGTGGAAATTTTTTTGAAATTCGAATATACGGCGTAAGTTTATATGCAAATTTTCTGTGATCAGTTTTTTTGAGTGAAAAAAAAATTGGATTTTGATTATCGTTTTGTTTTCTAAAATGTAGAATTGTTACAGACATGTGGACAACAACGAGAATCGAGATGTAATATTGAAAAGACCCTGACTCACTAACCCTTTTACGCCTTTGGTCCTCGGCCTCCAGACGCGTCGTGGCGTCGCGTCTTGCGCGAAGATCGTAAACATGTAAATAATAATTAATTACAATCTCTTCTCACCGTTTGGAACTGCGGTAAACCCCGCTGCATATATCGATTAATTATATAAAATTTTTTTTTTTTTTTTTGATTTCTTTTTGTATTTTTTTTTTGTTTTTGACACGTATAAAAGTATATGTATAGGTATTATAGCGTTACCGCAAGCAATTGAGGTAAATTTTGTACGCTGCATTGGCAGACAAAAATAAAAGATCTTCAAGGTAGTTCCGAGGACGATTTTTTTATTATACATTATATATTATACGTGATCGAAAATGATCTATACGTTCGGTTTTATAGACACTCTTAAAATATGAAAGAAAAAAAAAAAAAAAAAAAACCAACAAAAATATCTCGTGGAAAAGTTTTTGATATAAATAAAATAATAAATGTATTCAAAAAAAAAAAAAAAAAAAAACGGTTAAAAATGAAACGAGGAGGTGCAGCTTGTAGATTAACGTCCCCTACGCGCTTCTTTTTCTTCTTCTTTTAGTATTTTTTTTTTTTTTTTTTTTAGTTTTGTTTTAGTTTTTTTATCCGGTCTCGCAAGTATCGCGCTGGATCCCAGCAAGACGCAAAAAGTGAAATATACCTATAGAGCCTCGCGATCATGTTCTTCGTTCTTCGTTCTCGGTTTCGTATTCTGCATAAAAATAAGAAAAAAACAAAAAACAAAAAACGGAAAAAAAAAAAAAAAAAAAAAAACAAAAACAGAAAATAATCGTTTCTTGATTGGCCGAGACATGGCGTCCTTCGTAAAGTCAAGCCTCGTGTTGGGGTGTAGATAATTTTTGATCTCGTTTACTATTGGCCAATGTAAATTAGCCGAAATTTTATTGGTCAACTCGTTTCAGCCTCTTAGTCATCGGTCCAGATATGGAAAATTGGTACGTTGCCAATTTCGGGGAAAAAACTCTCTTAAGGGGCTGCACTGATATTATATAGACCGCGGTACAAAACTGTTATTAAACTCTATACTACTCGAAAATCTTATTCTTACACAATTTTCAGAGCGCCAGCTGCCATCGTAGGTATTATTACGCGTCCTATTTTCCTCCCCCCCCTGCCCAAAAAAAAAAGAAAAAAAAAAGAAATAAATAAAATAATCGTTTGCGTACGGTGTCAAATTTTTCTTATTCTTTTAATTATAACGGAGCCATTATCCTATAATGCCCGTTGATTATGCCACATGTCTTCTTTTGTAAGATGATAGTGTACTTTCATCAGCGTATAGATAAATGAGTACGAAAATTTGATGATAAATTATAATGTATATTAATTATTCTTTTGGCGGTGGGAAATGTCTTTTATTTTTATTTTTATTTTTTTTTTATACACATGATATATACTGTAGTTTTGTTAACTTGACAATATTTGTTCGTGGATCGTTAAGCATTGTGTATATAAAAGTTAACGTTAATTGTATAAAAAGGCCCGATCATTCGTCACTGGACTTGATTAGAAACGTAATGTCAGAGTTTCAAATTATTATTATTATTATTATTATTATTATTATTTGCTTGTTTTTTCGCAAATTGAACTCCCCTATTATTTATTTTGTACCTATATATGTATATATGTATGATATCCATATTTTGCGTTTGTTCATCGCCATTGTAAAAAAATATTTCCTATCGCAGAATAATTTTACCTGCAGTTACGTTTTTTAACACCGTTTTTCTTTACCTTTTTTTCGCTTTTTATTTGTATATTTTTTAAGCCGTTCGATATTTATTAAGATTTTAAGAAGTTGTTAATTTTTTTTGTTTTTTTCTTTCTTCACATATATCTGCACTGTCGTGATTTCGTGAATCTTTAATTGCGGTAGTTCCGTATAATTCTTATACCGAGAAAAACATATACAGTCCTTGAATTTAGAAATTAGATTCTCAATCAGTTATATGAAAGAAAAAGAAAAAAAAAAAAAACTAAAGAAAAATTTGAATTCACTACGACTTTTTAAAACTCCACGAATCTCATCAATCAGATACTCGGATTTTAATAATTCAGATCTTTTTTTATGAAGAACTTTTGGAAAAGAATTTTTCAAGTCATATAAGGAAAAATTTTCAGTAAATTTTCTTGATTTCTATTTTATATTTCGATCAATTTTTTTTTTTCTTTGATTTTAATCTAAGTATACGGACGAGTTTTTTTTTTCTTCTAATTTTTTTTGTTTTTTTTTTTTTTGCCTTACAGTGACTATATAATCCTTTCAAATCTGTTAAGCTTACCTGTATATACAAACAAACGCGTTTATCGATCGTAAAAATGAATCTTTGTCTTTGTCTGTCCAGTTCTACGTCCGATAGTTTCGTCGCATTATTAATCTTGAACACCTGGACAGCGTGGGCGTCAGCCATGACCCTCCCTACCAGCATTGGGTCAAATCATGCTTTCTACGACGTAACGGGTGTTCCTTATATATCTAAGAATTCATTTATGTATGTATATGAAAAAGAAATCGACCTGCAATTAAAAACAAAAAAAATAAATAAATTTCATCGAGCTTCTTTCTCCTCGCCGGCAAAATCGGAAATCAATTATTTATACCTAATTAAAATAACTTTCAAGTAAAATAATGAGCTATTGACTTTCTTTTTCAATTTTTCGGAGTAAAAATTGCGCGACTCTTTATAAGAATAAAAAAAGAATAAAAATCCCACTTCGATAGATTAAAATTTCATTCTTTTTTTTTTTGATTAGAATTAAAAACAGCCTATAATTTTCACTCTTAAGGTTTGAATTTTGACTAAAAAAATTTATAAAGTTTTGTATTTGTATTAAAAAGCTTTTTTTTAATTTTTTTCTATTTTTTTATTTTTAACTTATCAAATTTGGGAGATAAAATTTCTAAAATCAGTCAAGTAATTCAGTATTTCTGAACCAACCACTATCATTATAGTCACACGTAGAGGTAGGTACTTGTAATGTAAATATTTAGGCTATGACTAGGTGTACACTAACGATGTTTTATTTTCTTGATTCTTTCGACAAATAAACTGATTTCTAAGTCTGCATGGTAGGTATACATATACAGACTCTAGTTATAACTAGATATATATCTTATAACATATACTCGATATATGGTTCATTGACCAAAAATAAAACGGTCTAAAAACTGCTCAATCTTATTATTCTGGAAAATTATTTTTCATTTCTTTAGCATATTATACAAAAGTGCAGCAAGTCACAGAGAATAGACGAACATACTTCCACCTCATACTCTTACATCGAAGATTTTCAAAATTTCGTATAAAGTATCTTTTCGATCGTCACTTTTTATACTCGTCATTAAAAGTTCAGAGTTCAAATAATTGCTTTGTGCTTATTTTATTTTATGTTTTTGGAAAGAAGAAGGGGATCTTTAACTCAAAAATCGACGAAATCTGACTTAGAGACTGATGACAAACGTTATTTAGAATTTAGGTTGCTAGTGTTGGAAAGTTGTTTACTAAAGGCTTGTTTTTGGATATAAAGAAAAAATTAAAACAGAATTTAAAATATCGCTTATCAAACGTTGCAGAGATTATTTTTTCTAACAGTAAAACGTATATATGCATATATGTGTTGGATTTTGCTCGATGTATAAAATAAACTGAAATTAAACAAATTATTATTCTGGTTATCGTTATCACTTTTTTTTTTTTTTAACCCAGAGTTCAAAGTCAATAATTGATATTATAAATATTGTGTAGTAATTAGTTAGATTAACTTGGTTCATCGAAAAGGTCAATCGAGTAAACACGAAATAAACAGAGTCGAAATATAAGATATGCTTATTGTGAGCTTTTTTGAATTCGCGGGGATGGGTTGAAGTTCCGATTTTTAAAAGTCCCGAACGGTAAGAGTTCGGAATTTTAATGTTACCGATTCACAGTTTTTAGAAAAGGTATTTTCTCGAAAGTCTGCAAAAAAAAAAAAATATTTGAAATCGAAAAATATCGAAGATTCAAAAAACTCCGAAAACTGAAAATTGAGAGGCCAAAAACTCTGGCAAAAGCTCATTAAATTTTCTAATTCTTGAACTTTTGGAGTTTTTGGATATCTGCAATCCGATCTTACCCAATTTTTGGATTCTGAAATTTACATTCGTTATTAAAAATTTTCTCTATTTTAGTTTCTGAAGAAATTTTCATATCTGAAACTTACAAACTTTGGAAAAATGATATTATTGGAAAATTATTGAGATTGAAGATCAGAAATAAATATATAATTTCAAAATCTGTCATACTTTATACACCTTCCATTTTTTTTCTTTTTCTTTCGTTTTTGAGTAATTTGAACCGATTACACGACTTGACTGATATCACCGCTACTTTAGAGTATGTAGTGATGATACTAAACTTCGTACTATAACATTAATTGTCTAAACGTTGAGACTGAATAAATCTTGTGCAAAGTTCTCATACTGCATTCTGAAAATTGTAGGAATGAATAATGTGCTTGGCACTAAGTGCAGTTGGTCATTCAATTCACGTACATACATACGTATGTACGTATATCTACAGTACACACATACATCCATATACATAATACGTTCTGCGTAATGATTTTACTTAGGTACATACAAAGTAACGGTCTAATTTCTGATTGAACCAAATTGGCAAAACGCTTCCAGTTAGCCGCAACTCCTGTCCTCGCAATGTACTGCACAGAGTGCAGATTTCTGCTCTGCAATACCAGCAGCAGTATAAACGGTTGCGAAAATTGTAAAATTTCGTTCGGGGCAACCGGTTACACGTCGCGGTTAGCGATGTTTTATTTAAATCTGCACAATAACCGGCTTCACGTTTATTATAACAGACACGTTTTGTGTGTTTTTGCTTTTTTTTTTTTGTTTGTTTGTTTTTTATTTCAACAATATTCACGGGCAGATATATTCAATTAGAGAATTATTAAGTTCAAAGAGTAATTGAAAACCACTCTATTACATCTACCGTAAAGGCAAACCTAGACAAGTTAATACACCTACGTGTTCATATATTGTTTGATCAAATTGACACCTCAACAAGAGCAATATAATTTTATTCACGTTCAACTTATGCACTGCAGGCTAAAGCTGATGAAATGACTCGACGTAAATTAAACTGTTTATCAAATTTTTTTTACATACCTAATTGCCGGTAATCAGATCTGCGAAACTTTGATACTGATCAAATAAAATTAACCCATTTCAAATTGGGAGTCAAAATTTTGTTCATTATATTTAAAAAAATATTTATAGATTATTAGGGTGGGCCAAATTATATCAAATATATATTTTTTTTTGTTTCAATACATGGGAAATGTTGCTGTCGCACGACTTTGATTTTTATATCTCAAGTACTAATTTACTCAGAAAGATTCCGCATAGATATTTTTCTTTGAAATTCAAATCTTTAAAAAAAAAAGGTCCTTTGGTCTTTTTCGATAAATCTAACTGTTTCGAAATTATACTAATGGTTAATTAAAATTAATATCCAATTATCAGCTTGCGGAAATAACTACATTTATCGAAAAAGATCAAGATACTTTTTTTCTAGAGCGTTCAATTTTGAACGGAAGTAACTATACAAAATCTTTCTGAATAGATTAGTTTTTCAGATATGAAAATTGAAAATTGCCATCAGAACATTTCTCATGTTATTTAAATGGGAAATAGAAAACCGCTATGAACGACTTCTGAATATTAAAATTAAGAGCTCAGATTTTTCGAGGCTTGTTATTTGATCATGAAGAACAATTTTTTGAAAAGGTCTTTTGAAAGAAAAAATATTCGGTTAATTTGGCTCACCCTAATGGGTTAGATCTCCGTTAAAAAATGTCTAATTTTACAAATTTCTACAAATTTTTAGAAAAATTGAAATATTTTATAATCTTCCATAAAGAGAAAATAAAATTTTTGAATTTTCTTCACACAGGTGTATCAGAAAAATTCATCATTTTTGTCACTTTTTAAGTATAAATCATATCTTCAAAAAGCTCCTTACGTCACAAATTTTTCAGTTCTTTTTACTTCGAGCTTTTCGTATCAATTTTGTTCTTTTCAAAAATCAGTTCGTCCTTCCTTAAACCAATAGACAAATAAATAAACCAATAACTAAATAAATAACTAAAGAACAAATCCTCAAATCCTCATGTTTCGAGATAATGTATGAGTAAGCGTAGATGAAGTATTAGAATATATATAAGTGAAAAGAGGAATGGGTATAAGGTATCTCAATATATTGATTTATTGATGCGCTATATAAGGTTCTGAAAGTCTAAACGTTAAAGTAAACAAATAAATTGACAGTTGCAAACATCACAGCGGAAAGTTGGGTTTATGGTTGGCCAAGGTCCGTTTCTAAATATTTCGTCACACGAGAAGGTATATACCTATATATACAATATACCTCAATACATATACCCGCTCTGCACTATGTATAATGTATATGTATAGTATATACCTATAATCTATGTATAATCTATTTATATATAGTTTTATACAGATGTACGTTGATATATTAGACAAACGGACAGATACGATACGATACGATGCGATATGGACAGACGAGAACAGATATACACATAAAAGATAGACAGACAGACAGACAGACTCAAATGACTGACTGACTGACTGAATAAAGATACCGTAAAATTCGAGAAGCGTTTTTCGTTATGACTCAGAAGTGGGCGTCGAGAGTGCGCCTTTTGCTAAGGTACAACGTCAGAAATTGGCAGGCAAAAAGGGTTATGGTATATACTGTCAATTATACTGTCAATCAAAAATAATGACATTCGAATTACAGCGTATGACGAAAAAATGTATAAAAAGAATTTAAAAATAAAAAAAAAAATTCGTTTATAAATAATGACAAATTGTGTAAAAAGAAGGAAAATAATAATAATAATAATAATAATTTGAATAGATTTTGAGATTTTGAAAAATTGAAGGATACCGATTTACAGAATCGGGAGAACGATTGTTTTGAACAGAAAAATTTATTTTTGCGAAGTAGGTATATGAACGTCAAAATTTTTTGTTTAATACGATTTAAAAAAAAAAAAAATTTATAGTATATGGAAGAAGATTGATTAGCTGTAAAAAATATATATATGTACATACTTGATTTGTTTAATAGGTTTGCTGTATATAGATGATTTTTTTTTTTTTTTGTTTTTTCAGCATCTCCATGTAGCATATTCCGAAAAGTAATTTTGGAGATGAATGATGCGGTTTCTTGTGAGGTTTGTGCCAAGAACTGGGGATCTTGACTATATAATCTCAGATTTCAACTTTGATATATATATACATATAGGTGTATATATATATATATATATATATATATATATATATATATATATATATATATATATATATATATATATATATATATATATATATATATATATATATATATATATATATATATATATATATATATATATATATATATATATATATATATATATATATATATATATATATATATATATATATATATATATATATATATATATATATATATATATATATATATATATATATATATATATATATATATATATATTCTTTCCGCGATAGTGAAGAATAAAACATTCAATCATAATCTGTGACTTGAAACTGTGTTGTGTAGTATATGTATATGTAAATGTATTAGACCGCTTCAAAAAAATCGACTATTTTTCATTTTCAAAGAGTAAGTCAAAATTATTGTTCCAAATGCCGAAACAAAAAATGCTGTCAAAGTTTGAGCTCTTAATATTAATATTAAGAGGTGCCTCATCGCGATTTTCTATTTCCCATCTAAACAACATGGGAAATGGTCTTGTGGAACTTTTAGATTTTTATATCTTGCAAATTAATTTACTTAGAAATATTCTGCATGAGTACTGTTGTTCGAAATTGTACGCTCTACAAAAAAGGTCTCTTGGTCTTTTTCGATGAATCCAACTGTTTCCAAGTTAGTCATGATTAATTATCATCAATAACCAATACACCAACTTGGAAATAGCTAGATTTATCGAAAAAGAACAAGAGACCTTTTTTGTAGAGCGTTCAATTCACTACAAAAATATGTTCTGGTCTTATCAGTACACTAATGCGTTGACGAGTTATAAAATTCGAAAGTTTAAAAAAAAAATTTCCCATGTTATTCAGATGAGAAATAGAAAATCACGATGAGGCACCTCTTAATATTAATATTAAGAGCTCAAACTTTGACAGCATTTTTTTTTTCGTCATTTGGCACAATATTTTTGACTTACTCTTTGAAAATGAAAAATAGTCGATTCTTTTGAAGCGGTCTAATATCCATGTATATAGTGGACCATAGTTTCTTTCGGCATCGTATATTATACAGTGGAGAGTCCAAATTGTAACTAGGTCGTAGTCGTAGTCTCGATTCACCAGTTTGTCATTTGTATTTGGATACAAATCAGGGACAAGATATGACAACTCGTGGTATACTGACATTAATTATTTATATTTATTTAAGATTTAACAGCCATTCTTTATTTTGCAGATAATTAAATTTTTCGAATCTGTCTCGTTTTATTACTTCGTAATTTAAAAAGTCTCATTTTTTCTTCTCGGATTTCGAATATTACATCGCAAACGAAATTCAGAATTTCTCAAACGTCGTCTTGAATGATCGAATGCAGTTCGAAGGAAAGAAATTAAAGTTCTGAATTTTGAAAGTTCCAAACAGTAAAAATTCCGAATTTTCATATTGACAAACTTTTTTTCTTCGTTTTTTTTTTTTTTGGTTTATTACTAGCATATTCTGGACCTTAAATTGGTTTTCCGAAAATCCTCCCTCGGACATTCAAACGTGTATAATTATTCTAAAAAAAAAAAAACCGTCCAAAGACTCATGAAAATGATTCTGAAAAGTTAGCCCGAAATCGAGGAGTTATATGATAGATCTAAAAATAAATCTCATCTAAGATATACGGTCGAGTGTGTATGACGGTGGTATTGGTCGGTGTTAGCACGGGACCTGTTTCCTGGTGGATAAATAGATATATTTGGTACCACCATACGTGTAATTTTACATGTAGGTATGAAGAGGCAGTATAGTGGTTTGGTGTAAAGATATGCCTATACATATAGTTGTACTTGAAGATCGTGGTATTAGTTGTACGAAAATGAGCCAGCCAAGCGACCGCGACGCGAACAGCACTTGAATAAGACCCCCATTAGCATACGTAAGCAATAGCAAACACACGCGGCGCCGAAAATGGTCTATTGTCATAGTACTGGCGTTGTGTGTCGCTTGGCGAACAAGGGCATCGTAGTTCTTTCTCTCATTCTTTTTATTCAAATTTTTTTATTTTATTTTATTTTCTTTTTTTTCTCATTTTTTAATTTTTCTCCGTATTCCCTTCCCTGGCTTTATTCAAGCCCCCCTTTACCTTCTTTTTGTTTTATTATATGTTCTCTGAAGGCCCGAGGTCTTTTTATATATTTTATGTATATATATCCTACCTATATGGATATACGCATATCTCTATCTATCTTTTTACTTTTTTTTTTTTCTTCTTCTTCTTCTATATTCCTTTCCATTCCCAGAACGTTTGTCTCTTTCAGTTTAGTCCTACGAAGATTAATGGACCTTCGTATAAAGCACATACTACTTACTATCCATATGGTTAGTATACCCTAACCGTACCAAGATTCCATACCAATCACCGTTCTATCAAGTTTATCGTATAACAGTGCCTTTACAATTGAGTAGAAACTTCTACGTATTTTTAACTTCCCGCAATGAAAATTGAAAATTTTCATAAAAAAGGGATGTTATTGGCTTCGGTCCGATTTTCGAAAATCGAGTTCTCATCAGATCTCGACGTTTTCGGGTCCGAAGAAGCTATTCTGACTATTTTTGGATGGACGTCCGTATCTGTGTGTGTGTGTAAACAAATTTTTGTCGTACGATATCTTTAGAACGAATCGACCAATTGGAATGGTTCTTATGACGATCGAAAGGGCTTATCAAGACTTAGATCTGATTAGATTTTGGAGTCGATCGATCGAGCAGTTTCAAAGTTATTTAGAAATAAAAACTAAAAAACAATTTTTATTCATGTTTTTAGCGCATACCTCCTAAACTGTTCGTGCGATTAGTCTCAAAACTCAATCAGACTTAGGTCTTGGATAGCTCTTTCGATCGCCGCAAGATTCATCAAAATTGAACGATAGGTTTAAAAGATATTGCATAACAAAAATTTCTCTTTTTGTCGTACGATACCTTTGGAACGAATTAACCGATTTGAATGATTGTTGCGGCGATCGAAAGGGTTCATCAAGACTTAGATCTGATTAGAATTTGGAATCGATCGGTCGAGTAGTTTCAAAGTTATTCGCAGAATAGAAAATGAAGAAAAAAAGATTCGTATAGGGAAAACTAATTATACTTATAACCTTCTTTAATTTATTATAAACACAATAGTATCAATTAATTGTAACGTATTTAACACACCGGGAAGTTTTAGGGTTGGCCCACAGGTCCACCGGTTTCCTGATTTTTTTTATTTGTTGTGTTTTTCATGGGTTAGATTATACAGAACCGTCAACGAGATAAATACTGGATGAAGATCGTAGCAAAAAAGAAAATTCTGTAAGAACCAAAATCCACATTGCGCTAAAACCGCCGATAATTATTAATTAATATAAAATGCAAAATTTTGTCGGAAGAACAAAAAAACAATAATTTGTTTTTAAACAGCGCCATTCTTTGAATTCCAAACGAAATTTGATTTACAATTAGAAGCCATGTCACTAGAAGTGAGAGAAAGTTTGAGAATCAAATTTTTGAAAACTAAGAAGAACGAGTCACAATTTTTTTGACAATTTACATATCTTACAATTTTTTTTAATTTCAATTTGATCCCAAATTTCGGAAACGTTTTAGACTATTTAAACGTAGTTTTCGGACTACGTATGTATGTACGTTATAGTATACCCTACATAGATATCGAATCTCTGCAGAGACCTGAAATGAATTAAAATTCAATTAGTAAAAGCAATTAGGTGATTAGCCTAATTCCGATATGTGATGACCGTGGTTTCTACAGGTACAGTTAATGTACTGTACCATGTGTACTGTAAACATTGTATTCTGTAAGTGTAGATAATAAATGAATGACAACGATCGTTTATACATCGACTAAATTATTTAACATTTTGGGAAAATCTTACATCAAGATTCCCTGCAAATTGGATTAAAATAAAAATACGATTACAGACTAAAGGGTTTAGACTTATAAGTTATAATCCTGGAACTTGTAACTATGTATATATTTTTAAATATTTATTTATTTATTTATTATATTTTATTTATTATATAGATATTTTTTCCTAAACGAATTGATAGAAATATCTATCCATATGTGTATGTATGTGTACAGAAATGTCTACTGCACAATTATAACACATATGTATGTATGTATGTACATGCCTGTATAATAAATGTATAATTACACGCGGCGTTACGCGGAAAACTGCCGTAGGGTCTATTATGACTAACATAAAGCCGCGTATAATAAACTGGTAGATTACGGTGGTCGTAAAGGAATGATGATGCTGTGCACATTCGCGAGATGATCCAATAATTTGCAATTCAAATCCACCTACAACCATCAATTTCACTCCTCTTTTAATTCGTGTATACATCCAAGACTGTATGTGTAATACCTGATGGCTTACGATGAAGGAAAAGGGTGTCGTATCGCAGGAATAGTTGCAGCAAATTAAAAGGAACTGAAGAAAGAAAGGAAACGAAAAAAAAAACGCAAAGTGGACCCTTCATAGAAAAAATTCAGAATTGATGAATCTTTGAATTTGAACTCAAAAATAACGTCAAGATAGATATGGCGAGTATCGAATACGGTTAGTTGAAGATTATGAAAGAGGAAAGCTTGATGAGCCGTCTAAAAAAATTTATAAATAATAAATGTTGACCAAAAACGTAGTTTTAATTCAGAAATATCCTTGAAGAGAATATATGTCGATGTTGCGTGTTTATATTTTCCCACAAACTTCAGTTATTGTCTAATAAAAATTGTCTAACTATATAAATCCGTGTCAATTTTTTGGCAGATTTATTTTAGCATTGAGAGTTTGGAAAATCAAATCAAATAAATAAATAACGAAAAAAGTAAAATCTTTTTTTAAAACCCCATTATCTTGCTCGCATATATGTACAGTTTCAATTTCTCGCAAATTACCCTAACTTTCCCGAAACATAATCATTTCAAACATAATTTTCTCTACATATCTAATTTTCCTTTCCCTTTGAGAATAAGGCGGCGAGATGACCCCCAAGTTATTCCGTCTCGAGCCTTCTAAGCCAGTACACATCATATCATGTCCTCATCTCTCCTCATAAGAGGCACACCTTGCACATAGTGTACTTATGGTAAATAGCCAAGTAAACCAAGCTAGTACCTACATACTTGAGAGTTAGTTTTATTGTCAGACTTATATTTGAGTGACACAATACATAGTTCAGAAACTTTCAAATAATGTATATATAGATATGTATAGACATTATAGATATGCACGTCGATGAATGGTAGGTCGAGAAGTTAAGTTTGTCAGACCTTCGGGTGTCTCGAGCTCTCACATATCACTCATTTTTATTTTTTTACTCTCTATTATACTTTGATTGTTGTCAAAGTATGTGTTTTAATGCAATTGTGTATAAGTCACTTGTATGTACGAAGTGTTAGAAGTCACTAGGTGTACCATGAAATGTAGCTTTTAAATGTAGCCATGAGGTAGTTAGGTAGGTAGGTAGGTATGTACGTACATACATACATACATGTATGTACCTACATCTGTAGAATAAACTCGATCCCTATCGATTCTTGTAAATCCGATTTAAGCTCTGATTTCATGCTAGTGTTATGCTCAATCGTGTTTACTCACCCGTCTCACCTATGTTACCTGGTTGTACCGCCTAGCTATTATATAGACATATATATATATATATATGTATATATTTTGTATACCTATAGTTTACTATGCTAATTTACTATTATGCAATTACGTATTGAAATTAGCCAGCCGATTATATTGAATACCGTTTCGAATTTGAACTAACTTTATGGTAAAATATATACAACGATAGATAGATAGATGGAAAAAAAAACAACCGTATTGATCATCGTATATGCATATAATTAGGTAGATCTAAAGTTCGATGTAATCATATTATGGAATTGTGAAATGAAATTTTATCTGTTCGAATTATAGTCTTTAATTTAATTAAGAAACTTGGAATATCCGTTCACCACTTGAGGCAGAAAATTTTGCAATGAAATTTTTGCGGTTTATATTAATAAAACGTTATTCTGTTGTGAATTTATATGGAATTTGTTAACTGCAGGTATCGTGCTATACAGCAATGAAATTAAAAATGAATAATACTTGTTCTATATTTGATTTTCGAATTGGGTTATATTTGGGGAAAAAGTTTATGCATTAAAAATCATCAAAATCTTGACACTTATTTAAAATTATATTTTTTTTTTTTTTGGGGGGGTAGGAGGATTGAAGCTAAGAATTTAAAAAATTGGGAATGGTCAAGATTCTGGATTTATTTGAGGCGATTTTGAATTTGCAAAAACGTTGAAGTTCGGGATATTAAAATTTGACCATTCGAGAATTTTAGAATTCAGTAATTCAATTCCCTGCCTTTTCAATATCAAATCAAGAAAAAATAAAGAAATTTCGAAACCTTAACTTTCGGCTATTTTTATTTTTGTTTTTGCTAAAAATCGAGAATCAAAAATTGGATGATAAAATTCAGCAGTACATAGATACAGTTTAAAACCATCAAACGATTATTACGAACTATATGAACAAAGAGTAGTGAAAATGAAGTGATTATGAATCACTATATGAAATTGTCAAATGAAATAATAATACGCGTCTGTAGTCATATAATGAAAATGAAGATTATTAAGTGGTCAAGTTAAGTTGAGTATCACTGTCGACAGTCTGTCGGTCGGGCAGGATGTGGGAGGTGAATGTCAAGGCTAACTTGGACTAAAACCACGCTCTTACCCCGGTAACCCCCTCATCACCCGATCACCATTTGTCGGTGATTCTGTTTGCGTTCTGCCATATCTTTTCTCTCTTTTTATCTATTTCTCTCCTTCTTTAGCCATCTCTGTTTCGTATGCACGAGATTTTTTTTTTTCTTCTTTTTTTACGTTTCTTTGTTATTCTTTTTGTCTTATCTCGCGCTTCTGTCCCGGTCCTATGCTCGTCTTTCCTCTCATATCTCCTCCTCTTATTATACTCTTGCAACTCGTATACTCCGCGTCAGCCACCCCTCGCCCTTCCCTCTTCTTCTTCATCTTCTTCCTTTTCTTTATCTTCAATTTCTTCTCCTTCTTCTTCTTCTTCTTTTTATTATTTTTCATCATTCGTATTCATCCACACAAAACTAATGCAAGGACATAAACGAAGTTTTATACATATTATTCACAAAACCAAAAGCGATGTTAACTTGTTTAGACATGTAAGGTGTGTTTTAAGAATTAGCCGAAAAACTTGAAGTTCAAGTCAAATATTATACTATTCATATTATTAAAAGACAATCTATAATGTGACACCCAGCAAAATGTTATTTATCTTCACCAAAACCAGCTGGTCAAAAAAATAAAAATAAAAATTTCCACTCGTACGAATTTCAACGAATTTTTACGAAACTATTATTAAAACATTTCATAATTTTATATAAAAAAAAATTTCTTTTAATTTTCCTTAGTTTTCCATAAAAAATTGTAAATTTTCCTATCAATTTAGCAAAAATAAAAAAACTATACATATACGAGAAATTAAAACTTCCCTAAATTTTTTTTTCAAATTCGTATCAAACGTACATACGTAGATAATTTTCGCTGCGATTAAAATTATTCAGAATTTATCTTTGAAATTTTTTTCTTTTTTTTTTTTTTTTTATTCAATAAATTTGAATTTTCAAACCTGTTCAAAACTTCTTTACAATAATTCTAGTAGAGAATTTTAGAATTTTTGTATCGCCAAGTTTAAGGAATAAATTTAAATCTTTATACACCTGCATATGGTCACGCAGTTTTGAGAACTAAAAATAGCCGATTTTATACCAGTTTTTATCACAATTTTTACACAAAAAATTTCTAAGCTCGCATGATTACACCTAGAATTTCATAAAAATTATTGGCATTTTTTAAATCTTTACAAATATTTGAGAAAAAAATATTGAAATTCCTTCGTACGATTTCAGATATAAATCGTATTGAAAAAAAAAAAAATTAAGAACGATCACTACTATCACGATGGGTATAAAATACCGAACGATTAAGTAACTACCAATAAAGTATAATTATAGCCCCCGGAGTATCTGTTCGGTATAGGTTGAAATAATCTGCCAATGTGGTTATGGGTATATATGGGTATATATGTATAATGTATATGTACATACATGTATATATATATATGTATTATAAGATAAAATAATACAATAAGATCATAAAAGTAATGAAAATGATGCAGATAATAAACGCGAAGGGATATATTACCTGAAGCAGGGCTAATTCCCCAAGTGATTCCTCTTATTTATAGCCCATAATTGGCAATCGATGCACTCTGACGAGAATCGTGGAGAATGGGGAGAACCGGGAACTGGGAACCAGTCCGGTATCCTTAACCACCGAGCAAAACCAATCACCGTAAGTAAGTATCATTGGTTTGTCGGACCAATCGAGTTGCTATGGTTACTTCTCGAGACAAATACAATTTTCTTGCCACAATACCCCGAGACCATCTAATGAAATATACATAGTGTTATGTATAATCGATATATAATGTGTTGTTCTTGTATATGTAGGTACATAGGAGATGGAATAATCGGGCAGGGTCAAAGTTCTGGTTTTTGAAAGCTTCGATCGGTCAAAATTAAGAATTCCACTTCAGAAACGTTGAAGTGAGGGATATTAGAATTCGGAAAGATCGGAATACAGACAGTCCTAGAATCCAAAAATTTAATGGAGAGGCACGACGCTCTATGAGTGAATTTTAAGTTTCGGAGTTTCGGTCTTCCGGATCTTTAGCTTTCGGGATTTTGAACCTTTGGTGGTTTTCGATTAGAAGATTTTTCAACTTCCCGCAATGAAAATTGAAAATTTTAATAAAAAAGGGAAGTTATTGGTTTCGGTCCGATTTTCGAAAATCGAGTTTTCATCAGATCTCGACGTTTTAGGGTCCTGGAAAGCTATTCTGACTATTTTTGGATGGACGTCCGTATGTGTGTGTGTGTAAGAAAATTTTTGTCGTACGATATCTTTACAACGAATCGACCAATTCGAATGGTTCTAATGACGATCGAAAGGGTTTATCAAGACTTAGATCTGATTAGATTTTGGAGTCGATCGGTCGAATAGTTTCAAAGTTATTTGAGAAATAAAAATTAAAAAACAATTTTTTTTCATGTTTTTAGCGCATAACTCCTAAACTTTTCGTGAGATTAGTCTCAAAACTTGATCAGACTTAGTTCTTGGATAGCCCTTACGATCGGCGTAAGATTCATCAAAATCGAACCATTGGTTTAAAAGATATTGCAGGACAAAAATTTTTTTTTTTGTCGTACGATACCTTTGGAACGAATTAACCGATTTGAATGATTGTTGCGGCGATCGAAAGGGTTCATCAAGACTTAGATCTGATTAGATTTTGGAATCGATCGGTCGAGTAGTTTCAAAGTTATTCGAAGAATAGAAATTGAAGAAAAAAAGATTTGTATAGGGAAAACTAATTCTACTTATAACCTTCTTTAATTTATTATAAACACAATAGTATCAATTAATTGTAACGTATTTAAAACAGCTGGAAGTTTTCGGGTTGGCCCACAGGTCAACCGGTTTCCTGATTTTTTAAATCGACTATGGAGACTATCAGAGAAATGTTTTACCCAAAAACTGTGAGTCTGTGATATTAAAATTCGGGATTTTTTAAATTTGGTACTTCAACCCTGCAGCCTCCGGAATAATATTTAATAAAATTTTTACGGTTCAGTTGGTTATATAGGGGATGAATTTATATATGGGTACCTATATTAATCCAGTGTAGTAGTTATCCAAGTTCCAAAACGAATTATCATCGGTTTATACTTTTATAACAGCATGGGGGCTCATTCTTAAGTTTAATATAAATTTTTCGTTTTGTGACAGGCACAGAGTAGATACAGAATACTATAAAATCGGACAGAAGAGGGTAAGGGTGAGTAAAACAAGCGGTGAATAGTTATTACTACGAGAAAAAAACCACTCGAGTAATATCACGATCATTGCAATTACTTAACAATTCACTTTGTGATCATTTTATTATTAAAATGGAAAATAATCCGAAATTTTTAAGATTCAAAATAATAATAATAATGAATAATCAATTTCCATATCATAAAGTTTAATCATTTATATTTTTGGAAATGTTTTTTGGATTCAAATATAGTTTTGTTATCACCCTGTATATGTATACCTAGACTTAATATATATAAAAATAAAAATTATGCTGGCTGTAAGCGGGTCTTTTGTTCAGCCCTCATAGTTTATAATATCAATTTTAATTTTGATTAAACTTAAAATTCTATTTATAAAATTTATACGTTTAAAGGTATAAGCATGCTGTACAGGTTTATACCTAGATACGAAAAAAATCTGGTATGAAAAATTTCGACGGTTTTATTATGAGTCAATTTTGATTCTTTTTTAGATAATCTTGCGGAATTCTACTCTACTCTACTACTCGAATTTCTACTAGCTATAATCTCATTTAAGGGGGTATGTTAGGAGTTTGAAATTGGAGATTGGAGAAATCGATCTTATTTTAAAATTCATAATTTTGACCGTTCGGAAGGTTCAAAATTCGCCACTTTGAACCCGGCCCCAAAACAGCTAAACCAGACGAAAGTTAATTACCAATCAAATTCCCTGGTAAAAATTTTCAGATAAGATGTACACCCAAATCAAGATAACCATACTAAAGTCATAAGTCAAAAAGTCCTATCAAAGTACTTACTATTTGAGGCGTTGTAAGCCCGGGTTGTTAAAATGGCTGTAGAGTAAGTTAAAGTGTTAATGTTTGTATGATTGCTGGCTGGCCAGGCTGGCTCCAGTCAGGCGACCACTACAAGCTGAAAAATTCATACGTGTAAATCATAGCTTTGTATATACATATACGTTTACATGTACACGTATATATATATGTCGTTATACACAAAGTTGATTGTATTATATGTGTGTACCGGGTGAGCGACGTTTGACCTAAAAATATATTAGGCACCCACATATGTATAGCAACTCATTTTAGTCGTCTAAAACAACGTATATGTACAAATTTTTTTTTTTTAAACAATTTTTGTTCACTCTTTGTTTTTTTTGTTTGTTAACGATTCAAAATCAAATTACTTAAATTTCTTTAAGATCTATTATTTTATACCCATAAGTCTGATAAATTTTAGGAATTTTATCGTTTTAACCTTCTAAACGTTTTTTTTTTTTTTTTTTTCGATCGCGTAAAACTGGAAAAGGTCTGAATTTAAATAATTATTCTCTCTCTTTTATTTATTTTTTTTTGTTTTGTTTTATATACATGGGGAATAATTCGGTGTATGTGGATGTAAAACTGGGAATGTATCTATACATTCTTAAGCGCGGAAATTGAATCGTATATAACCGCGACTGCAGCAAGGACGACGGAATTATTTACCATGTAATTGCAGGGTTAATTGAGAAAGTGTTAAAATTACACACGTGATTATTTCACGTTATGATTATACTTGAAAATGTTTATTAAATTGACGTTAACATATACATTCTATATATATAAATAAATACATAAACCTTTAGTAATATAATTAAGATCTTAATTATATAAATAGATATATAAGACAATTGTATTTCTGTCCACGTTTCAATCAAGTCTTGATAACAGTAGCTGACTGTAGTAAAATCGTTATTTATAAAGGCACACTGGCTAATCTGATACGGATATACCAAACCAGAGTTTTTGCATTTATTATATCGATGTATGTATATATGTATAGATATATAAATGTATGTATATAGTCTGGGTTTGCATTAAGATACGAGTTATGGTATATATCACGTATATATACATACATATATGAGTATATATATCTAACGATATTCGATATACGATACATATAGATAAATCATTGATCGTTTAGAATTGCCGGAAATCGTGGCATTGTCCAGCTGCCAATATTGCTGGATAGATTGATTTCTCTACTGTATCATAGGTAGTATATACATTGTTATCTCTAAAAGAATAATAATCCCAAAGAAAAGAAACGAAAACAGTAAAAAAATAAAAATTAAAATAAAAAAAAAAAAAAATTAAAAAAAACACATTCCAATCTGATCGTACAGACAGACAACGTTCTGTTACATAAGAAATCTATGTGGGATCTACTAGAATCTAGATCAAAGAAAAAGATTTACTGCAGCCCCGCTTATAGACTGACTTCACTCTCCGCTTCCGAATTTCCAATGAATAAAAAAAAGGGGTAAAAGAGGGGGGGAGGATGGCGAAAAAAACAAGAAAAACGGGGTTTTTGAACCTGGGTAATTTTTATAAATAAAAATACAATTTTTATATCGAATTCGTAATCTTTGCTCTATCGAACATTGGGTATATAAAAAATAATTTAGCATATAGGTATGTATATATATATATACATTCATGTGGCGATTTTATCTAGAAAAAAAAGAAAAAAAAAAAAAAAAAAAATATCATGAAATTATATTTTTATTGGATCTATAGAGCGAATTTCTGTTCGCTTAAATAAATTGATTATAATTAATTAGGCACCCGGTAGTGTTTATATAGTTTATATACATAGAAGTATCATGGACATGATATACATACACACATACATACATATATGGATATATGTATATGTATACTAAGTGTATTTATATATTCACAGAAAGATAGACTCTCATATACTTTTATATAAATGTACATATACTTACATACATATGTATATATTTATATATATTTATATATGTATATTACAGTATATACTATACTAACACACTCTCTTCGTGTTCATCGCTTAAACACAAAGCCGCAGATAACGAACCCAACGCACATACTGTACGACAACGACGAACAGACAGGACGACGCGTCCGCCGTATACCTACGTTGCTAACTAGTCGCAGTGATCCTCATCGAAATCATTTTTTATTTATATACTATTATCCGTGAAAATTTTTTATCAACATCATCATAATTAATAAAACATATTTTCAATCAATTAAATTAATTAACATTATTATACCAGTCTACAGTTTCAATTTTCATAATTTCTTGATCATTTCTAAATTTCTAAGCGTATTCTAAACAATCAATTAAAACAGATTACCCCAAAAATACAAAAAAAAATAAAAATAAATAAAGTAAGAAGCAAAATAATTTATCGAGTAAAAACGATTTTAGTAATCAACAAAAGTCCAGAGATAGATCATATAGGGTTACAATTCGTCAACTCATCAGCTGATCATCATCATCATCGTCAATTTTTATTCCTGATGTTTTTATTATTATTATTATTATTATTATTTATGTTTTTGAATATTTTTATTTATATTTTTCTTCTTATATTCTGTCTTGTTATATATAACAGCAACAGCTGAATTGCTGTACAATAAAATCTAACGAACCTATATATAACTGATGTGAAAGGGTACTAAAGTTGTTGGCGAAGGGTTGGTTTGGATCCCCGGGCGTTAGACATGAAAAACGATTTATAGTTGAATCGATATACTCGGTAGGTAGATACACACATACACACACACACACACACATATACCTATATATAACCACTCGTATATATCTATCGTATATATGGTAAAAGTTTTTAAACGATATTATAGCCTCCGAAAATTCCGTTATCAAAATTGGCTTTTAGCTAAATGACAAACAAATTGCTAATAGCCAAAGATTAATTAACAACCTTTCGATCATGATGTGAATTAAATATTTATTAGAATTACGTTCGAAAATTTATTTTATCGTTACTTTTTTTTTGTGTGAGTGTGTGTGTTTTTTTCTTCGTCATTATTTTATTTTATTTTGATTTTTTTTCGCTCAATTCTCCAGCATGCTTAAACACGGTAATTATATTATAATATATACGCTATTTTCAACAATAATTGTTAAGAAATTAGCCATATTACTTATTATTTGCATCCAAACGCTTTTCCAACGACAAACGAGACAGATATGTGAAATTTGAGAAGCTTATAATCGTGGGATATAACAAAGTCTGGAAGATATTTCGTTACCAGTTTTGTTTTTTCCTCGTCTCTCCTTCTTTTTCATACAATTTTTTTTTTTTTAGTAAATTTATCTGCCTTTTTTATACCCGGTTTTTTTTTCTTCAACGATTTCAACTCGGCGCCAGTCGATCCTCTAGCGTAAGTATTGAATCGTTTCGAAGAAAGTCTCGCTACTGCAGATTGGAATTATATCTGTAACAGAAGAGATCTTATAGGAAAATATTCTCGAGAAGAAAAAATTGATTAGATAAAAAAAAATAAAAAAATAAAAAAAACAATCATAAATCGGTATCATTTTATTATATTTTATCCCAAGCTTTTTCCTGCACATGCCAATCTTCTCATCTCTGTACCAAATATCTATATGAGAAAATTTCAAGCAATCATCGCGTGATTATTCGCGTATAGTAAAAAAAATAAATAAATAAATAATAATAACTTTGTACTAAATAACGTTAATTAAAATTTTATCCAATTCGTTTCATCCCTTATGCCTTGGACGTCGGGGAGACCTGGTGGGCGGAGTAACGGTTAGAACCGAGACACGGCGCCAAGCGTCTCGGCGCCCAGACTTTCAGGGGCCGCACGCACGTTGACCGTGAAACTAGGAGGCTTCAGTCTGTGCAAGGATAAGGCAAGGAACGGAAAATAAAGAAAAGACCTTAACTGAGGGAGAGACGTCACGCCCTATCTGAAAGACCTGATGAAGCTCAAACTATATGCGATATAAAAATCATGAGCATTATTTGAAAACTGAAGCAGAAAAGAAAGAAAAAAAAAATTTACAAGATAAGACATAAGAGAGGAAATGGAATATTTGGAAGCACTTCTTTGGAGTATGAAAATTCCGAAAGTTAAATGCATAGAGAATTGATGATACCCGTGAATTAATTTTTCGGATTCTTGTACTTTCCGAGTTTGCATTACGTATTTATAAATTTGAAAATATTCCTAACTTCAAAGATTCGAAAAATTCTAGATCACCTAAAATAAATTGGAAATTTTTACCGTTCGGAACTTCGACCCTGGCCTCTTATACCACGCGTCTTCCTCTCGATTGAGCATGACACTGAATTGCACCAACCCGATATGTAGTTGTAAAAGTTTTTTGTTTACTTGCTCTGGCCTTGCAGTATATATACATATAAACCTACCTACAGTATTCTATATGATGGTATGGGGGTAGAAACACAGCCAAAATAACTGACGATCGATAAGTGCAAAGGGGGTCCTTGTGTGGCAGTAAGTTCCCTGCACCCTGTCCCCATCCTCTATTTCCATTCCCTGTTACCTTCCCCACCCTGTTCTATTTCTCTCTTATATTCCTCGTCCTAACTGCACCCGCACAAACCCAAACCCTGGGGCGTCTAACGGATTCTTTCCTTATACTGCATCGTCGACATTCGTTCGTGGGTGCCGAAGAGAGGAAGGAGGGAATCCGGTATATTTATTCCATGCTTTGGGGCAGTCCCCTAGCTCTGTAGCTGCTGGATACGATCTATAATTTCTATATGGGGTCACTGTATTGCCCTAGCAACATACTATACGCCCATGAATTGCACGGCACTTTCCTCACCTCGGAAATAACGGGGGAGACTCTAGACCAGACTCCCTCTGTTTGTCTTCCCTATGAGTTCTATACCATATCATGGGTATATTTCTATCCTCAAGAAGATCCTCCAAGCTACATAAGTATCTGATAAAATCTCTTCTCATTTTTCGCATTCGACCAATTTTTATTTTTATTTTTATCACAGGATAGGGAAAGACGATACCAATAGTTCCAAAAAGGATTCGGAATGGATCATTTAATGCAGAAGTATCTGATGCATTGATTTAAGTCCTGAATAATAAGAGAGAAAGGAGAAAATAGAGAAAAAAAACAAAAATTTATATCAAAAGTGTTAAAAATATCCACTTAAATAAGAAAGTGGTCGACAACGATCCGACAGACGACAAGGCGTCGCCTCTTGTTCCTGTGCAGCGGCGCCCATGCACCGCGTCACGTCGCGCCGTCCCGACGCGGACTCTTATAAGATTTAGTGAGGTGTAGTGCACGGATAGCAGTGCAAAAGAGTTTTGAAGAAACTTTTAAGAGAAAAGAAACCTCGATGGTTGATAATTAATGTCGTGTTGTTAAGTTGGTCCTATACAGTAGAGGAAATTTTCACCGAATCTTTTGGAAGAGAAGAAGAAGAGGTTTTTAAGTTGCGGTTTATACATCTATAGCACATTACCATATACACATATCATGGAGGAGCGAAAATGCGGTTGCTTAATCCTGTACGTGTGATGAAAGCAAAAAAATAGAAAAACAAAAAAAAAAAAGGTTTTCTGCAGGGCGACATAACGTAGATATAGAAGAAATAAAAGGCAAAGCCTGTACAGTTGACTTTGGCGCCTCTTGAGTGAATCACATGTCGAAAAATATACTCCAACGGAGAGATGGGTGTATAAAAAGTGAGGGAATTAACTCCCACATCCGTTGACGATGTATTAATTAAAACTCGAGAATTAGTTTACATGGGGTAAATATAAATTAGGTATATTTAAGTCGACGTGTGTATAGTATACGATGGAGAAAAATATATCCTAACCGTGTAGATATTTCACATCTTTTTATTTTAAAACTACGATTATATACGCGTCTTGTAACAGTTTGGCAAAATTTATATATACATACACTTTACGGAAAGTTTTCTGTAACTAAAAGTAACTGAAAAAAAAAAAAAATCAAGCTTGCTTCAAGGTACTTCAGAAATCTTGAAAAAAAAAATTTGATACGTTCAAGGTAATTCTCAAAGTCTAATTCAAACTGTTTAATTTTTTGTTTAAAAAATACAAAAAAGATGGAAGAGATGATAAGATTCGTCAAGGTCGGGTTAAGGTTTTCAATTTTAATACATCAAATTGGAAATATCATAAATATATCAGCCACCCCAGCATAACTCTAAACTTTTCATCTTCACCCTCTAAAAAAATGATCTTTGTATAAATCATACACATATTTATACACGTATGATGTTATTCTATTGAAAGGTGAATATCTCTACCTCAACATTCGTTAGTATAAGTAGTTGAAATACCAACTCTTAAGAATGGACTATCAAGTTCAGGTAGGTAGGTACTTGAAATCCTATATCGAATGGCATTCCATTCCAAGAAAAAGAAAAAAAATCAAAAAACAAAAAAAAAAAAAAAATCTAATCTTTTGTCCGTCTATAAAATACGAGGAGCCTTCATAGCAGACATATGCTGATGATACATGCGTGTGTGAAACCGTAAAGACGTATAGTGTAGTTACTGACAATGAGAGGAATTGACAAACACGGACAAAGAGTTTCTCCACACCCGCACCCTACATATGTGGTAGACTAAGGGACGTCCAACCGAGCCAACAGCCAACAGTTATGTTTTGAAACCTGTCCAACTAGTCTAGGGCTACTACCTTTTCAAATGTTAATGCATAGCGATAATTCTCTTGGACATCAACTAATGCTTACCGGGTGGCATAATACACCAAATTACAAAAAGAAACTGTGAAGAATACGAATAGTAATATAAAGAGTTTCTTCGAATATGTAATATCTCGTCAAGTTATCGAAATACGTACCTACATACGTGACGTTGTGACGAAAGATGAACCGATGACAGATATTTATACTGTATAACGTTCATGCTAATGTTGTGTGGGGATAGTTATCATTCGTTTCTACTTATACGTCAGCAGGTAACCATCGGTTAATAGTTTTTGACAAACTTTCAACGTTATTTGTATAACGAATGTGTATACGAAGGATGAATATTTTTGCCAATTTATATATGTGGTATACGAATACGTGTGTCTATGTATATGTATACAGACTTGTGCCAGTCCAGGTGCGAACTAAGAGATCTAACTGCTGTTTAGACCACCCACGTACGTTCTGACCTAATCTTGGACGTTGTGGGAACACCCACGATGAACAGACCAATTAAACTTGGTATTTTTTACTTCATTTAACGTTTTTTTTAACGTGATTTTGTTTGTTGATTTATTTTTTTCTGCAAACATGTTACTTTCGCTTTCGATTTTTGTTTTTCGTAATTACAGGTCATTAGAGATTTTACGCAACGTTAAAAAGAGAAGACAAAAAACAAAGACCGTTAATTAAAGCTAATCGAGGTCCAGAGCTATGACGATCCTACCTTCGGATACCAACTTATGCAATTTTCGAAAGAAAGAAAGAAATAAAAAGATTCCAAAATAAGAGAAATAAATAAAATGAAATAAAAATGAAAGATTTTTTTGGTTCCGGTGACGCAGAAAACTTTTTTTTTTTTTGATAAATTGTAAGACGATTTTACTACCGTAACTCTATTCATCGGATATATTTAGGTAGGTCAAGTGCTGAGCTTGTGATGACGATGAAAATTTACCAGCTCATACACACATACACCTATAACTGTCGAACAGGTGTTACTGGCGCACGCGACGAAGTAGAAATGGTTAAAATTGTAAGACGAAATAATCACGCATGCGCATTTCTATGGCACGCGTAGTTGCCGAAGACGAGTGTCAGGAAGATCACTACGCGGACGGCAGACAGCGGGGTCCAACAGCTCCATCCAAGAGTGTCGATCTAGACTAATGTGGCGTTCACAACGATTTTTCATCGGCAATAAGGAGGTTGAAAAATTAAAAAGTTAAGAAAACTATGGTCGGATTTTTATCTCGAAAATAAATTTATTTTTCAAGATTTTAGGGACCCAAAATCTACGAATGACTTCGAAGAGTTCAATTTCACGATTTGATACACACTGGTTTGAATTTTCTTTTTTTTTTTTTTTTGTCTTTTTTTCGTTTAATGGAGGTCCCCGTTATTTGCCCCGAAATTAAAAATGACGATGGCGCTCTCTTTGGCGCCAGAAATTTTTGGTCTCTATAATATGTGTATAATATCGACGATGTAAACCTAAATTCGATCCCTCGAGGTCCGATTTCACAGATTGCTACCCAATTTTTATTCTATTCATAAATTTTTTCTTTTTTTTTTTTTTTTTTTAATGAAATACGCTAATCATATAGAGCAGACCGATAAATCATTCAGGGGCTTCAAACTCCGTAGGCATTACTTACAGTTCTCTATAATTTACTTGCGTTTACGAAATTTAACGACATACGATTGTAGGTAATATTTGTAAAATAGTATAAAGTATTTAAAAAATTTTTTTTTAGACTATGAAACGAACTTAGTTAGATCGTTTTACTTCTTTTAATTTATTCTTTCAGTTTCGATGCTCTTCAGATCAATTCTACCAAATAAATAAAATAAAAAATGAAAAAACAAAAACCTGATTCACAGTTTTTATACAAATTTTTATTACAGGAAAGATCTTAAGTGTGTAGACAGGTGTAGATTTTTTTAAGGCCTTAATTACCGCGTCTCGAACAGGTGGGGCTAGATAATTACAAAATTTTAATCACTGTAGGTATAGGAATTTATTTTTAAAGCGTAGACCGAAGACCGGTCCGCGATACATATCTTCCTCGTTCTGAACAACGTCGCGTCTTAATTAACATTTCATAATCTCATCAAACTAAAATTTTGATTTTTCTTCTTTCTGGTGTGAAAGCACCTTGATTTTCTATTCGACAAGCTCAACTTGGAGGTGAGGTAAGTCTGTTGATATAGCTAAAAAAAAAATAAAAAAAATAAAAAGAAACAAAAAAAAAATCTGGCTAACTCACGGCAGAGCTTTTGACGTCGTGACGCAAATACAAAAAGCGTCATGCCATGAAGAAATATCGAAGTTGGAGATTGAATACGTTTTTTTATTTTTTATTTTAATTGAAATATCAAATTTTTATATTTGATTTTGGGTTCAAGAATGTAAAGAGAAAAGTAGTTTTGATTATCGAAATAGAGTTTCGAAGCCTTTTGATAAAGGGTTCGAAAATAGTTGTTGAAATATAGAAAATAAATAAAGAAAATTACCTTCTTGCGTTTTTTTATTATTTTTCAAACTATTTTCGCGGTTTTCAGTCGCACAGATTTTGCAGATAAAGTGGCAGTCGCTTGAAACGCAATTATAGTTTTCCTAAAATAAACTTATGGTTCTTGCGGTCAGCGGACCACGCAGTTGATCACTTGTCCATCATTGCAGTGCAGAGTAGGTAGTACTTTTTTGAAATTGTAATATTAGCTGCTTTCGTAGATCATTGAGAAACTTAACATACAAATATATCTGTTGTACGCGAGTTCATTGCTCCTCTTGAAATGATAAAACGGTTCGTTACTTGTACCTGCAGCTTTTGTAAGTATGTAATAATATTTTGAAAATTTAACGTCATAGTCCACTGAAACAACAATCTTTGCTTCAAATTTAAAAGAATGAGAGTTTTGAGTGGCAGAATCAATAATTTATAATCCATATGATATGATCGAAGTTGTGATGTTCGTATGTCGAACAGGAAGCTTAAATTTCGTCTATGTAACTTTTAAACCTGATCGTATATAAGTTTGTACAGTTTTCTGATATTTGCATGACCGAGTTTAATATTTGAACCGTGAATCTAACGATCAGATCGAACCAAAGTGTTGGCAGCATAAGCTCGGCCAGAATGAACGCGCAAGTTGGAAATTTGCCAAATAGGATACCCGACTGGCAAAAGCTCGGTGACGCGTGGCTCAGATAGATCTTTCGTGAGCCACTGGAAAGCACATAGTTTTATAGATGAAACTTCAAGCTTTTGACTTCAAGGTCTGACCACGCGAAGTCCAGCTCGACGGTACACGGTGAGAAATAAATTCTTATTACGTCAGGTAATATTTATGGGTAGTTTATATACGTACGGTTTTTTCTTTTTCACATTTTATTTATTAATATACCTACATTCACATCGCTTTTCTACTCTCTTCTCTTTTTCTGTATCATCTATATGTATATATTCAAATCTTACCGAATCCTGTAATCTGAAAGTTTCCACAAATAATGTTGACTTACCTTGTTCTTTTGTTTTTTTTTTTTTCATCTGGTCTCTTGCTTTTTTTTATTTATTCAAGATGGTTAAGTTTTTATCTAACTAACTGCGTATGTACTACGCATATACGAGGAATTGTGCCCTTGCAGAATCTACTAATTATAGCGGAAAAAAAATAAAAACCATATCTGATCTGGACTTGACGTATATATATTCACACATGTTTATCCCACGTATATACTTCTAGCTCGTAAAAATTGTTCATGAAGAAAAAAACGGAAAAAAAAAAAAAAAAAAAAAAATTAACCGAGCGTAAAGTTGTTCATGAAAGAACACAATGCTTTGTCTTCTGGACAGCATTGTGGTTCCCGATTAAAATAACCTTCTATAATTTCTTCCTGAACGATATATACGTGTGACAATTGTCTTCACGAACTTATAACAAATAAAATAAAATAAAATAAAATAAAATAAAATAAAATACAGATCTTAGAATTTTTTTATTTTTTTTTTTGATATTAAAAATCCTTTGATATTGTAAAACGTCGATTTTACCTATCGGTATACTATAGACGACCAGATGACCTCGAGGAGTTAAAATATCATGGCTTATTGTTATAGCTATAAGTTATAAACCGTATATGGAGATTTTATCGCCTCAATGTTATGTTACCTACCAAAGAGCGGAAGTTTAGTATGAAACTACTTAGATAGTTGGTATAGGTATTTTATTCTTTATTTACTAAGTGGTATACCAATAGCGAATAACTTATCCTTTGCCTATACTTATACACATAATATGTGTGTACATATATAGATATAATATGTACGGGAGGTGGTAAGACTCGTTACAAATCGTCGTTCATTTATCCATATACATATTATAAATACAACAATTAGGTGTACCTACTACACAATACATACACCCAGAAGAGGAAATCTGTTAACATATATACAGTAAGTACCAAAGCATTCTTGGACGAAGGCCGTAGTTCGTAATCCACGATGTACATACATACGTTTATATATACATTATACATACATACAACTACGCAGCTTGTTTATTGTTAGACGGAAATTTTTCTCTCCAGGAAATTGAAACATACGTTATTTTTTATTTTTATCTATTTCTCTCTGTTTCTTTCTTTTTTTTTTTTTTTTTTTTTTATCTTCAGGGTCAATACTTCCCTCCTCTTAACCCCGTGTACATCGTTAAATCTAGAAATATTAAGTTTACCACATTATTAGAAAAAATTTGCACAATAATTTGACAAGATTTTAATCCCATAAAAATAAAAGGGTATGTTGTATAAATTTTTGAAACGAATCTTTAAGAAATTTTATATAATTTATTGCGTTGACGGATCTATGAAATGTTCATAGTAGGTAATATATATGATAAACAATTCATCATCGACGAGTAGGATAATTTCTTACTATTATATACTATTTTATGGATATATATGGGTAAAATTACACATGTGTAAATACCCATATGTACATACATATATACATACATATACATGAGAGAAAAGATAAAAGCGTCGAGAAACATATAACGACGTATGTTATATGTATAGATATATGTATATGTATGTATAAAAAGCGAATGGCAAACACCTGAGCTAACAGAGTCCCTGCAACGTTGTCCGTTTATGCCGAGTCGAGTCTCTAATCTTTGTTCTTTTTCTTATTTCCTTTTTTTTTTCTTCTTCTTCTTCTTCTTTTATCTCTATTTCCCTGACTCCATACGCCTTATACTCTACACTAAATATACTATACCTACATACATATAAGCAATTTGGATGTGGCTGACATTGCTTCCATTTTAACCACTTAACCAACTTCCCTCCTTATATGTACTCGTATATGTCAACGTTTGTATGTACATACGTGTGATATCTTGCCAGTTTACTGCACATACAAAAGCTAGTAAAGCTTCTTTTCAGGGACATATAAATACAATAAATTATATACACGAACAATTTTTAGTTAAATAAATTTCATTTTCCGAAATATTTTATGACAAGCGATCTCAATATTGTTAGTCGTGAATATAAAACGATTCAAGTATCACTAAAATTCTATAAAAAAATTATAAAAATAAAAAACGAAAAAAAAAAAAAAATCGATTAAAATCGACGCAGAAAATACAAAGCTTTGTTACGACGTAGATAATTATAGTAATTTCAATGATCCGTCACGTAAAGTACGGCCCTGGGTCATGCATTTGCCACGTGCAGCACGAGACCACCTGCAGCAGTAGCACCACCACCACCAACATCAGCAGTAGCAGATCTTTGTTGCAACTTGAAAGCACAATATAAGTGTGGAGTAGTTGCAGTTGCCAACACCATGGCAGGAGAGTTAAATTCCAAAGAAAACAAGTCCGTTCGTTGTGCCAACTGGAAAGACAGTCGACTATATCTCCTTTGTCTAAACAAAATTTCTTATTGCTATACATATCGATATACGTACGGTATGTATTGCGAAAGTTTCAGCATGCTGTTGGGTCGAAGACACTTGATCGTTATATTGTTGTTGTTTTTTTTTTTATTTATAATACGCGATATTAATAAGCGTCATTGATCACTGTTACAATATTGTTGTTGTCATTTTATATCAATACAAAAGTTCCTTTTTTTGTTCTAAGTTTTTTTTTTTTTAATAAGTTTAATCTAGTCAATAAGTTTGGTTAAATTTTGTCGACAGACTAAAACGGGTCCGATTTTAAATCCCGTTAATAAAAAAGTGATAATTAAATATCATAAAAAGACTTTTGTAATGAGAAGTTTAATAAATTTCTCTAAGATATTGATAGATTCGAAATTTTGCTGTCATAGTTTTCCCAATTATCGAATTAAGTATATTTTGAATTTTTTATATATTTTTAAACTCCGTTTGAAAGAATAGCCGTGTTATGTAAATACCGTTAGCTAACGACTGATAAAATGATTAATATATACGTACGAGTATAACGACCTTTTAAAAAAATATATATATTTACTGTCATACATTAATAACCGACAAGTTTCAATTTACGATTTAACATACATCAAAGTGTTTTGTCAAGCTTATTATATATATCTCGTGCTCGACCACCTGTCTTCGTCTGATTTTTATTCATTGAATTGCTACACTAAAGAACGTGATATAAATGTTGCAAGTTTAAAAATAAACCAACACGTATTCTAATAATATTTTCGTTTTCGAAATAATAGAATACAATATAATATACGTACAGGTATATGAGTATACGTATATATATATATATATATATATATATATATATATATATATATATATATATATATATATCTATGTGTACATAACTTTTTAATTTTTTGTTCCACACGTATCGTTTCTTTTTCCTTTTTCTGTATATACACTCCAATAAATTATTATTCAATCATTCGATTCTATTTATATTCAATTTTTATAAATCCTTTTACATAAACTGATCGATAATAATAATATTATCAATAATAATATGTAAATGAATAAAAAAAAAAAGAATATTAACGATTTGAGTTGGCAAGTTATTTTCCTATGATTTTACGCCTGCGAGTCTTATTAACTGGGCCAACTGAACGGACCTAGATGTAGATAATAGATATGTATCTACGTATGGGCGCTCTTAAAACTTTGGTATAGAATCTGGTCGCGTAACTTTTGCAAAGCCAGATGCCCACGAGCCCGGACACCAAACACACGGATTCTAACCGAAATAGCCTCTTGTTTATCCGATGCCCCATAACCCGTGTAGCCTCCACCTAATTTCATCTGAAATTTCTTCTCGAAGCTAACATCCCGTTGGTCAATATCAAACTTAGTTTTATAATCTCTCGATTTACGGGGTCATTTCTTAACCCCATAAACAATATATATCATTCATACAAATCTCATTTTTTCTAATGTTTATTCATTTTAATATAGATATGTAAATATTTCAGATCTGTAATATCTGAATCGTTAGATTCAAGTTTCAAAGTCTATTCGTTTTCTTTTTTTTTTTATTTTTTTTTTTGTGTACTCAAAATCACGCAATTTTCATTTTTACAATATTTTTTTTTTTGGCTTGTTTAGTTCATTCGTTAACTGAATGAATGACTTGAAGTCTAATTGCTATGAGGAAATCATTAATTGATTCTGGATTGGTTTAGTCAGCACGTCTAAAGACGTATAATTGGACAAGTCCCAGAGCCGGAAATACCACACGGTGTTCGTACATAAATGGCTTAAGACACGCGCGCTTTCTTACATACAAATAAAACTGCAGCAGTATAATTCATGAGTCGATGATTAAAGTTTATCTGAATTTATTCATACGTCGATAAAAAAAAAAAAAAAAAAATCGAACAATGGTATGAAATTTAATAAATAAACTAACAACGAGCATCCATTATCGTAAATTTAAATCTCTCTCTCTTTACGTATACGTTGACGTTGACGTTGACCACCGGCTGCAGAAGGAACAAACCATCCGACGACCGCGCAAACCAAACCAAACCAAAGCAAAGCAAAGCAAAGCAAAGCAACGCAAAGCAGAGCAAAGCAACCACCGGTAGTCGAGAGCTGTAAGAGAGGGTATCGGTTCGCTTGGCAACCTCCGATTTTGTGGTCCAGATTCTATGACGTAGCGGGGATTTCCTCCCGGCACCAACTGGCTGCAACAGTGGGCGTCGCGTCGTGTCGTGTCGTGTAGCCACGTGCGCGTTTATACTTATACAATGGCCTATTATCCAACGTTTTAAGAACAGCAAGCATTGCAGTAGCGTTCGACCACTCGATCGCTCGATCTATACGCTCGGTGAACAATAATCAATAGAAATATTATGTGTAAATAACTTTAACCTATAATAAGTGACTCATTATGCTTTTCTTAATTAGATAATCAAGAAGCAACATCTAGACGAGCTCGAAATAGACTAAAGTAAATAATACAATCAAGTTTAAAGCAAATAAAAAGCGTTTTCTTTAATTTTAAGTCGCTTTGTTGATAGAGATTAACTCCTGAATAATTTTGTGTCTTTTTTTCATCAATCTTTTGTTAATGAAAATTTATAATTATTGTGAGGATATATTATAATGCGAAGACAATAATGGGGAGCGTATTTTCTTGAGTTTATCCGGCGGTAGTGGTTTCAGAAATAGGTATATTATACATATAGGTATTATGTATATATACCTATGTATATAGATGAGTATAATTCCCGCGAAAACACTACCCAGAATGCATCGTTTGCATTTGCGCGTTTGTAACGATGCGGTGAGAGTTCGGTTGGTTCGTTGTCCCCTTTGTTTTAAGTTTATCTTCGGTGCAACCACCTTGTGTACACGCGTTCGGTTTACTCTTATCTTATTTTTTGTCCTTGCTTACTTTACTCCTTCTCTTCACTCTTCGTTTCTCTTCATTCTACCCGCCCGCCCGCCCTGTCACAGTCAGCCTGCTGCATGCACCACCCTTCGACTTCGTATATAGAAACACGTGCGAGCGTAGTTAATTTGAAACCTTCTTATTCTTGTTTCAAACTTATTTCTTGCACACTTCAGCTCACTGTGTGATCTTGCTTGATTTGCAAAATAGGATACCGTACACATACAAACGCACATCCACATCACACACTCACAAGTATAATAAAAGAAAAGAATTGCGCTGATATTTACGGATTAGAAATCTCGATCTTTGTATAATTTCGTATCTGACATCTTCAAAGGCTGATTTAAAAAGAGAAAATATTTATCCAATATTAGACGATGAAAAACACGCATATATATTTTGCTTTGGACATTATCAATAACACGATTATCGTATAAAGTTCGTTAAAATTGAATGACAGATATAGAAAAGCGGATTAAGAAAGCTTTTCAAAGTGTGGAGAGTATCGTATGTGTATATCTTGATCCCCGGGCAACCCCACTTGTATTTTCATCAGGTTGTTTGTTTTTCCTTTATTTTTTTGCCAACAAAAAAAACGTAGCATTGCCTTCAGCTGCAGAGTTAATGCTTGAAGAGTAGATACGTGTTTGTCGTTGACCTAGGCACCGCTTATTCTTCACCCTCTTGGTCTTAGATGCCCACGTGCCTGTCCGCGTTTAACTCATGTGCTTTTATTTGGTTAAATTTCTCTTTTGACTTTTGCCTTTTGTTATTTCTCTTATACCTTAAGCTCTTCAACTGCGCAGTGAACTGCAGTATTTCTCCCTTCTCTTCTTCTATACCATCTCTTATTCTACACCCCGTTTATTTTTTTTTTTTTTTTTTATCTTTTTATTTTTCTGTGTTCTGAATCGGTAAGCGGTGGTTTACAGTCGTTAAATTCTCAGAATTCTTGACAATCTAGAGTGCAGCTGACAAAGGAAGACAAGACAGTCCTCGTACGTATACATATAGGTACCTATAATGTTGCATAAGCTAGAGTAACATAAACCCTTATCTTAATTCTACAGAAAACCTTCGTCCAAGACGAATTGCATGTCAAACATTGTAAGAAATTTACTCTTATCGTTTATAGTACATTATTATACAATACGTACGTATGTATGTATGTATGTACGTATATCCTATAATATAGGGTATCGTTATTATATCAATAGAAGTTTCAACGATCGTAAATACCTTATGGAATTAGTTTATGATCGTTATATATATAGCAAATACGTGACCACAGGAGTACGCAATAAAATCAAATAAAGAAAGAAATAAAAAAAGAAAAAAGAAACTTTTTAACGGTAGTAAAAAACAGTCGACCATATTATATTGTGACAGCCAAAAATCTTAACTCGACTATAAAACCGGAGTATAGATATAAAATAAAACTGAAAAAAATTACAAATTTTTTATAGTATATACATTTATTAGAAAACCTGCACCCTTCAAGTAATTTTTTTTTTTTGTTTTTTTTTTTTAGTACCTAAATATATAAATCTTGACATTAATGGAAATTTGTAAACATAAAAAATTTTCGACTGTAAAGATACCATAGATTCTATTAATACAAATTTATATCGTTGATTAATATTTATTGTTTAAAAATTTCAAGAATTATTCATATATTTTGCCTGAAAATATAAAGAACCGGTATCCAACGCATATGCGGTGATAGGTAGGTATAGGAAGATGAAGTCGGAGTTGGAGTAGTCGGTGGTGTTTGGCTCTGGACCAAGTATTCTGACACTGAATGATATATATCGCGTGAAAGGCCTAAATGCCAACGAAAGATCGCAAATGCTTTGTGTAATAATACAACCGGTAGGTATACTATATTTTATTTTATTTATATTTTTTATTTTTTATCCATTTTCACGATAAATAATACACACACTCTATATCAAGTTCAATATCAAAGAAATCTCTCAAACGTATTATAAAATTCATAAATTCAAGATTCAGATAACAATGATTCGATTCACTGCCTCCTTCTAATCCTAAAACCATCGTCGTCATTTTTGTCCATCTAAAATTAGGCTCCAGAAGTTTAAAGGTGAGAAGAATAACCACTAATCTTGTTTTGAAAAAATTTAAGTCTTTTCTGTACAGCCATCAATCCAGACAATCCGAGGTCTACATATATATATATATATATATACATAAATCCGTTAAAAGATCCTTGTATAGAGTTTAGTGGGATATATACTTGGGCGGCAAATAACGGTCATTATTCATTAAACAGAATAATGAAATCCCTCTGCACGGTTGTCTCGCGTGTGCTCTATTAATACGTCCATCATTTCAAAGAAATATGAGGCTTATGTATAATATACAAACACATTTTTATTTCTATCTGTATATTGTATAACGGCTATAGGTATGGACCATCACACGTATGACTCCAGCATTAGCTAGTCCATAGCGTCGTCACTAACCACAATGAACATAGCTCAACATTTATTTGAAATGTTAGCTATTTGACCCGTGGAGATCAAGAGGTTAGGAAGCAGCTTAGAAGGTCCTAACTAACACACACACAGACACACACATGTTTCTTTATATAGAAGTAAAAACCATGTGTGTATGTAGGTATATATGTACTTAATATATTCGATATACTATTCTACTCTACCCACATATATATGTATGCATACATATGGGTGATTGCAGTACATTACTTGTGACTCACGAACACGTGGTTTAAACTTGTAACAAATTACCAAGCATTGGTTATGTATACATATAATATACATGTCTTTATGTGGTATATAAATATATATATGTACGTTTTATACGAGATAATGTATATATTAAAAAAAAGATGTACTTATGTATCTTACTTAATTATGAACTTTCAATTATCATGGCGATAACAATAAATATGTATTTATTGTTAGATTAGAGATTGTGGTAAAATGGAACGATGGGGAAAAACGGGACGGAAGATTGGGATGTATTGATGGAGTAAAATTGGACGGTCAAAATTTTTAATGTTTGAAGCAGCATGACGTTTAAATACAGAATTGTAGAGTGGAGCAAAATTTGACACTTTAAAATTAATTAATATATGTAGTTTTTGACATTCGGTTTGAAAATATTTTATTTTTCAAGCAATACAGAGATCTAAAGTCAGAATTCAAGGATGTGGCAATATGGGACATCCACAGTAGGACAAAAATTTGTTGCGTAGAAATTCGGAGCAATTTGAGACAGTCCTATTTTACACCGGACAATATTTTTTCCGGAATGTCAAAATTAACCATAATACAGTTCCTATTTTTTTTTTTTTTTATTAAAACACAATCATTACAGCGACGATAAAAAAAAAAAAAAAGACGAAAGCTCAGACCGAGTAAAAACTTACTAAATGTAAAGAATTTATAGATAGAATCTGCGAACTTTTTGTCCGATATATCGTAAAGTCATTATAAAATTCGTGTATATTGTGTTTTTTTTTTTTTTTTTTTTTTTTTTTTTTTGGGAAATTCGGTTGAAAAATTTATTGAATAAGATTTCTACGTCGTTTATATGTAGATATAATATACATACATACGCGTTACGCATACATATACATAATACGTATGAGTAAAAATAGGTTAAGGTTGAAAGCTGAGCGTGGTATTTACCCTGACTGATTAAAAAAGTATATCTATGTATATAAGTATAATGTGTATGTATACGTTATATGTATGAGTTGAGAATTTATGTGTGAAAAAGGTTGTTAATCTTTTGCGTGCACAAAAAAACCAAAATAAAAAAAAAAAAAAAAAAACGACCCAATTTTTCTTTTATCTTGTCTTATATGTATATATATATATATATATGTACGCGATTGCTATATGATATGTGTAATTTAACCACCTATATGTATATATACTTTATAAAACATGAGTGAAATAATTATCGAAACAGATGTTTTCGAGGGCGTTAATTTATTTCCTGTTTTAAAGAACCGACTTTTATATATATATATATATATATATATATATATATATATATATATATATATATATATGTATAGATGTATATACGTGTATTCGTGACGTATTTATGACGTAGTTATAATTTGGGCGTTAAACCAATTAGACAAATGGGCCGTACAGGCCACAAAACTGTCGTCAAGCTTTGTGCACACATTATGTTTATTTATTTGATTATTACTTTATTTTATCTTCTTCTGTTTGTTGTTCTTTTTGTTTTTCGACACATTTTTGCAATTAGGTAAAAGGTATGATAAGTATGTATGTAACATGGAAATCGAGATATACATATATGTATACAGAATATTTTTACCAAACGCTTTAGGCACCTGCAAAAATTCTAAAGTAATTAGTATTAAGAAAAAAATAAAAAATAAAAAAATCAGGAATCGTGATTTCCAACATTTTATTTTTTTTATTTTTTTTTTGTTGTACTTTTGCGATGCTTTTTTGTTTGAACTATTGAACTGGTCGGATTAAACGAAATCGTAACACCTTTACGATAGACTATTGTGTATATATGTATGTAGATATATATATACTGCATTTACTACTCGTATGAGTATAAGATAGGGGATAACGCGCGTTTGTTTCACTATCAGTGAATGAATCATATTAATTCCTGTACAAGTCTTTGCAGCGGACTTTGCTTTTGGCGTAACAAAGAATCTAGGCCGACGTTTCTACTTGTAAAGTACGAGGACCATGCGGAGCTTGACACGTCAGAATTATCAGCTTGTGTGGTTAATGCGAAGAAATCTTCGAAGAGGATTGCGCAAATAGTGGTTGCGGGTGTGAATCGTTCTTTTCTTCTTTCTTTCTTTCTTTCTTTCTTTATTCATTTTCTTTTCTTTCCGTTTCTATTTCTTCATATTATATATTCCATATTTCAAGGCTACTGCGCATTTGACGTATGTAACATGTACACCTTATAACACGTACGAGTATACCCAGCAAACAACAAAAAAATAAATAAATTATGCTAAATTTTCGTCAAACTCTAAACGCGTTGATTAAACTTTTTTCAAATTTTGAAAAAAAAAAAAAAAAACGTAAATAAAAAAGGCGTTAATTATTTCGTTCAATTTATTTATTTACATATATGTATTTGTAAAAATTATTTAGATATTTATAATATTCATGTGAATAAAATTATACTCCAGTAAAATGAATAATCGATTATTACATACATTTCGATTGCTAGAATATGCATGGCACGACTTTCGTCATTTCCTTGTTCCTGTTCCGGCAGATTAGTTATTGTAATAATTCTTTTGCTAAAAAATAAACTTGGTCATTTGGTACAGTGTACTTTAATAATTAGTAAGAAAAACCTTTTCTATGCGGTTATAAACGCAATTATATTTCCATTTAATAAAATTGTAGATATATATATATATATATATATATATATATATATATATATATATATATATATATATATATATATATGTACATACATACGTAATTTCATAGAATTATTTTTAATTCCATTTAATTACAATCGGTATGGAACGATTAATCATTATTCACACGTAATTCGAGTCATTAAATTTTACGATAATTTTTTTTTTTCTTTTTATAAAGTCGAATTAATTTTTTTTTTAAATTCGAAATATGTTAGTAGATATCGCGATTCGTAGTATCTGATTTTATCGGACTATATTAAGACAAGAGAACCAAAAATTCTAATCTTAAAATTAAGTTTTTTGTAATTTTTGTTTTAATTCTATTACACGTATCTAATAAAGAAAAGTTTACGAACGTTAAGTTACGGAGAAATTTTTCATTCTTTTAACAATTCGTCTGTTACGTGCGTTATTCGTGGGTAGTTATACATATGTATGTATATATACTTACAAAATCCGCAGTCATAACGACTGCGGGAGTATAAGCTGTAATAAAATCAGAAAGATATAGAGAGTTTGCGGATGGTAGAAGAAGACGAAAAATAAGATGATAAAAAAAGAAAAGAAAAAAGAAGAAAAAAAAAATAAGACAAATAAGAAAGAAAAAAAAAAAGGTAGAAAATGCAGCAATATACAGTCTGGTCACGTACGCGGTGCCTGGTGGTAAACAGGTCTCTGCCATACTGCCAAAGAATTCTAAAACTGATTGTAAATCTTTTTTTGGCCCGATCGCCATGTGTGTATATATATATATATATATATATCTGAATAAAGAGTAAAAACAAAATGAAAAACAAAAAAAGGAAAAAATAAAAATCTCAAATCGTTCAACGCAATCGGCAATTTAAATAAATTAACACGAATAAACAAATTTTTTAATTGTTATTTTATTTTTTTGTTTTTTTTTATAACTTCGATATAGAAATAAATAATTGCCATCAAATATATATAAATAATATGTATAAGTTTTTTTTTTTTTTTTTTTAATTTCTTTTTCACTTTTTTATTCGACAAATTATTATTTACAGGAGTATACTATACTTATTGGAAATTTTTTACAGCCTTATGTATGTATGTATGTATGTATGTATGTACATTGTACATTATATACCTATACGCGATGAAAAGTAAATAATTTCATAATATATTACGTTAAATAAACGCGGAATACGCCAATATATTCGGTTATTTTATTTGCTTTCCTGATCCTCTTGACCTTGTATATAATAAAGTTTGAAATTTGAAAGTATATATGAAGAGAAAGAGAGATATATATTTTTCTTTTTTTGCGGTAAAATCAGAAGCGTTAAGAAGAAAATTTTTTATTTTTATATTCGATATTTTCGAAGGGCAAAATAATCGCAAAATTTATTTTTTCTGTCGGGTTATAATACTGTGCATTCTGCAGGGTTGAATTATGAATACAGAAAACCTGCAGAGTATCAGTTTTTTTTTTTTTTTTTTTTTTGTTTTTTTAAGTAAACGTAATTTTATACCTACCTCAACAATAAAAATAAATAAATAACAATAAAACAAATGAAATCAAAAACAATAAACGAGGAGAAAAAAAAAAAGAAAAAAAAAAACAGGAATGGCGAAATGAACGAGGAAGTGAAGAGTATTGGCGAATCCAAGAATTCTCGCGTTTTATATTTTTCGTTTTTGCTCCGCAGTCTTCCAAACCCAACTGTCCAAGCCCGGGCCAAAGGGTCTATAAGGTAACCTTGGCCAAATCCTGTTTCGTGTTACAAAATGAAGAGTGTAAAGAAAAAAAAAAAAAAAAAAAAGAAAGAAAAAAAGAAAACTGACTTATAATAACAAACACGAGGAAAGTCTGGAGGTTAGATTATATTACAGGTATTTATGTATGTATAACGTCGTTAATGCTGCATAATTGTCGTCGATACTCGGTTCTGCACGTTCTGCAAAATCTAAACATATTGCACGTTAAAGACATACAAAACGTACGTTTATAGATTTCAAATTTTATTTTATTTATTTATATATATTTTTTTTTTATTTCCTCCATTTTGTTTACTCCAAAAAATTTCATGCGTTATTTTTCACCGTGTTTATCCTTCTTTCAAATGGAATACATAAATGATTCCACATCACTAAATAATATCTACTTTGCATAATACTTCGATCTAATACTGTCTGCACAGAGTAAATCCGTTTTTATAATCAGGACCGCAAACAAAGCTTGGACTGAGAAATATCTCTGTTTAGTTTAACCAGCACGTGGTGGTTGGATTGTTCTTATCTAATATAAACCAACACTGCACGTTAGAAGTTCTGAATCTCAGCTTAGTTACAATAAAACGACGATATCTACACATGCGGGATTGCAAAACTCCTCCTAAAATGGTCAATGGTTAGATATACAGACGTTCAACATTTGATAAGACTTTGTCAATCTCGGAACAGCTTGTCCAGTATCTGTAGTTCCATTCTCTTCGTCGTTTACTGAATAAATAAAACTAAAATAAAATTTGACTCTAAATTAGGGGTATAAGGTATTTAGACTGAAGTTATCTAAGTCCCATATCTTTAAAACGGTAAATAGTTGGCTTAATGTTATGGGTCTTAAATTTCTACGGTCCCATAGGCCATGCAGGGTTTGTATATTGCGGAATTCTTAGATCCTAGATTTGCTATTAGTCCCAGTCATTAGACTAGGTCTAAAAATATATATTATTGTCTCACTAAGGATTGAAAACACATCAATTATACATACGAATATATATCTATTGGATATGTGATGAGAAAACGTGTTTCACAATGGTAGGGATATACCGCACAGATACGTGAACATGCTTAACCATCAAACAAGCACAATACATGTAACGCGTCACTTACACACGTTTATAAAAAAAAGTGAAAAAAATAGATGAATAAAAAAAAAAAAAACACATATACACACATTCACACACTTGAGGTAAAATAAGCGAGTGTATAATTTTATTGCGACATTAACATCGCGCTTGGATCTCAGAAATCATGGAAAATGTAAAGTGGTTGGTGAAGTGAGAAGCAAAAAATATAAAAAAATAAAACTTGGATTTAGCATAATTTTTGTAGTCTAATTGTTTTTTTTTTTTTATATTTGCATCTTTTACTGCGAATTTTGAAACTCTGTGATTAGATGTTGGTAAAAATGACCACCCTGTATCTATATGTATATTTAAATACTTATATGTATGTGTATAGGTACATACACGTATATGTGTGTGATATATGCAAAGGAGACGCGTTTGTTGCGGTTGAGTAGGGCAAGGCTGCAGTCCATAAGACACGACTTCACGCAACGATAAACTGCTTCTTTCCAATTGCAGATTTTTTTATATACTGCTGCGTAAATATAATCCATTGTGAAAAAGCGAATAAAAGAAGAAAAAAAATAGCATTCTTGAATCATTGTATGTATGTATCTATATGTTCTCATTATGTCATTATACCATCGCATATGTATTCCACACATGACACATGGAAAGGATGATCACAGGCATTTATAGGTATAAATATGCAGTTTCAGAAAATTTGCATTCATGAGGTGAGATCACTAAATTATTCTCCATTTTTTATTTTATTTATTTATTTTTTCCATTAATTTAATTAGCAATCATTTTCCAATTTTTTAAATTGAATGATAAATAAAATAAATATTTCCATACGATTATAGATATGTCTATATAATATGCGAGGGGAAAGGCATTGTGTTAATTCGTTGGCAAAAACATCGCCAATATATTAAGGACAGATAGAAAATACAAAAATACAAAAATACAAAAACAATGTTACAAAAAATATTGGCAAAGTTTTGTGATATCGTTTGGAGAATTGCCAAGTTAACCCAAACTTGTAGCATATCCTATATGTATGTAGACTATGTAGCTGACCAATCGTCCGTAAACACGCACTGTCCATGCCATGCTGCTGCAGCATCATGTCGAACGTATAAACTCGCAGATTTGGCAAAATGAAAAATGTCAAAATTACACTCAATCGATAAAATTTCTTCTTCCTTCATTTATTATTGTTGATTTCTATTTTTTTTTTTTTTTTTTTTTTTTCTTTTCTTTTTCTTATTCATTTATTTATTTATAACGCAGTAGCTTGTTATATTCGAGTTCTTTTAAATTTACGGTTATGGGTATAAACTACCTTGCATAAAATTTCCATTAACATAATTCGCAAGCTGCACCTATCTTTGAGGCTAGATTGTGTTTTTGATAAACTGCCAAGGTAGCAAAAAAGAAACAAGAAATAAAAAAGGAAACAGATGAAAAAAGAGAAAAATAAAAAGAACAACGAATTGGAATTTAAATATACACGCATTGTGATTTGCTGGACCAATAATTGTTAACTGCACTTTGCTAAATCGGTCAGTGACGTAATAATTATTATTTAAATTTTTGGCAAACGTTGTACGTGGGTGAGCTCGTGAAAATAAAAATAAAAAATTAAATAAAAATAATAAAAATAACAATAATAATAATAATAAAATTGTTAGAATTAAACGTGGTCTAATGTTTCTCGGTAAAATTGCACAAGAGCTTTTTCTAACTTATACTGGCATTTTGCCATACGAATTTAAACAACGAATGGCAAAATGCCAATTTATCACGTGACTTACTTGTGTTTTTTTTTTTTTTCTTCTTCTTCTTCTTCTATATAATAGAAAAACCGCAATACATTCACTACTTCCGGTATCGAAACGCGACATTCGATTACGTATATCCAATATTTCGAAATTCGAAATTAAAAATTTTCAAACTCAAATATCTATAAGATTTTTCTTTCATATAGGTAATACGCATATTTTTTTCTTTTTTTTTTTTTCTTTTCTTTTGTAGCACAACGATCAATGAACAGCAATCACACATTTCCAAGGGCTGATAGTATATTTATAGATTTAATACCTACCCATTTGAAATGAGAACGTGGGCGTGACTATGAAAGACGTTAATTAATATCGCGGTAGTAAACGGTTCCGTTATAATGTGTTCTCGACACTCCGTTCATATACGTGTGCTACCGCGTATAGAATTAACCAATTTTTTTTGTAAAAATTTTTACGAGACTTGATATCCGAACAAAATCAAAAAATATAAATAAAAAAAAAAAAACTTTTCTCGGGTAAGATAAAGAAAGCAAGAAACAAAAAAAAAAACGGTTCAACGATTTATAAATTGTAAAAGATAATGATGATAATAAAAATAAAAGAATATATAGAGAATATAAAAGAATAAGAGTTTAAATTGAAAATTAATCTTGTCTAGATATGAAAAGTCGAATTTTCATTCATATGTAAATATTGATGTATAATTTGAAGTTTTGTATTCGTCTCACACTTAAATTTTCAATTGTATTCTTTATTGTATATCCGAGGGTTAAAAGTAGGTTCCTAATTTTCATATGCTAATTTACGTGTAAACATCGCTCAGGCTTAATCCATATACTTATATACCTATATACATATACACATACACATATATGCATATATACGTATTATGTATATACATATATACAATATATATTAAATTTTTTGGCTCTCGTCGCGGTGCTCGCTCTCTCCTTTTCAACAAAGAATAAGAAAAAATAAAAAGAAAAATAAGAATAAAGATTAAAAAGAAGGTCCTACCGCGTGTTTCGATAAATATTAATTCCTTTCTTCTCAAGATATATTCGTTATAGGTATGTACATAGGTATGTACACTGCAATTATATAAATATGTATGTATATGTATGTATCTGGTATATAAAGATATATACAAACCTATATAATATACACGATGCGTATAATACAGGTGTATAAGTATATAACGAAACATCTTATATACCGTTTATATTTTCTCTTTGTTATTACAAATTATTATACCAAAGCATACATTAATTTCTTTGATCCCATGAGTGCAGTTCATTATTATTATATGTACATATATCTCATTAGCCCTGACTTGACACACTGTGGTACAAACCAGTCCAGGTTTTTCGTAGAAGTTAACATTTTTTCAATTTTATTAAATATTTTAAGCTTATTTTTTATCATACTTAATCTTAATTTTTGGCTATATAACCTATATACGTATAACCATAAAAAGTAAGCCCTTAAAAAGTTCTGGTAAGTAATTTTCAAGTTAAAATATTGAATATAAGTTTATTTGTTATAGCTTAAGTGAAAACTACCCCTTATAGTGTATCAATAGTATACGTCACTACGCAGAAGTGTGTCAAGTAAGGGTTAATATATCCCTGGTTAATGATTGCTTAGTGTCATACATGCGATCGTGTGATTAAACTTGTACATGTATACATACATATTGCATATATGTATATATATAATCGTATATTATTATATATACTTAGATATGATATTTATGTGATATTTATGTGGGAGTTATTATAGCGCGATCTTCACCGATTTTATGAATAGATATAATATGTATATACACATATATGTAGGTATATAGCTAGACATTTATGTGTATATATATATATATATATGTATATACCTATATGTGTATTAATACTGGCCGAGTTAACTACGTGACAAAGCACTGCGCTGCGCTCAACGGTTGCTGTAGGCTTTATAACTGGCCTACATATTTCCATCGCAATCGAGACCCACGCATGGTAAGTGTACATATGTATACCTATAATATGTATATACATATACGGTGTAAAGTCGTTAATACGCAAATGCGTAAATTATAATAAATGCGCAAATGCGCGGATGCGTGAAAACCTCGATCCAAGTTATACAAAAGATCCTTAAAGGCTGTGTAGTGTTGAACAACCTTGAATCTTCAACTTGAACAAAACATTACAAAAACAAATACTAAAAAGATAAAAAGAATTGAAATTCTATTCGATTATCCTGTTCTGATATTCGTTTAAAAAAAGATCGCGAGATAACGCGTGATTAGCTTCTATCTATAGAAAATGTCGTATTCATAAATCGTTATTTAATTAACAATTGAAGAATTTTTCTAACTATTTATTAAACCTTATATTGGCAAAAATGACATATGTCGAAGATTCCTTTTGTTGGATGTTAAACGTGTATGTGTATATGCGTGTGAATTCCGTATAGGATTATATATACACCTAACCTATTACCTATATATAATGTAAATTCTATCTTTGCTGCGTAGTAAATATCAATTACTGAGTTAATAGTCAGTGTAGGTATGTATGTATGTACATACGTATATATGTATATACCTATATATCTATACACCTATATGTACTGTATATAACAACTTTGGCGAGAAAATGCTTGGGGAGAAAGTGCCAGCGAGGGATTTGAATTTCGATATATATATATTTACTATTATACACCTACTTTTATCGTGCATGGATATATATGTCTCTGTATAAATAAAAATTCATACAGCACGCGTCTGCAAATAAAAAAAAAAAAAAAAATAAAGAAATAATCAAAAAACTATATCTTTCGCGTACTTAATTTCGAAATAAAGATAAACGCGGATATACATATATATGCAGTGTGTACCTAGATACCAGCTCGAGGAATTACTCAGATAAGAATTATATCTCGTATGTGTGTATAAGGTACGTATAGATATGTATACCTATAACGTATGTAGGATAGGTACCCTATACTAAGCGCTACCTCGATTCTAATTGTCGTTTTATTTATACCTACTTGGACAATCAATTACTGATTTCCACAAGTTTAAAACTGGATGTTATATCATAATATAAAAAGCTTTTGTTCAAAGCTTAGATTATTCAAAAATTTATAATCATTATCGTCGTCATCATTATTATTATTGTTATTATTATGTAATTTGTTACTTATGAACGTACTTCTCTTCCGGGTTATTTTCTCTTTGTTCTCTTTTTTATCTATAATACTACATCATATATATTATGTATAGAATTGTCAATTCTTTTTTATAGACATAGATAATTATTAGGTTCTTATATATTGAACACAAATAGTACGTATAGGTATATATTCATGTATATGTATGTATGTATGTATGTATAGTACCTATAGGTATGTATCTCTACAACTGACCTTGTCACACATATAGTTAAGGTATTTTAAACGCGTTCACTACTTAAGGAATATGTATGTAGGCCTGAGATTAACCTTCGATCTTATGACCATTTTTAGATAATATATATACATATAGGTATATAATATGTATACATAGGTATACCTATAGTTTATACCTACGGGGTTATACGGCTCGTTATAGAACTGCATCTAACACACAATCAGCTAATAATTGTAAGGTGATTAAATATTTATACATGAAAAACCATTAAAATCATATGAAAATAATCGGCAATACATAATTTGGTTTTTCCTGATTATATTTTAATCGAGTCTTGTTGTTATTTGAAATTTACGGTCATTCTTCCGTCTTGAGGTTTTATATTTTTTTTCATTCTGTTTTTTTTTTTTTTTTTTTTTTTTTTTTATGATTCCGTAAGATTGGTAATTAAATCCTCCCACACAAAAAAAACGTTACGAAAAATTTGTATAAATCTTCAACAACGTTTCTCTCTCTCTCTTTCTCGCTTTATTAGTCGTATAAAATATAATATTCGGATTCTTTTTTTACGCCCCCACATCAAACATCTTGTGAATTTTATAGGCAGACAATTAATTAAAATGCAAAAAAAAAATAAAAAAAAGTTTCGGGATTTTACAATAATATATACACTAATTTTATCATTTTGCCCAAATCAACATTGAATATATATTTTTAACACTATAATTATTTCATTCCAAATTTAAATTCAAATTCAAATTCTTGTATAACGTTAATCGGATTCAATTATTTGATCGAGTAACAGTTACGCGATAATTATCATTAATTAGCAACAAACTACTGGGTGTAAAATATCAGATATATTTAACCGCATAATACAATTATATATAGAAATACATATATATATATATACCTGTATGTGTATAGATAACCGAATACGAAACTACCATGTTATAGTGAATCACGTTATTTGTTAAGATTGCATAAGCAAAAAATTTTTTTTTTTTCTTCCTGTTTCTTCGAAAAGTATTAAGAGACGTGTTATCAGACGCATTCATAAGGCTTAGTAAACTCGGCAGTTGATAAAATGTGACGATTTTAAACAGCACACAACGTGACGTCGTCAAAGATAAAAACAGAACGTCTCGTTACTGCAGAATTCCTTATAAAGATAACAGGAAAATAAACCGAAAAAAAAAATGTAAAAAAAAAAAAAACAGAAACAATAATCGATCATTCTTTCACCACGCTTAATCGCAAAACAAGAAACAAAATTTCGTAATTCATAGAAATGTCAATAAGAAGCAAAAAGAAAAGAAAAAAAAAACGGAATTATAAGCCCCCCCCCCCCAAATATATCCATTACCTAAATTAAGTGTTAAATTATTTTTAGATCTATGTACTCACGTACCTTGAGAAACTAAACAAATAATAGTAATGATAATAACAATAATAAGAACAAACGTGGGAACGCAGTCTGCTTCGTAAAGAATGAATATGTGAATGGATTAATGGATAATAATCATCGGTCGTTTATGCAGGAGCATGGGAAAATTCTAAAAATATATATATATGTATAATATATAATGTATGTACAATACATATATAATCATTGAGATTTAGAGTAGGTTGTGTTTACACGTTTATACATAACGTATTATAGGTTATAGTATAAAATGCAAGTTTATGTTTATTTGTTCTCGCACAAATACACATACTTTATACTAGATAATATATTACATATACGATAGGTTTACACGTCCCTGAAGATTCCTGCATCCCATACGATGCTGATGCTGTTGCAGCAGTTCTACAGTCAAGGTTCCTTCAAGTCTCTTCATTTACAATATATAACTCTCTCTCTCTCTCTCTCTCTCTCTGTCTATCTTTTTCTCTCCCACTCTCACTCTCGCTCTCTATCTCTTTGACTCTCAATTTCTACATATCTCGTGAAGAAAAACAACATTATTCTTTTACATCGCCAAGCTGTAGATAAACGTCAAGGTTTTTCCTCTCCAAATAATTCTTTACCCTCGGTTTGAATGTTTCTGTAATCACCATGCAATTGGTATTGTACGAGTATGCGATTTCCGACCACATTCAATATTTACATTAATTATATGCGAAGATAAGAGAGAACAAAAAAAAAAACCGGCGAAGAGTTCCGATATATCCAATTGTATTATTCATCTGATAATTAAACGTTTAAATTTTTATTTTAAATTGTTATCACATGTATATATCGTGTATTATTTTATTCGTAGAAAACGTTTTGTACATATGCAACACCGTTGTGTTTCATGTTTCAGTGTTGAAAGAGAAGGTGAGATTAAAAATAAGATTTTTTTAGTGAAATTGTAAGTAATTGTCTTTCTGTACAGACGCGAGTTTCTCACGAAGAAAGTAAAAAACGAATTCATTATTTGTGAAATATGAGAATTGTGATTTAGTATAGTGTGATGATTACAGACGTCGCGTTGTAACACTGTAATGTATTATTAAGTATAAATATATGTATGTACGTCGATTAATTCACTGTGTAAAAATACTTAAATAGAAAAAGAATAGAGAGAGAGAGAAAGAGGGAGAAGGAGCAATAGAAAGAAAGACACGGCAAATTTGGTATTATAACGTGAGGACTATGTACTCGAGTAATGTATGCACACGACTATAACAGCTGAGGAGGAGGCCAGTAACCAAACCGAACCGTACGTTCTGTGTCAGACTGTGCAAACAAACACTTAACAACTCCTCGTTTATTTGGTGGTATATAAGAGCTTCTGCGAAGTTGGGGCCTTAAAAGACATCGAGAGAATAAATTGAACGTTGTACATTGCGCCTGCGCGAATATAATTTTTTATTTTATATAGGTATTATATGAAAAAGAAGAAGATGAAATGTGGTGACGGAAAATAGGAAAAACAAAAAAAGAAAAACAAATAATGATAATGATAAGAAAAATAGATAAATAAATAGTCTGAAATAAATATATATGTTTATATTTATATGTTAAAGTTGAATATTATGATTATAGTAATGTTACAAGAACGGCGCACAGCATCACACGGAAGTATACGCTATGTCGAAATACATAAGTTGAATTTATTTGCATATTTTAACGATCTTTTTAACCCGAACACGCCGGGTCCTCTGCGTAGGAGCTGCCGTAGTGTATATTTGCTACAACTACTACATACGCACATATATGTATACACCTAACATATGTATTATAATTAAATACATATTGTAGAGACGCGAACTCGGTATAGTGAAATCTTCGACTCTCGTATAACAAGGAAAATAAATAAATAAAATAAAATAAAATAAAATAAAATAAAATATAAAGAACTGCGGAGTTATATCTGATCGCAGGTTAATAATATATAATGTGTATATACATAAGTAAATAATAAGATAGATAGAATAAAAACCACACACTTCGATATTGTATTTGTTTTTTTTTCTACCAACGTTTTTATTTATTATACGAATATTATTACGAAGTTGAGGTTTCTTTTTATTTTCTTCTTGTTATAAAATTATTTTTGATTTTTGTTAAACGAAATATCAATTATTATTATTACATTTAATTTTATAATAATGAGCTTCGAACGCGTACGTATGTACAACGTCGTATATATATGCAGGCGAGTTTTATACATATACACTACTATATCGCGTAATGATAAACTCCGAATCTTATCTTCTTGTTCGTCTCTGTCAAGTTCACAATAATTCTCTCTTATCATCGGGCTGTTTTAGACTTAATTACGATATACCATCACCAGTACGTCACATCACTCTATACACTATACCTTAATTTGACTAAAAAATAAAATTAAAAAAAACATTATAAAAAATTGACTGAAATTTGTGTAAATATCCGTTTATATATACTAATATTTATATTTTTTCATATTTTTTCACTTGGTTTTCGGTACCTTTGAGATGAAAAATATGATATTAGATACCGCATAACGAAACGAAAGAATTTTTAGTATGTATATATGTATGTGTACGATGTTATCGGTATAAGCTTTAAGTAAGAAATGAAATGGTAAATTAAGTTAGCTGTGCGAAGAGGAGGACGAGGGGAGTAGTTGTGTACTTTTGTGAAAAAAAACATGTGTTATTAGAGTTTATTTTCGTTCTGTACAAGCACGTAATTTCAGTTCGTTGAACCATCGACTATATGCGTATATTATACAGTACTGAGTAGGTACAGTACTGTACATATAGTCTTGTTTGTCAGAGATTAGAGATTTGGGTTGTCGATGTTTGCGCCTTATATACTCGTACATGTATTTACGCACGATGGAATTTTTCTTCAAAAAATATACTCAACCTTTATACATATTAATCCGTAATTAGTCTTTTTTTTTGTTTTTTGTTTTTCATTTCTTTCTGTTTTATTTAATTAAACAATGTGTATACATATATTTTTTTCTTCTCAACGGGGTCTCGTCCCGGAAGAAGAAAAGCGGACGGAAGTTTGATAAAAGATTTTTTTTTATTTAAATTTGATTAAAAAAAATGAAAAGACATAATAAATGTATAACAACTATTTGTTTCAACTTTGCAGAAATTATATTACATACTAAAATAAAAAAAAAATATGAAAAAGATTGATGGTTTTTTGTTTTTACAACCGTTTTTTTTTTTCTTTTTTCTGTCTAAACCTTCGAACCAAGTCCTACGTAGGTATAGAGATAACGTTGTAATAACTGATAACAGATAACTGATAGGTTTTTGATAAAACGGTTAAACTAAATCCGTCTTTTAAAATTCTTCGTTATCGAAGGCCACGATCAATCAATATCTAAAATAAATCTATACCAAGATTCGATTAGAGTAATAAAAGTAGGTATATGCGTGTATGTAATATCACGTTTCGGAGAAATATTAAATGTGCAGGTATAATATTTATACACCGCAAATAAAAAGCCTCTATAATTTTATTATTTTTTTTTTTTTCAGTAACTAATAGTCAACGAAATATATATAAAAAAAAACAATAAAAAAAATAAATAAATATTCCTAAACATATAGCAATAGTTTTTTCAAGACCGAAACAACCGACTAACCGTCTCATCCAATCCTCCTCATGATAAGTTGTCTACCGTCTGCGCGCATCTAGGGGCTATAGAATAAGTTAAAGTCGTATTATTATTGCCGGTGAAAGTTTTTCAGTCGAGTTTTAGTACCGATTTCATTACATATATGTATATGTGTGTGCACCTGAAGCTAGTTTGCCCTCAGGAAATAACTGTTCAACTCTTATAGTAAATTACGAGTGCGAAATCGTTTGCAGCGTATTTTTTATTTTTAAATTTTTTTATTAATTTTTTTTTTATCCTCAAGATCGTTTTTTTTTCTGTGGGTGTGATAATTTTTAAATATCTATATATCCCTACGTGTCTGTATAATATATTATAAATAGAGTTAAATGTACTTGATAATTATATTTTCTATGTCACGATAAGAAATAAATAATATATTATATATTATAGTCCAATCATTATCCATCGTGCATAAAGTACAGTATCCAACTCGTTTATTATGTAATTATATACTTATCCTATTTAATAAAACGCGTGCAATTATTATTAAAATAATAATAATAATAATAACGATAATTAATTGCACTAATTCATTTATTTTCTAACCATGAAACAAAAAAAATAACTCGGTTTAAATTTTTTCCCGCGTATACAAGAGTCGCGAGAAACGAAGAAGAAGAAGAAGAAGAAGAAGAAGAAGAAAAAGAACGTGTTTATACGTAAATGTGCGTAGAAAATATATAATCTACTTATATTACCAGTAATACATATACCTCGTACACATTTTTTTATGTATATGTATGTGTATATATGTATATCTATATATTTGCTAGTTATCTCGTCTCCCATCTGGGGGTCAGTCCAATTTAAGGAATTGTCGTTACTTAGGGCCACTTAAATGCAACGTTATTATATTTTAGTAAAAGGGGGCCTTATCCTAAATAACTCCAGTAGGTATGTATGTACTTATCCCTCCTCGATAATAATAATAATAATAATAATAATAATAATAATAATAATATTCATTTCGTATATATATGCATAAACATTTGCATAGAGTCTAATTGCTAATTACTTAATTATTTTTTGGGATGGCGTGCGGTGAAACGAGTCGAAAAAAAAAGAAAACAAGTTAAAAAACAAAATTAAAAAACAGCATAAAATAACTTTATGATGTTACACGAATTTCATACATCTATATACTTGTTAGATATAAATACTGTTCAAAGTGGTTCAGGTTTAAAGACATTTTTCAACGTTTGACAGGGCAACTATATATCGAGTTTTATAGGTATAAACGAGGCCTTCGATCTCTGTTATATATCGCAATAGAAATCAACAAGATATAGGTATATAGATTGTACTAGATTAACACTGACTAGCTAAGCCTCGTGTCTCTCGATCTTGAACTAATTTATAATAATTGATTAAATTTCATTTGTATTAAATGATTTTTTATTTTTTTCTTATACCGCAAAAAAAGTCGACCCTAATTATCTCGAAACTCTGATTGGTCGTAAGATAATATACAAGATTGAATATATAACTTCAGTTAATTCACACCGCGGATGAGTTTTTCTTTTTTCTTTATTTATATATCAACAATCTTCGATGCGAGGAAAAAATTATTAAATTTGTATATTAAATAAATAAGTATAAAATTTGTATTTCTCATTATTTCATGTTATCGATGCATAAATAAATAGATAATATTTATAACAATCATAGTAAAATTCCGCTGGGTATACATATAATGTTAACAGTTTTTTTTTATTGATTCTTTTTGTTTGTTTCATGTATTTTTTTTCTTTTTTTTATATCGTCTACTTGATTACATTATGTATATATATACGTATATTAAACCGCGTGCTTACGAAAACTTTCGAGTTAACGAATACCAAATATAGTAGCGATCTCCTCTCGCGATTATACACATGTATATGCACAGATAATGTAGCATTACATTACACACTTTGCGGTACTGTAGTGTACGGAGAGAGCATAAAAATTCGTGCATCAAGGAGTCAGGTATTTTATAGTGACTGCACGAAACTCTCGGAGCTTGTATAAATATATTTGTTATAAAATTGTAATTAAGTACAAATACGTATTACTTGCCAATTATCCGTTGGAATAAGTCAGTTTTAATGCTTATAAATATATTTTTAATGTATCAGTATGTAATATAATAATAAAATAAAAAATTCTTTTTTTTTTTTTTATTTCATTTTAACACAGAGCAGTTAAAATTTTATGGCTATAACCACAACTCGCCTCTACTATAATCGTCGACGATTCTCATCGTCTGTATTATATTATATTGTACAGTACAGTATATACATACATATATACATACTTCTACCTAACCAAGCGACGTAACTCGCTGAAGGTCAAAACTTGCGAAATATATACTCAACGAGACCGAGTGTTCCAGTTGATTCAAACTGCGTTTAACGGTTTGGTTAAAAAGACGCTTTTTTAAAAAATTCTTTTCGTTTTATTTAATTAAATACAGAAATTGGTAATTAAATCGGTCTTCGATCACACGTGTTTAACATGTATAAAAAATATCTTTGATCAGTTATTTATGGAAGAGAATTGATAAGAGAAAAAAATATCTATAAAGCGGAAGTATTTTGAACACGAGGTTTAAACAGTCAATTAGTCTACCGCCGATCCCTGATCCTTGATTTTTAAAATTATGTATGTATATACATACAACGGAAACAAGAAGATTAGTATTTCCTTTTAGTATTAAGAGTGTTGCGAATTAGGAAAGAATAACGATTTCCGATCTTTTTTTTTTTCTTCTTTTGTACTTACGAAGCTCTGATATTTTTTCTTTCTTTTGTTTTCTTATTTTCTCTATTTAGTTTCATTTATTTTTTTATTTCTTTCTTCTTTTTTTTTTTTTGTCTTTGCTACATTAGACTCGCCAATTTACTCAATGATGATGAAATAATGGTACGGTTATGCAACTCAGGATATAGAACGTGTACCGCCCACCGAAAACCAGCCAGTTAGAACACTAAATTGTATACTGAATTTTAGTGACGTAGATTTTCAAACGATTTGTGTAAAAACAAATTATAAAATTAGCTTTTTCGCAAAATATTACGTTTACGCCTGATTAAATTTCTTCCCTTTAATTAAGAATTTAAAAAAAAAGAAAAATAAGAGTTTTATTATTTTAGGAATAGGTACACAAGGGCATCGGGTTTAATCGAAATGATCAGAAACTATATTCTTTTTGTTTTTTATAATATTGTGAATTTTATTTTCATAATATTTCATTGAAAAATAAAATTATTCGTAAAAAAAGATTTCTTCGTCTGTTGGTTTATATATAATAATAGTATATTATTTGAATAAGGTTATATATCTCTATATAGGGGTGTATCCGTCATATATTTTATATTGTATACATATATATATATTCTAATGGGGTTTTTTCTTATAAACTAAATCACATGTGGTTCTTATATACTTTCATACGCTTTTTTTCTTTTTACTTTTTTTTTTTTTTGTGCAATCATATAATTTTCTTAAATCTTATCACTTGTTTGCAATCACGCACAAAACTCAAGCACACTTCTTCCTCACAGGCTTTTACATAATATGGTTATTGTTGTATTTGTAGAAATGAAAAAATAAAGATATATATTTTTTTTTTCTTTAAAAATGTATTGAAAAAAAAAATAATAATAAAATAAAGAAATAGAAAAACAGATTCCTCGAGAAAAATTTCAACAACTTATACGATACAATTCAACGATGCGGATTATCGAAGCTTTTTGAACATTAGAAAATAATCGTAAATTTTTTAATAGTGGAGTTAATTTTTTTTTTTCTAATTTATTTTCTTTATTTTTTACTTGTTTTTTTTTTCTATTTCAAATCACGTTTTTAAACTTTTCAATAACAAGGCACGGTACGGGCAAAGTACAGCCGTGTATATTGCATGTATGTAATATTTTATAATGTATGTTTAGAGTACATATAATAACAAAGTAGAAAAACGGAAAATTGTAAAATAATTTGATTAATTTTTTTAAAAGAAATTTAGCGCCAATAATAAATATTATTAAATTTTCAAATGACAATTTTTTAAACAAAATAGATAGAATGTGTTGTAAAGGTATGCTATTATATCATACAATATTATATTACAGTATATTATATTATATGGTGTAATGTTTAAAGTCAAAATAGTACCGATGGGACATATCTCGACTAAAATCGCAATTTTATTTTTTCTGTTTTTTTTTTTTTTGTTTTTGTTTTTTGTTTTACTAAATATCTAATAATAATAATAATGATGATGATAATAAAATAATAAAGATAACATATCGATCCGTTTTGTCAATCTTTTAATCTCAAAAGTCAAACAACAAATAAAAAAAAAAAAATAATAATAATAATAAATATCTAAATTTTTACAAAAGTACTTATCGTATAATAAATACATATACATAGGTATAATAATAATTATATATATATATATAACCGTCAAGTTATGTCCCGTGTATAAACTTAGGTGAGAGAAATGAAAGAAAGAAAGAAACGAAAGAAAAGAAAAGAAAAGAAATGAATAATGTCGTTGAAATGTGTTTCATGTGTGTGTTTAGGTATTATACGTATAGGTTTTGAGACAAAACAACGCACGGCATATTTTCATCTCGAATATAACATTTTTTTCTACAACATGTGAAAATAATTTGGAAAACAGAAGAAAAAACAAATGCAAGAAAAATAAAAAAACGAAACAAAAAACAGGCCGCACGTAGTTGGGCTTTTAGAATAAATACAGGCAATGGTTTGTTGAGTTACGGTAAAACGACCGTAGCAATAAGTTTTAGAATATTATGTATAATAATATATATATCTATATATATATATATTATATCTAGATTGTCAGTTACTTACAAGAATAATATTCAAGTATATTGAAAATTTGATTAATCAATTTCAAATCATATATTAATCAATATATACATACATATATATATATATATGTATGTATGTATGTATGTATGTATGTATGTATATACACTATGTATAAGAGTTTTTGTAATTAAATTTTTTTTTTTTTTTTAATTTTATTTTATTTTACTTTATTTTTTTTTTTTTTGAGTAAATATATAGAATTAACGATAAATTGCTGTATAGTATTTCAAATTCTTTATACTTTATATTAAATTTCTCAACAATTTAAAAACTTCTCAAACTCTTCTCTCTCCCTCTCTCTCTCTCTCTCTCTCTCTCTCTTCCTCTCTTTTTCTTTCTCTACCACAAGTGTTATCCAAAAAATGTTATACCACACAGCGCTTATACAAATATATACGATATATACATATATATATATACCATGTATAAAATAATTCTAAATAAATACACAAAAAAATTAAAAAAACAAATAAGTAAAAAACATAAAAAACAATCAATGATTTTTATTAAAAATGTTTTAAATGTTCATTGTATAAGTTACAAGGGCATACTGGACAGGACTAGATGCACAAATGACGAAAAAAAAAGATAAGAAAAAGAAAAAAAAAAATACCTATTATGTATATATATACTTATATATACATATAATCATATAATATATATATATCTCTATCCTCGAGTAGAGCTATAAAAATTTGAATCTCATAGTCTCTGCCTTAAAATATACAAAAGGAAAGAATTGAGGCGTACTGTACACATTTATAATGTTCATCGATATAAAGGGGGGAGAAGGGGGGGGGGGGGGGCTGGGCAGGGGGTCAGGGGGCGGGGAGTCCACCAAGTAACGGCTGCAGTGACTTTTAGCCGTTAGATAATAACTTAATCTCCCGGTCTAAAACCCGATATATCATATATAAAGACTAAATTTTTTCTTTAGCGAGAGTTAAAGAAATTTTTTTTTTGCTAACATCTCGCCGTGCAATATTCCTTCCGCTTCCTCTTCCTCTTCCTTCTTCTTCTCTTCTTCTTCTTCTTCTTCTTCTTCGTATTCTTCTCCCGTTTCTATAGTTGTTATAGTCTTTTAGACAGAATAGGGTCTTCGGCGCGTGCGCGCGCACACTCGTTCTCCAAGATGGCCGACGCCTTCCGCGCGCCCCGTGTGTAGCTTGTCAGGCCGTGTGAGGCGCGTCACGTAGGCAGCAACAGCAGCGGCAACGGCAGCGGCAGCAGCATCATAGGCAGCAGTAGCAGCAGTAGCAACAGCAGCGTTAATCATTTTCAGCATAAACGACGACGACGACGACGACGACCAGGACGACGACGCGTTGCGCGTTGCATTTCGTATTGATATTTTATTTAAATCGCCACGAAAAGACATTAGTGCTTATTCCTAAACGTCCCCGTAATTCTTTGGGGTTTTCATAATTAATAGATTTTTCAGTACTGATTGACAACGTGAATCATTTGACATCCCGAGTGCACGTGGTCCATGACTTGCTCCTTGAGACGACAGACGTGTTCTTTAAGTCTGTTTACGACTGCACTTAGCTCGGTGTTCTCACCTTTTAATAATTTAACCTTATCTTCAAGCCTAGAAATTCTCTCTAATTTACGCCTTCTGCATTTTGACGCTGCAACGCGATTTCTCTGACGTTTTCTTTCCAGTTTTATTCTCTCTTGACTCTCCATGTCGATTGGTGACATTGGCGGTGAACTAGATACACTTGGTACCGTCTGTGGTTCGTCTTTAATCATCATTAATCCTTGGCTAAGAGACTCTGTACTTTGTACACTACCAGGTGGTTCTAGGTTAGTGTATGTTGCACCATGGATACTTCCGGGCTCTTGTGAACTGTCAGAGTGATGAAGCTCGTTAAGAGCGTCGACAAAACCTCGGGCGTACAGTTCCTGCTCTTCCGTAACCGTCTTTGGAAATAATATTTGGGTTGTTGGCGTTGGCATGGTCGTAACGAGACCGTTTTGCTGAGCGATTATAAGTTTCTCAAGCTCGGGAGAACCCAGCTTCAGCATATTTAGATCTGGTGAGCTAAGAACTGGTGCAGCGTTGTTTAACGCAGGTGGCAACGGACCCAGTCTAGGCCTTTTCGCCTGCGATTGTCTCTGACCGTTTAAGTCCAACGTTAGACTTCGCTTTAGCTGTCCCATCATACTGTCACGATTTGCAGCAGCGTAGACACCGCTCTCCTCGTAAAATGTTGGCTCCATTGTAGAGTTTCGAACCATTGAATCGGAGTTTATTTTATACTATAATAAAATATCAGATCGATATATTATTTTATTAATATTGTTTATAAAATGCCTAAGGCAAGTCCAGCACTCAGCAGATCATGCACTGATATATATATATTCACTACGAATAAGTAACATCAAGTTCTTTTATTTATTATCATTTGAATGAAGCACTGCAGTTTATTATAAATTTACACGTACATCGTTGATAAAGATTTATGGTTTATGCTTATCAATAGGTAATCGTGTTTAAAATAATGCGGTATCTTTTGATTATTAATTACTATTTTTTTATTTTTTTTTTTATCAGAGACGAAAAGCCCTCGTGGTCGGCCAGCTTTTTAACACGAATTTAAAATTCCGTACCTCGAGTGTTTAATAACGTATGCAGAAAATCTTTATTTAATGAAAGTACAACACGCGGTCTACTCTCGTCGACTGTCAACACAACAATGACTCACTACACAACAATAAACAGGCCTTGCACGCCCTTGCAACGTATCTTTTTATTTTTCTCGCTTTACAGGCGTAATAATAAAAAAAAAACCCGCGATATCAGCCCCGATCCGCACGGCGCAACGTCTCGGCAACTTGTGAACACCCAACTAAACTTACAGCCTTATATCCCGTGACTCACTGTATCTAAAAATAGCCATGTCCTCATCGTAGACCGCTACGATTGGTCGACGGTGTCGACATACCCCGGCTCCCATTCGCGGTACCAGGAATCAACTAACGCATGCGTACACAACTTTACGTTCGAATTTGTTAGTGGAGGGAGCATTTGAACCGCCGCTTAACGGGCTACAATCTATACTACCTCTCGCTCTGTCTATATGTGTGTTTTACACTCTCGGACCAACTCTGTTTCTCATCTCTATACCTCACTCTCTATATATCTATCTTTATCTGGCTTATTTTCCGCACTTATTTCTCTCTCCGGCGCCGACAAGTCCGGACAGGCACCGGCATCGGCTACCCCAATGCACAGGACATCGGTATTCACCCTTATAGTAGTAATATTACTCTGTAGGTATAGCTAGGCATCGGAAGAAAGACCCTTTCCTTATCCCCTACAGACTTTCGTTTACGGTTTACTATACGTGTATTATAGTATGCTATACAGATATATTTGAATCGCAAATTTCCCGCTTTGAGTAGGCGGTGGTTTACCGAAGGGTGTATGCCTGCCTAGGTGGATTCGTATACACATTTATTACAGATATATACATACACGTTATATATGGATATGTATATCCTACATACACACAAGTGCAGTGGGCGAGAATCGAGAGAGCAGCATTGGATAATATAACGTATAGGTATATAGGGGGCAGAGGATATCACGCCCGATTATCGCGGCTATACACAACAACGAATAAATACGCTGCAATAATATAAATTTTTTATTATTGTTACGCTCGGGTTCCGCGCACAGACACATACCTGTAACATATTTACACGTATACATGAATATATACATACATATATACGTATATGTATACCTTGCCTCAACTTTAAGTGATCAATAAAAGTTTGCGAAGCCTTCATAGTTGTATTAATAGACCCCTCTTCCCCTCGTACCGATAGGTACTACATACTTACCAAAAGAAATTCACGTATCATGCAATATCGAGCATTTCGAAATGTATCAAGTTTAACCCCGCTACCTACCCTCGATATTGTATAGTTTCGTATTAAAGTTTTATCTCACAGTTTATTGTCATTTATAGACAAACAAATTTATCCATAATATTTTATCCTATGTTGAATTGTGTGTGTTTTTTTTTTTTGTTTTTGTTTTTTATAATTATCGTTTCACATTGTATTACAAATCGAAAATTAAGAATCTAGGTAATGATGGGACTCAAACTATACGGAGTAATGCCCCTTTAATCAATTTCAACTCTGCTAGTCGCGTTTGAATTGAGACTTGGACGGACGACTGTTCGAAGCGTCGGTCGGTGGTTGGCGGCGGATGAATTTAACGCCGTTTTCATCTGTGTATAGTCTGTTATTATTATCGTTATAGAACATATATAAGTACAAACCTACGTTTTACGTCCGTATGTATACATACGTACGAGATATAGGTATATACATGTTTTGCACACGTGTCCAATTTTTCGTAATAATAATAATAATAATAATAATAATAATAATAGTAATGATGATAATAATTAGAAATACAATAATAACCCCCCTTTAGTTTGCATATATGATAATTGTATAATTAATTACTTCGTTAGATTAATTAAAACTAATGTAACCTATATGATAGTTTTAATAGTATTTTATAGACACATTTAAAACGGTTAGATGTTGAGGTTATAACGGAGTTATAAAATTAATATCAATTTATTTAATATTCAAGACTGTGAGATCGTTGTTTCAATATTAAATATATCATATCGTACCGAATTTTAAGAGTCATTAACACACATACCTATATCTCAACCTTTATACTTAAGATTATAAAATCGTCGTCCAAGATATTAGACTGTATATAGAAAACATTGTAAATAAATGATTGATTATTTATTGATAAAAATTTTTAATCAAGTAAATATATCGAATCTTTTATCCGTATAAGAAAATATGATATTGTCAAAAGTGTTCGAGCTTTTAAATATCGAATCTTCTTTTATATCTTCTTTTATATTATTCTAATGATTATATATAGATTTTTTTATTTTTTATATAGATACGTACATATGTGGTAAATAATATGACCCCTCAGGCATTTATGGCGTGCCTGTGGATCGCAAAGGACTATGCTTTTCAATGCTATAACAGCTAGGTTGATATAAGGTGTATACTATGATGGAATTTTTATTACTGCCGTTGATATTGTCGTGCAGTCGATGGATGCACGTTGTATGGATACAACGGCCTTGTACTACAGACCTATTTAGGTATTATATCGGAGAGCTTACTTAGTCGAGTTGGTCAAGATCTATTATCTGCGATAAATCAGTACGGGATTAATTAAATTTATATATCTATATATATATATATATAAGTATAATTGCGGGTAATTTAATGCTGGAATGTGAAACGTCGACGTCGTATATCCATAAAATCAACGATCGTTGCTGCAGTATGAATTTTGGAAATGAAAATGTGTTTATTTAAACAGGAATTGACTTTTTACATTTTGTTTTGCGATTTGAATGAAAGATATTTTTTATTTTTTTTTTAAAGGAAACAGACCTTGACCGTTTTTGAGACTAATATATTGATTAACGAGCCGTATCGTACCCCCTCGATTTGTTGTTTATGCAAAAACTATAAACTCGGGGTATTTATACTCGTTAACAATGGATGTTTGTTGGGATAAAATTTTACCGTATATGTATATACATAAGTCGATATACATATGTTAGTATAGATGAAAAATAATATTATCCGCACGTGTTGTTATTGCTTGAAATATTCTAATCACTTTTCTAACAGTTTAAGTATAGGTACTTATAAATAGCGATAATCCAAAAGGGTCGGTTTCCGCTCTCGTAAATATCGACCGATATTTCAGGTAAATTGTTTACCAGTTGATGCGTTTTCTTGCGGGGGGGGGGGGGGTGGGGGGATTGAGTATTGAGGATCCTCTTAATTGTTCAGGGGGATATACCTATGTTCATAAATTTGAACAGCTGTTATTTTCAAAACTGAAAAATAAAAATTAGTAAGAAAAAAATAAAAAAATAAAAAAAATATGGTAAAGATATGATATTCTAACGTTTTACATTTCCATCGGGAAATCATATCGCAATTTGATTGTTTCAGAAAGCGAGTCTGCGTTTCCGCGAGTTTTAATTAATTATCTCTTATATAGTGACAATGAGAGATAAGATTTTTCTGTTTATTATAATTTATTTATACATTTATTATCATTTACATTCATTTATATGTGACAATATATGAATTCACATTTTACTTTATTAATTGTAAATATTTATATTATAAACTGTTGATTTACTTGCGCGTGTTTTCTTTAGGCAACGCGCGGTCTTCATGGATAAATGTGGGCGGTTTAGCCGCTCGATGCCAGCTGGTTTTTTAATCTAGAAATTAAACAAACATTATTCATTTCGGGTTGAACGTTATCCACTTTTGGCTTTTGGCAAAAACTAGAGAAGGTTAAATCAATCAGAAACTGTTTTTTAACATTTTTTTTTTTTTTGTTGGCAGACATTTTTCGAGTGTATTAAATTACTTTTCGTTTCCTTTTTGACTGCAGATAGATTTTCATATTGAAAGAACAACTTGAATCCCGAAACGGTATTCGATAAATAAAAGTGAAATTTTCTAGTCAGAAAAAGCAATTTTTTTGAAACAACATTATTACAACGATTATCTTGTGTTAAAACACATTTATATTTATATGTATAATTAGATCAAATTAGTTGTAATGTATGCATGCGTGCATGGAAAAGATTAGATTAAGTAAGCGAAGTGAAATAACGTTGTGTATACACATTTCTGTATCTATTCAGCATTGAATCATCATCACACGTTGTTTAAACGGTTCCTTATCGCTTCTGTTCTTTTCTGAGCTATTAAAAAAATTCTACTACAACATCTAAAGAGTGAATTAAAACATTATGCAATATATTTCTATGTGATAAAAAAAACAAATAAAAAAAAAAAAAAAAAATTTATTTTCTTAATTCCGTAAAACTGACCAAGTTACTTTTTTATTTATCGTACGATTTCCCGCCACTAATTATTAGCCTCTAATAAGATTAAAAAGTCACACTTTCGCGACATCTGTTATCATTCAAATCGAAATATTAAAATGCTGGTAAAAACGGAAACTGCTACGCTACTGGTTGATCACACTCCTACTTACCGCTTGATGAAATTGCTCGCTTTAATCTCTGCCGGTAAATTTGGTCTACAGAAACTTACGAGATTTATAACAAGCGAGACCACGTATTGATTAGTACCAAAAGTCAACTCTAGGTCTCGCATGATTCCCGCAACAGATGTTATACCATCAGTGTTGATATCTGGTTTCGCTGAGTATTTCGACGTTCGTGTTGTCAAAATGACTGACGAAGAACAACTTTTAGCGCTGAAAAGTTTGTATCAAGAATTACAGCAATTATATTTACTTCTTCGCAGTGTGAGAAGTGACTTGACGAAGATTACTGACAACCTCGAGACGTTGGTTGATTAGTAATATCGTCGTTAATGGTCCTTTTAAGGACCCAAAAATAAGCAATTGATAAACTAAGTAGGCACAAGCCACCACATTGAAACATGTCAGGATGAACTAAGGCCTGTACATGAGGCTAGAGGGGAACGATTCTGATTGTGTGAGAAACGATGTATCCTCATTACTGAACTACGTTGTTTGCAACTTACTGATGATCAACATAACTCTAACTTTAATCTTCTTATCTCAAAGAATTGATAAAAATCGTTTTTCAAACAATTGAAAGATAGTTCTCGAGATCGTCGTTACGAATTTTAATCACATATAGGTTTTTAGTTTTAAAATAAGATGATTGTATTTATTTACAGGAGCAAGATGACTGGAGTGTTGGGAAATTTTGAAACAATATACACGAAGGACACATTCATGGAAATAAATAATAATCACGAAAATTCAATTGTGGATTCAAATGCTAGTGGGAGTGTTAATAAGAAGTCAAAATGCGCGGGAAAACGAAGGAGCTTTTCATTCAAAGAGAAAATATTTATTTTAAAAGAATTAGAAACAGAATCCATAGCCTCTGTGTGTGATAAATTCGATTTGAATGATCGTACGTTGCGAAATTGGACAGCAAAAAGAAAAGAGATTGAAAAAGCTTTCGAAAAAGAAAGCTTTCAAAATCGTAAAAAGAATAGAACGATAGCTAACGAAGATGTGGAAGACGCTTTATACTCGTGGTTTATTCAGGCTCGAAAAAACGGTGTTCCAATCTCTGGAACAATTTTGAAAAACAAGGCTTTAATGTTGAACAATGAATTGGGAGGCAGTGAGAGTTTTAAAGCAAGTGAGGGTTGGCTTAGCGGATGGAAGTCGCGAAAAGAAGTTCGATTACCCAGAATAAACGATAAAAAATTATCCGCCGATTTAGAAGCTTGGATTAATTACAAAATAGATTTCGCCAATGTTCTGAAGGACAAACGATTAATGAGGGCACAAGTATTCAACTTAGACTCGATTGGATTGTCGTACAAGTTACTTCCGGCAAAATCAATTACCAAAAATGATAAAACTCAAGCTTCTGTATTGAGAAATGAAAAAGATCGTGTGACGATCGGCGTTTGTTCCAACGCTGATGGTTCTCTAAAATTGCGACTAGTTATTGTCGGGAAATCGGCTCATCCTCGAACGATAAAAAATTTAAACAAAGACAGATTACCAGCTTGTTATAAAAATGAAAAAAATTCACTAATGGACGTTGTTATATTCGAAAATTGGTTCAAAGACGAATTTGTACCTAGAGTAAAAGAATTTTTGATAAAAAAAAATCTTCCAATAAAAGCTTTGCTTGTGATAAGCAACTCCAACTATCGTTACAATTTTATTAAAATAGGTGATATCGAAACTATGTTTTTACCGGAAAATGTTAAATCGATTATACATCCCGAGGAGGAAACGATTTTAGAAATATTAAGGAGAGACTACAAGTACGCATTAGTCAAATCTATTTTTGATGCACAAGAAAATGGAATCTGCCTTCATGATCATTTGAAAAAAGTTACAATCAAAGAAATATTATTTTGGATCAGTATGGCATGGGAGGGGATAAGTTCAACCGATATTTATAAACTTTGGACCAAAATCTGGCCTATTGAAACCGAAATTTGGACCTTTGATACCAAAATTTTGCCCATTAAAACCGAGAAAATAGTATTTCGTAAAAAAAGTATAACGAATGAAGAGATTTTTAACATTTTACAAAGCATTAAAGGGTACGAAAGTACGAATGAAAATGTCGTTAATGATTGGATAACGGCGGCTGAAGATTGGGGTACATTTATTTATTTAATTAATTTATATAGTTAGATCAATTTAAGGCAAAAATGTATATTAAAAAACAAATTCTTTTAGAATAAATGTATATTGTTAAAATATTTTCAGAAAAAGAGAAGGAGTTTTCAGATTTGCAAATAATAGCCCAGGTAGGACGTCCGAACGACAAAAGGATCTGATTTGAACCTCGATTTTGAACCCTAAAGAAGAAATTTGAAGATATAAGAGAGATTTGATTTTTTAATTTTCTGGACAGAGTTTTGATATTTTGTAATTGATAGTCTATAAAAAATTTTCTACACAAAATTTTAAATGTATAAAGTTGTGTTATTTTGTTTCTTTTATTGTCAGTAAAATTCTTGACAAACATAAACTGAGTCTTTTTTTTATCAAATGAACGCTAATCATCAATCCCATTTCCTTCTTTATTAATTTTTCAATGTTTCATTCTCCATAATTTGATTCAAAACGTGCTGAAAAAAAATAGAAAAAATAAATAAAACAAAGAAAAAAAAAATTGATGAAAATGGATTCAAAGTATTCTCTGAATGCACCCCAAATAATTCAATACGTGAAGAATATTCGGTGATATAGAAACTGCAATGATAGAGCAATAAAGAAAATAAGTCATCGATTTACAATATACAACCTATTTATTATTTACAACAACGTATGTACCAATCATTAATTATCTATATAATATATATATATATATATATATATTTTTTTTTTTTCACACACTTTACAAAACGTTTATCAGTCGCTCGTGTATATTTACATTTCTACGGATTTCTCTTTTTTTCCTTTTTTTTATTTCTCGGTTTTATTAAAAATTTACTTAAAAAACTCTTCGCTTTCATATTACACCGTTACAGATTCCGATAAGTACTTTTTCTTCATTTTTTTTTTTTTGTTCTTTCTTTCAACGAAATATGTAATTACTACACAGAGTGAGTAGAGAATCAGGCCGATTTATCAGCCGTACAATATCAATCAATCATCAATTGTAACAAATTTATCAGTCACATCATGCCAATCCATAAAAAAAACGAATAAAATTTAAAAAAAAAAAAAAAAAATATAATAATTTAGTGATGGAACTAAAATAAAGAGTCAAGCGTTGGCATTTGAAGAGTAATTTTTTTTTTTGGTTTTCTTTAAGACTATGTTTTTTCTTTTTATTTCTTCGGTTTTATAGACAATAAAAAATTTGTTCATACATTTCTTAATTCTCTAAAGAGATAAAGATAAAATTATTTATTTGAACGGTTTAATTTCCGCAAAAAAAAAAAAAAAAATTTGACTTCTCTTCTTTAGCCAACCCTTGACACCGTTCTCTCATTCTGACGCTATAATTTGTTTATTTATTTAATTGTTTATCAATTATTTAATTAATTAATTTATTTCTCTTTATTCTCTTATTTTTTGGTACCAAATGACGTATACTTTCGCGATCGTTCTCCATACAGGATTCAATTATTATAATAATAATTCGAAGAATTAACTTGATTCTTACTTTATGTATAATTAATTATTATTTATTTGAAGGTGCGCGTATTATACGCACTGAACGCTGTTTGTCTACGAGCAAACGTACAGGTGGCACTGGTGAGAGAGAGAATTCGAATTTTGAATAGACATTTAAATGGTTCCCTGATTAGTGATTACCCTAATTCCATTCACATATATTCTTTATCTGTCTAGGATATATTTATTTATTTATTTATTTATATATCTATTATATATATAATTATATCTAAATCTTTAGACACATAGACGCAGCCTCGTCTGAAATAAATTCAGGAAGTCGTGTACCTAGTATATGTAATAATATATTATTATATATGGTTTAGTTTATATTTTATTTATTTATTTTATTTTTTTTTTCATATATTTTTTAATATAAATCTGAACAAAAATTGATTTCAATATTTATAATTTATAATAATTATAATAATGGAACAACACGCATATTCGGACGTTGCACAATCATTGAATAGATCTGTATATTATATACATACATATCTATATATATATATGTATATATATAATATTGTATATTATAACTTAAACACGATACGGAAAATCACCTGCATATTTTTTATTTTATTTTTTTTAATTCATTTATTTATTTATATATTTGTTTATCTATTTGTATATATATATACATATAATATTTATATGTATATTTTTTTTTTCTTAATTTTTTTGTTCTTTTCTTTTTTTTTTTAAACTTTGTAAATATATTTATATCTAATGTGTTATATTTTCTTTTAAAAATTAAAAACAATTACGTCTTATATTAAATAATAATAATAATAATAATAATAATAATAATAAAAAAGCATTATAATTAATTGATTAATTAATAATAATAATAATAATATAAATATCTCGCCAGCGAGAAAACAAATAATTAAATATCTAATAAAAATAGATTTATCCTAACTACAATAACGTATTTTCATTTTGGCTTGCAGATATACGTAATAGGCATTTAATAAAACCGTCCAATACGTTTTTTTTTTTTTTTAACAATCGTTCGAAAATAGATTTCTATATCTAAACGAATGAGTATGCAATTAAATATATTGGACTACGGTGAAAATAGAAATTCGAAATCAATTTTGTATGTCATTACATTGCCAATATTGAAATAGTAAACGATCTAATTTCTAGGCCAAGTTAAATGCGTGCCTGTATCATTTTATTTTATTTTTATTTATTTATTTATTTTCTTCTTTTCGGCTATACCTATATACTAGATAAAAATTGGACGATGTATTAAGTGCCCATTTATATCTATTATATACACACATACCTATAATAGCCAATTTTGAAATAATTATTTACGTTCAAATATCTTACTATTAGATATTTTCACATATATAGAATACAAATACATATAATCAACTTCATACAATATAATATAATATAATAATTTAAATATAATATAATTATAAATTGTATTATTATTATTTTTTTTATTATTTCTTCTTTCTTTCTTTTTTTTTTTTTTATTTTATTTATTTCTTTTTTTTTTGGCACATCTCGTCAACTAGGATTACAATACAATAGAATATATATATTTACTTAGGCTCTAATAATATTTATAATATATATATATAGTAATACCAATATAATAGCTAATATAACATACCTACATACGTATTTATTTGTATGTTGCATATAGTATATATATATATATATATATATATATACATAGATATATGTATATACTATACGTATATATTTATTTATATTATAATTTTCAGTTAATCAAACGCGATATATCATGTCGACGATCTATTTATTTAATATTTATACACCTACAAAATTATAAGAGGAAAATAATATAATGTTCTGTATATAGGTATGTATATTGTTGTTTAAAAATTTGCTACCCTATTACGATCACGGTTATAATTAAAGAGAATTTATTTTACCTTCTATATACATATATATATATATATATATATATATATATATATATATATATATATATATATATATATATATATATATATATATATATATATATATATATATATATATATATATATATATATTATATATGTATGTGATTAATTTTCGACAAAGGCCCACGAAAGACTGATGTGAGAAAACTAATACCATTTTTTTATTTTTTTTTTTTATTTTTGTTTTTTTATCAACATAATTTTTCTTGCATCAGTTTTACCTACTTACAGGTGTGTTAAGACATAATTTATTGGCTAAATATATTTATCTTTCGGGGACCAAAACAGATTGTTGATAATTTAATTATTATTATTATTATTTATTTATTTTTTTTCTTTTTATTTTTATCGTCGGGATATATGTATAGTAACAATTTTTTTAAACAACATTTCTGTTAAGTATATCCATGAACAAGGCACTGCTCGACAAAAGGGCTTTAATTGCTAGATTTTTCGTTCGATTTTTCTAAAGCATTTTATTTTAATATATTTTATTTTATTTTATTTTATTTTATTTATTCATTTATATATTTATTATTATACGATTACGTCGTATTTCTACTTTCTTCATTCGATTCAATTTATACCTGTTTTGAGAAATTTATTAGAAAATGGTAAAATGGTAAAATGGCAGGTTTACGTTAGAAGAAATTTGAAGCAGTGTATTATTAAACGAGAAGAAAATTGATAGAAAAAAAAAAAAAAAAACAGAATTTATTTAATTTTACTATCTACCCTGTTTTTTAATTTTTTCTTTGTTTTTTTTCTTAATCAGGGAAAAATTTCAAGTGAAAATCTAGCAATCTTAGTCCGGAGAGATGTTTAAACTCTAGATGGACAGATCTCGATAGATTTTGCGACATTTACATTGTCGGAGAAAACAGCAAATTATTATAGTGGTTTATTTTTTTTATTTATTTATTTTTTTGTTATTTTATTTTTTTTCTTAGGAAAGTACATAAATCTAACTAGGTAATAATTAGATGCTGAACGCTGCTTTGGTTGTTGCAGATTCGCATTGCACAAATATCATATCATATCATAACAGAACTGAATTATTTTATTACAGTTCCACGTTTTATACACAGGCAAAATACTATCTATAATAATATCATCGAGAAATTTTCGCCACCTTTTGAATATTAAAAAAAAAATTATTTTGTATTTTTTATTTTGTATTTTTTATTTTTATTTTTAAAACTAGCAAAAATTGTATAAAAATTGATTGTTCTAAAAAAGGGAGGAGGTGACCGTTAAAGAATAGATTATTAAAAACTATTGTATAATATCTATCATCGAAGGGTGCAAATCCCACACTTTGCTTATAAGTTCTTAATTTTCTGAATTAACTATTTCCTTCTTTTTCTTTCCTTTTATTCTCTCATTTTTTTTTTTCGTATCTTTCCACGTTTACACATCGACTAAAATAAATTTTTACAGTAATTCAATACGTTATTGATCGATTTATTTCGTAAAATATGGCTTGGAGGAGATCTTCGCGTGTTATCTTTGTTGCCCACGTTCCCAGAAAAAAAAAAAAAAAATTAAAAAATTTATTAACCCAAAATCAGTGAACTCAAAATCCGATATTCCCGGGAAAATAATTAATTAATTATTAGGCAATTTATTCATATTTAAAGATAAAATTTCGAACGTTGATTAATAATCGAAGAAATAATAAATTCTTATATAGAACTTGCGAAGAATTTCTTCTCATAAATTAAGGTATAAATTATATACATATTGTTATAATATTGTTTAAATAGTTTTTAAAACGAGTTTCCAAAAGACGACAGAATACTCTCACAGGGTTTAAGCCTGCACATTCGGTATAACGATTTATTATTTTATGTTTAACAATTTACAAAAAAATGGTCCAATTTGCTCCGATATTAATTTTGTGCATCATGTACAGTTTACGTAATGTTTATTAAAAGTTGAAATTTATTATATCGTGTCAATTTATAATATGATATATATTATATGTAATAATGTGTTTAAGATTATAGCCAATTTTTTCTTTTTCTTTTTTTTTTTTTTTTGCTTTACTTTTTTATTTATCTCTATGATTTGTTCATTAGACGGATAAAAATTGTTAATCATTGATGGTAGAATTATTAGAATTTATATATACCTACATGTTGATCATATTGTAAAGAATAATTAAATTTTTTTTCGCGAAACACAAGAATTTTCTTACTATCTTTTTGTTCTTTTTTTTTTGTCGTTTTTTAATTTGTTTTTTATTTTTTTTTTATTCTCGTATGATTAAAACGTGCAATTTCATTTATTTGGTTTTTTTTTTTTTTTTCATTTTTTTATTCGATCACAAATCCAACAACGTTCCTGCCTCTCTTTCATTCGACAAAATATTTACGAACACAGTAATGCCAATTATGGATACAGAAGAGCATACATTTGATTTTTTTTTTTTTTTTGGACCCTTTGTATAGAGTTTAAATATCATTATTAGCGATGGAACAACTAAATTCAAAATATATCACGACACCCTCGATTCGAATCGCGCGATATCTGTCAAAAATAATTTTCATACTTTCAGTACCTAACTATATGAATAATCGAAAAAAATTACGATCCCAAAAAGAAACGAAAAGTAAAGAAAGATGAAATGCTCATTTTGTTCAGTTTCGTTTTCTTTTTTTTTCTTTTTTCTCACCAAATTTAGGGAATTTATAAATTTTCATAATGATGATAATCAGATGATGGTCCCAGGGGATCGTGAATTTCCGAACAGTCCCACCGCTAACTACAATTACGTAATAATATAACAATATTTATAAGATATTAAATTTCTTAAATTTATGACAAAATGATTAACGTACATAAATGTTAATATTTTTATTTTTTTAATTTTTTTTTTCTTTTTTCTCGGTACCTGAGGCACTTCATCGTAGGTAGCACAACCTAGACTATAATCCTCACTTTATAATTTTTACTTATTTTCTTAACGGATCATCAACTGATCCGTTCTCAAGCTCATGGGGGGGGGGGGGGGGGGAATGGGCTGGACGAGAGATGTCATCTGTACAATTAATGTCGACGTGTTATTTTTATGCACCTGTTTTTTATTTATTTATTTATTTTTTTTAGTGTTTTTTCTTTAATTTATTTATTTATTTATTTATTTATCCGGTGTGGTCCCGTGTGCAATAAAATCCGAAGAGAGCATATCAAAGATGACTCCGCATCATCTCGTCATAATTTTTATCGTTAAAATCTCGCCCCGATTCATATAGACACGAATAAACAAACAATAATAATCAACTAGTATTATCGAGTGTTATAACGGAATACACCTATTTCTTTTCTGCACAGTAACGGATCTGCAGTCAACTTTACCAAGGCTAAAACTCTCCTGTTTCAAAGTTTCTTCAACGGATATTTTACTCAATCTTTTCTTGACTCTGAACGGAGTAGAACGTGGTGAAATAATCTCGTATAAATCACTGCTTCGAGCCTGTATCTGGACCCTTCTTCTAGGACTAGTCTTCTCATCGATTGGTATAGCGATGTCAACTTCCGAGCAATGGTTTCTTTCAGGTCTCACATCGTCCCTGTTCAACTTGTCAAGTTCCTTGAGACTTTCGAGGGTTTTTTCTTTGCCACTTTCCACTTCGTCAGACGGTGTGTTAAAAACGTCCGAACAATAGCTCTTAGAATCACAAATCAATCCGAACTCTAAAGAGTTTGTTTCCTCAGTTTCGGAAGGCGGACTTCTCGCTGAGGCTAATGATATGGCTCGGGCTTCCGGCTTAGGTGGTTTTTCATCGTCAGCATAATCCAAAGACAAACATCTCTTCTCGAATAAAGCAGGTCCTGGAAGACTTAGCTCAACGTGAGTTTCTTCTTCCTCTTCCTGTTCATGTTCGTCCTCCTCTCCTGCAGGGTCGTGCAATTGTTTAATCTGCTTATTGCCTGGTCTTCGTATGCTGTTCTCTCGCTCAATTGACAAACAAAATTCCTTGTCAGTGAGCAATATTTTCTTCGGGAAACGTAATGGTGGCATTTCTTCAGCTTTGTCTAATTTCTCTATGGACGGTGTTTTCAGCAAGCTTTTAACCTTCCGTAATTCCGTTAATAAATCCATAGTCTCTTGACTTGGCTCATGGAAGATGTGTCTTTTTGGTTTTCGGAGTGATCTGGTATCCAATTCCTGGTCGCTTTGGTGGTCGATGCTCTTCTGCTTTCTCAGGACTGACCTCACTGTCATTCCGGAGAACCGTGTCCTTGATGAGACATTTTCAGGGTCTAATTCATCGGCAGAATTTCCTTCTCGATCGAGGTGATCGGTTTCTGGTTGAACCGTGGTTTGCCCTTGACAAGGTGACGGCGTTTGGTCAGTTTCCTCTTCACCTTCGACGGACCTTTCGTTCGAAGAAGTAGGGAGACTAATCGAATGCTCGTTCCTATCGCCTTGATAAAGTTGGAGACGAGATCTGACGGAGTTTAATGACGAAGAGAAGCTTTCACTCGGTGCTTTTCGACGGTGTCCAACATTACCCTGATCGTTTATCTCCTCAAGATCTCTCTGTCTAGAGGCGAGGGCCACGTCCGAAGTTAAACTCCGGATTTCGAACTTACTGTGAAGCTGTTTAAAAGCTTCTCTAGAAAATTCTTGGCTGATACTCGGAGCCTCAAATCTCCTTGTGATAGATTCTTGAGATCTTGGAACGGTCGCACGATCTCTTCTTTGATCGCAGATCTCCTGACTTTGATATCTAGAAGCGAAGTCGAATGTCGTAGTGATGAACATTTCCCTGGACAATTTAAGATTGTCCGAAGATATTCCTCGCCTTTCCAAATTCGTGTGATTCTTTCGGCGGGTTGGTCGTCTAGTTACGAGGCTTTGATCACATTCCCGTTCATCCATTTTGTCCAGAATGTCCTCAGAAGTCTGTCTCCTCGTCTGCATAGACAATGGCTCTTCTTCGTCGTCCGAAGTTTTATAAACCAGAGTTTCCCTCTCTTTCGGAAGAGTCGATCTCCCGCTTTGAATAACCAAGTGTCTTGACTTGGTGGGAGATTTTTCACCTGGTCTTAAAACAGCCAGTTCTTTTGGTTTTGGTTCCGGAGAATCGGCAGATATCTGTCTCTTCATCGGTGAGTTCGGTGCCCTTGAAGAATCGGTTCGAACGCTGCGACGATCGAGTGGAGCTTTTAAATTTGGTTCGTTTTTTCTCTTCGGTGAATTTCCCCAGCTGACAGCCTCCTGTGGTGAGCTAAGGCAAGAATTTGACGAAATAATCTCCTCGCTAGACATTATTCTGCACTTTACCAGCTCCGCTACACTTTGGGACTTGGGTTCCGGTTCCACGTACTCATCGGCTTGATCAGCCACTTCTAAAGGAGGCAGAGATGAGGGTCCGGACTCAAGAACATCGTCTAAAGAAGCGCCGCGTAGAGGATCTCGAGGACTTTTTACCGGGCTCAAAGATCCCTTGAAACTATTCAAGTCTTCAGTTTCGAAGGAATACATCTTCTGCAATTGTCCCTTACCGGATCGTTTCCTGAATGAACATCTAGCCTCTCTTGGTACAAGTCTTGGAAGTGGTGGTGTAGGCTCCTGGGCTTTTGGTGAAGATTCGAAGACTTCAAACTCCGGAAGATTTTTAGACGAAGATATCATCCTCGATGGTATATTAAACGTAAATTTATCTACAGTTTTAGAAGGTCCAATCTTTTCTAAAAATGGTTTTTCCACCGCTTTACTAGGCCCGATTTTCTCCAAATAAGGTTTTCCGATAATTCTAGGTGCAAATTTGGACAAAAATGGTCTATCCTCGGTTTTTGATATCCCAATCTTTCTCAAAAATGGTCGTTTCTTTTCCCTCTCTTCCTTATCTCGCTTATTCAACTCCGTTGATTTTTCACTGAGACGTTCGTTACTGTAATTCGAAGAGTTATCACTGCTTTTAGACCTGGCACGTTTGCTTTTCGGATGTGGAGTGAGCGGAGTCCTAGGCGTCCTTGGTGAGGGTTCTGAGGTGTCTGGATTTGGACAAGTTTCATCAAGAAGTGCAATGGCATCTCTCAAATCCATGTACGCCTTTCTCTGCGTACCATGAGGTCGTGGATATTCACCCTCCATGCTGCTATTCTGTGTAGATGGTAAATCAGGCCGGTAAAATTCTCTGTCACCATAAAAGTACTGGAGAGGGTGCGAACTGTGGTCATGTCCGATAACCGGGGGTGTTGCAAGCGGAGTATCGTCCGCGTACCAAGGTGTTACTCTCAGATCATCAGGTCTGGCTGCTGGACTCTGAGGAAGATTTTTTCCCTTTGGTACTGCGCCCTTACTTATGTCAGGGTAACAGAAACTCGCTACGCTATTCGCCCCCAAGAGCATCGGCCGTCTACGGTAGGCTGAACAGGTTGCAAAATGGGGTGGCGCTGGCCTGGCAGTTTCTACAACAATTCGACCCTGAGCACATGGCACAATTGGGTCACCATCTGCGGGAGCTTCCTCGGGGGTTAAGGGAAGCGCGGCGCCCCGTCCAAACTCGATGAACCACAGCTCGTCCCTCAACTCGCTGTCTCACTTCTTTTCATTCATGTCCTTATTCAGATAGTGAAGTACGTAGTGGAGGACCAGATCGTAGCAGTATTTATACTCGGTCTAAAAACCAGATAATTTCTATTAAATATCCCAACCCAGAAGTTCAAATGTCAACATTTTAACAAATCAAAATGATCCTTTGCTGTCAATCTTGTTTAATTTTGACACTGATTGATTGACATGTACAAAATTTCACCCCCCAAGAGGATCTTTATGATTTCTTTTTAATTTTAATGCAAAAAAAGAAAAAAAGAAAAGCAGAATTAGTCTTCCAAAATCAAAAACTGACTTACCATGTTTTCAACCAGTTGAGGTCTGTGTCTCCGGACGGTTTTTACTGCCTGAAATATGTCCACTTCTCCATGCTGGATGACTTGTTCTATGCAGGCATTAGCAGCGCAATATACACCGCAACGACTTCTTCCGTCTGGTGATACAACGGCTACAGGACCATAATCAGTGCGTTGTCTCCATCGTTCTACCATGTTCATAAGTTCAACAAGACTGTTGGTAGATGTAGGAACTTTATGACCCATTGGCCAGCACGTCAATTGAAAAAGTTGGACTGTTTTAGGAGGCGCCTTAACTCCGGCCATCAATTCCGTAAGGGAGACAATTTTCTTGTTTATTCTAAAAACCTGAAATTTACAAAATATTAAGCGAATATAAAACTAGATCAATTTTAGTTTAGGTAATCATCGAAGAAGAAATAATATCTGTTAAATATTTTTAAAATAAAAAATTTTCACTCACCCAAGTCTTTATGTTGGTGTAATGATTGTGGCTGATGTGATCAATCGTAAAAACTGGACCGTATTTTTTCGAGTGTCTACCCTCAGGCCAAAAACTGGGAAAATTCGTAGAGCCTGGTGGTGGGACACACAGTACAACCACAGCTGCGCACTCGTAATCATAAACTAGAGACCAAAACTCGCCGCAAGTGTGCCGAAGCGGCCATTCGGTCACGATGTACTCGCGAGGTTTCGTGTAGCCCTGAAAATATGTAAATATTAAAACATTTGGCAGTACCCTCTTCGCATTGAGTTAATGTAGCTGTAAAATCCTCAGAGTGTTTCTAAAAGCCAGATTTTAATCTCCAAACTAAAAACAAGTTAATTTTTTTCGTTTTCTACTCACGTCGACAAAAACTGCATTTATGTAGTCCGTGAAGCTGTTACCCTGGAAGCTGGTAAGGTATGGTCGAAAGTTGTCAGCTGTAATTGAAAGAAAAACCGCATTTTATTTATTTTTTTTTTGTTTGACTGGTTTCTTTTTAGCTGAAACTAAAAGCGCAAAGAGAGAGAGACAGAGAGAGAGAAAATAAAACTCACGTGGCACGACAAGAACGTCTCTGTTCTTCTCACGATTATCCGCTCTGTGACCACCAGCACAATCACCGATTGTAAATCTCGGCGTCTGTTTACAAATCTGTTGATACTCGCGCTGATATTCATTCATTTTAGTCACAGGATTTTTGACACTCTTTTGCTTCAGTCTTTGGGATAATTCGGAAACTGGGAACCACGATGTTCCACAGATTACATATTCCTCAAGAGTGTCGTAGATGAATTTGTATTGCTCCTAAAAGGAAAAATTCCACCAAATGCCGATATTAAATACTAAACTTTTTAAAATTTGATGATCAGTTTTCCATTTTTTTATTTCCTTCTTTCACTTATTAATAAATGGAGATTAATATCTTCCCAAAGTGACTAACCAGATTTTCTATCAACCCCTTCCTGCTGAGTCTCAATTTTTTAAGGTATCCAAAAACGTCGAATGCATCTTCTTCCTCGGCGAGTTCCATGTTAGCATCAATGGCGAGATAGACGCCTGATCGACCACCACCGTCACTGAGAACAACATGAATTTAATTTCATTGAATTCAACTGGAATAGAATCGGCTCTATGCGAGGGTCTTTGTATGAACGATAAACAAATTATACTGATTTGATTGACGGTCGAACGTGACATAGAACTTTCTGTATAAATTCGAAACGTAATTCACGAATACCTGCTAGTACATGTACCACATACCATCCGTAATTTACTCCCCACTAATTACCCCGAGTAAACAATAGGGTGGTAAGACAAATGTCGCTAGGAGTCTCTTCACAATGTATAAAAGATTGTAAAAAGATCTAAGAAATATCATCAAGAATAGAAGAGAGTTTGAAAAAGAAACATGAAATGGTTACTGCACACGTTATTCAACGTATACGCTGTGACAGTCCAGTACATGCTACATCTAGACGAGTGTAGAGATATATAAAGGAAAGCAGTGAATTGAGAAAAAGAAATGAAAAAATAAAAAAAAAATAAATAAAAATAATCCGAAAAAGCATAAAAAGGAAAAAGAAAATCTAAGAAATACTCACTTGCAGTGCACCACCATTGGTCCTGACTCATTCTTTATTGTAGAACCAACTACAGCACGAACTCTACGCCGGAACTCTAGGACTGCATTGCCGAATGGACACGTGTGAGAATGCCATTCAGTGTAGTGAAACTGCAGTAAAGTTCGTTCCTCGGAAATTTCCTGTAAATTGTTTACGGTTTAGGGTTTAGGTTACGTACGTACGTACATAGAAGTGGATAAACTGTAACGTCGTAATGGATGCAGTCAAATGCCCCCCTAAAACCAGGGGACATTTCAACCGGAAGAATGACCAGAGTATCGATTAACAGATGTTTTGTTTTAATTTAATCAGGAAACTGTTCATAAACCCGTAGAAAATTTGACGTGATCTTTTAGATATTTTAGGGGTGAATTTTCGGTGTTGATTATGTGTTTATCAACCTGTCTACGCATCGTTTTATACCTCGTAGAGCAATAAGTGACGGATGGATTGGCCGATCACGTTCAATAAACCGTCATATAAACTGTCCTCTTCATACGTGTGAGTAGAGACAATGATAAGTTTGTGTTTAGTCTTTAGTTTTACCATTTTTTATTTGTTGGTATAGGTGTAGGTATATCAAGATCCGCCTTTAGAATGTCGTAGTAAACGATGGTTTTCAAAGCTTCAAAAGCTCTCAAGGGTCCTAAGTCGTTGTCAGAGTGATCGATCTTCTCGACATAATGTTATAGGTATGTATGTGTATAGCTCAAGTTGACTGCAACGGGTATATTATGGAGAAATTTTGCTAATTATATATGCTTTGCTTTTTATCGTTGAGATTCTTTACTCCCAAGAGATATGCACACACGAGATTGTACCATATATTATTAAAGTTTTACCTACATGTGTAATTGCAAAATGCAGAATGTATGTTCAAGTTTTATGTTTCTCTTTCTTTGTAAAAGCGACGAAAGGATGAACGAGTTTAACAAAAATTTCATTTCTTTGTTTCAAAAGTGATGAAAATTTTGGTAATTTAATACCGAGCCTCAAAATGTGACGTGCTTTATTACCAGAAGTCTGTTTTTGAGTTTAACTCTGTACGTGCATATCGAGTTAAAAGAGAAAAAAAAAGAATTCTTTTTTATTAATTTTTTTTATTTTTTGTTGCATTCGCTGGGTTAACTTAGGCCAAACTGGGTCAGTTTAGGTTAGATTCAACCCGAGAGCGTGTAGATCATAACATACAGGACTCGAGGCTCTTTTGAAAACAGGGAGACAGTTGAGAGCAGAAATTAACACGAGCTAGTTTCCCCTAGAGAGGAAATATTCCAAAAGCATAGCAGCTCGACGGTTAGGTAGACGACAGAATGACGAAGAAGTAAATATGTATGTATGTATGTATGTACATTGTTCAAGTCAAGCCTTAGAACTTGACCTTTACAAATTGCAGTTACTTTGGCTTGAAAATTGCAATTAGAATTTAATAAGCTCGTAATTTTTTTTATTTATTTCATCAAAATAATATTTTCACTCAATATACCATCAGTCGAGTGTTTCAAATTTCTTTTGCAGTATCGAAAGTTGGTTATACTTATCGCACAACAAGTTACAAGAGTAATACTTCATTGAACTGAAAAATTTCATTCCCTACTTATAAAAGTTAGTTTTTAAACTTCGAAAAGTGAAAACATGATGAATTAACGAAAATTTTTATTGCTCTTTGGTATAAGACTTATTTTAACAAGCCTGAAAGCGTTTAGCACAAGTCGTTAACTGCGATACGGTCTTCAAGAATTATTTTCTTTTTTTTTTTCTATTGGCTAAATAAAAATTTACACTTACTCCTGCCTCGTTTTTCTTGTACAGCCGTATCGTTCGTATGTGAAAATTGGCTAGTTCTTCTTCCTTAAGAACGGATACTCCAATGCCACCGTATTCTTCGTCTTTATCTTTACTCGCTGGCCAGTACTGAACACACATGACCTAAAAACCAAAAATTTTAAACATTATTTAAAATAGAATAAAAAAGTAAGCAAAGTTACATAATTTCCGAGTGCAATTTTCACTGTGAATTAGATTCGGTAGAAGAATTTCATGAATTTTTCACAATCAGGATTTTGCAGTGCAGATTAATCCTCATCTAAAACAAAAAAAAAAAAAACAAAAAAAAAAAACGAAAAAAAGAAAAGAAAAAAGTAAACGTAGAGAATTTCTACCCGATTGCCGCTTAAAGGTGACCCCCAAAGATTTACGAGCTCATTTTATCAGCGATTCTCCAGAGTAATTTCTGAACGAAAAGACGACCTTTCCTCTTCCCTCTTTCCTCTTTCGCAAATTCCAATTTTGACCAAAGATATAATAGCCTTTCCCTTTCCGAAACTCTGGTTGATACTTAATTAACTCATTGTATTCGACGTTGACATTGACGTTTCGCGTTATCGTTCACGTTCGCGTTCACGTTGACGTTCACGTTCAGTTTGGCGCCGAGATATTTGGCGCCAGGATAGTCCATGTAATCATATATATATATATATACCAAAGCGCCAGAGCGCGACATGGTCTGTATATACTTATATACCAAGCCTCGGTTATCCTCGATTAATATTTGCTTATATATATGTATATATGTATATACATACAAGTACATAAGTTAACTACGTGCTCGCTGCGTCATACATGTGCGAATTTTATACGCAGTTAGGTAGGAGAATTTATCGGTAGATATTAGATATCCGATATCACGTACTGTGCTTACCTACCTTTATACAGTTTACGAACCCGCAGAGCATGATATTGAGACAGTCTAATGAAATACAACCACCTACTACCCCTTATACAACCTACGGTATAAAGCTTGTTTAAATTTTGGATATTATACACAGCTGGGGTGCAGAGACTCGTGGGTAGGTATGTATGTACGTACTTATAGGACAGGACATCCGGGGTATAAACTTGGGACAGATATTAGATACTCTTTACTGCATATGCTGATTTTAGATCCTATATACTACACGATGACTAGATACCTTTATTTGTATATAATATATTTCACGTTTTATTACGGTTGCAGAAACCGGTTTTTGTTACACAGGAACAATTTTCGCATTCTTCGTGTCTAAAAAGCGGGCCTAAAGTGATCGCCTTTCAACCAGCAGGCAAGAAAAATCTTGAGCGGACGTAAAAGTGACTTTTACGTCCGCTCCCGATATTTTCAACCCACAACTCCAAAATCGCTTAAAAGTGACTTTATCACGTTTTAGGCGCAGGAAACACGAACATCAAAACCTATGTCACAAAAAATATGGCGTGCATTAGGGGCTTGTGGGTTTCTTTGATTGAATGTGTTTGCAGTACCTACTCGGTCTAAAAAAGTCTACTTTACGCCCTTGATATACAATATACTGATTCTGAAAGGTATCGAAGAAATAGCTGCAGGGTTTAAATCCGAATACTTATTACAGAGTAAACTATACCTACGAGGCTAAGGTTTTCGGTTTGCGATTAGTCGGGTTTCGGCTTGGACTGTGTCGCTAAATTCCAATTACCGTTTACTCTAGGGGTTTAAAACGATCGAAGTCGATTAAATGAAAGTCAGAGTAAGAGAGGGAGTAGAGATAGTTTGATCTACCTACTATAGTTTCTACTGGGAAATCTGTTTAATGTAGGCTGTGTAAAGGACCAAAGGAGACTAAGGTTTGTCCGAAAACAATTCACAACCAAGTACGCCCACACCGTACGTACATACATAGGTATACGTATGTATGTATACATTATACCGCTTCAAAAAAATCGATGATTTTTCATTTTCAAAGAGTAAGTCAAAAATATTGTTCCAAATGACGAAAAAAAAAAATGCTGTCAAAGTTTGAGCTCTTAATATTAATATTAAGAGTTGCCTCATCGCGATTTTCTATTTCCCATCTAAATAACATGGGAAATGGTCTTGTGGAACTTTTTGATTTTTATATCTTGAAAATTAATCTACTTAGAAAGATTCTACACGAGTACTGTTGCTCAAAATTGTACGCTCTAGAAAAAAAGGTCTTCTGGTCTTTTTCGATGAATACAACTGTTACCAAGTTAGTCATGATTAATTATCATTAATAACGAATACACCAACTTGGAAATAGCTAGATTTATCGAAAAAGACTAAGAGACCTTTTTGTAGAGCGTTCAATTCACTACAAAAATATGTTCTGGTCTTATCAGTACACTAATGCGTTGACGAGTTATAAAATTCCAAAGTTTAAAAAAAAAATTTTCCTATGTTATTTAGATGGGAAATAGAAAATCGCTATGAGGCACCTCTTAATATTAATATTAAGAGCTCAAACTTTGACAGCATTTTTTTTCGTCATTTGAAACAATGTTTTTGACTTACCCTTTGAAAATGAAAAATAGTCGAATTTTTTTGAAGCGGTCTAATGTACGTACTTATAAACTTCGTTAACTAAACTCAGAAAGCCAAACTAATACGTGCATGGATGTAACGAGGTAAAACAGTATACGCGAGTTTATAAACAAGAAATTCCTGCATCCTGCAGGTTTGGGATGACTTATTGCTAGTATGCGAGAACAATTCTGGTGCATTAAGTTAACTGAAACAATTCGCACGCTATAGGACTACGTAATTCTCCCTGAATCTTACCTAAACCGTATACTAAAATTGGTATATAATTTAAATCGAATCGAATACTATACCTTGCAGTGTATAACAAGATGATAACAATCAAAAAATTTTTAAATAGGAGGGATTTATAATTTTCGTATTTTATTTTGTGTATCAAGAATTCTTGATACTCTATAATCTGATTTTATTGCTGGATGAAAGAGCTGTAGCTATAATCTGGACATTAATAAATAAGGCTGAGGGTTATATCTGTACGGAATTTCGGTTAGATACGACAAACAACGTTTGTTTTATCGATTTCGCAACGTGACCAGAGATCGCCTCTTTGTGTTTATAGCAGGAATATAACAGACGCAAAAAAAAGAAAAAACGAAAAAGAAAAAGAAGAAGAAAAAATAAAAGTGAAAAAAAATCAGAAAGAGGGAAAAGTGTGCTCGCGACGTTTCACTGTGAAAGAAAAATACCACCGAGCAATTTATAAAAATGGTAGATAAGTACACGTAAGTTTCGTCATCAAACAGAGCTAAAACCTCGGTCTGAATTCATTCGTAAAATGATTGTTAAATAATTTTATTGAAATAGAAAATTGATAAAAATTATTGGAAGTTTCATTTTGGTCTAATTTCGTTGTGATGCAATTAAAAAGTAAAAAAATTTATAGAAAACTACACATACCCTAATAAAGTCGAAAGTTTTGGTCAGCATAACGATACAAGATGCTTGTTCCTGCCAAACCATTCTCCAAAATTCTGTAACGGTATTTTCCATCGGTCCTTGCGTCACTATGTAGGCATTAGGTTTAAGTATACTCTGAAAAAATGTAAACGAAACGATTTAAATTCGGGTTTGGTTTTTATGAACTTTAATTACACCCTCCCTCATCCAGTGGGATAAGAATCGTAAAAAAAAAAAAAAAAAAAAAAGAATTCGAAAACAATTAGAGAGAAACAACAGCGTAATTATTATTTCTCTTTTTTACTTACGTCGACGTAAGAAGCGTTAACGTAATCCGAGTCAGCCTCGCCTTTTATCGTGTCTAGAACAACCCTGTTGTAATCATCTGAAATAAAGCAAAGAGAGTATCAATTTATGTATTCAGGAGCAGTTTTGACTTCCTTAAAGATTGAAGAAGGGACTTTTGGGAGTAAGGTATATAGTCTATAGGTACTCATTACCTCAAGTGATTAAATAAATGAAAGATATTCTAAATTTTGATCAAATAATCGCACGGAGTTAATGGCACTTTACTTTTAGAGTTAGTACAAGTGGCGAATTAAGGAGTTCGGGTTTTAAAATTGTCGTTAAAACTTTATTTTCGTATAAAGTAAAGTTCGTTGAGGCATAGCCGAGGTAGGTATAGGTAGGCAGGCAGACAGACCATGCAGAAAGAGCGAAAGTGATTTTGGCTTAATTAAATTTCTTCAATAGTCCTACGTTCTACCACCCACACAAATTTCGCAAAACGAATTGATTTTTAATCAAACTTTTATCTAACTAAGAATTCTACGATAAATAAAATTTTAGTCTAGAATTGAAATTCGAGTTATATATTTTTTTAAATATGAATTTCATACGAAAAATTTAATCAATTTATGTATATATAAGAAAATTGAATGGGAAATATATATATATATATATATATATATATATATATATATATATATATATATATGAATATATATAACAAGAACAAATCTCAGTGACAAATTTTATCCTAATTGGTTTCATACCTAATACTGATATAGATATACCTTATACGTCCTTGTTATACGCAGCTTGCGGATTATACGCCTACGCGTAAGTCTACAGATTATGATGCGTGAGCGTAGATATACCCTATATTAGAGGATAGACGATGATAACCATTCTCTCTGATAACCCCCTCGCATAAGTTATTAGATTGTTATATTTTTTGTGCGAAAGAGGGAAAAAATAAAAAAACTTAGTCTTGGTTATTTTTATCTTAGAAATGTGTTAATGAAGCAAAAAATTGTGTCATAAGATCGAATAGAATTTAACGATAACTATGTATACAGATGTATGTATATATTTCTCTATGTAATGTTGAACTTGAGATGTCTTACGATTTTATTTTATTTTTTTTGTTTTTTTTTGTTTATGAAAGAAAATTCTAGTTTTTTATATTATGATTTTCAAATTTTCATTGTGGTAAATGTGCGTGTTTAATAAACGTATATACCTATATAACTTAAATAAGGTAAAATAAAATCGAATAACAAATGATTTTCTGCAATGACCGAGATATCGAGGATGAGGTATAAGGGAAGGGAATCTTTTTCCAACCAACAAACCGGCTCACTGATTCGTGAAAATGCTCAACCGCGCATAAGTTTATGTATCTAAGAGACAAAGAAAGGACGAGAAGAGGGTGACGCGAACCACTTGCTCTGATATCAGACTGCAGTAGATTAAATATACAAAGGAAAAAAAAAAAAGAAAAATAACAAGTTGGAAGAACAGTTTTTCGAGGTACTTTTTACTTTTCATCGGAAAGAAAAAAAAGTATAGGTTTATCAGGGGAAGAAAAAGTATAAAAAAAAAGTAATGAAAAACCGTACAAAAAAAGATTAAAATTGAAAATTTCGCATAAAAAAAAAATGCCCTATTTATTGACAAACAACAATTTTATACAGTGAATTTCATTCTGATTAGATCAGGGTATATTTACAATTTTTATGTTGTCATTGGCAAGGAATGTCCTATATATATATAAAATGAATCACTCAACTCGGAAGAACATAATCTTTCATTTATAAAGGTAATACAGAGAAAAAAGTATAGATTTGTCGGTAAAACATCGAAAATCGATTCATTTCTGGTAGAACCGGAAGTTCAAATTAAACGAGACATGGCAAATTTTCATGCCCATCATTTGGTTGTAAAGTCCTGTAAATTTCAGATTTTTTCATCGATCCGTTTCCGAGATCACCGCGCGAGTTTGTCGAACAGACCGACAGACAGACCGAAGTCTTTCTAAAAACCTGTTTTTCGGATTCTAGAGGCTCAAAAACGTGAAGATTCGTTGAAATTATCACAAGTCACTTTTCGGCCAAAACCAATACCTTTTTTATATCACCGTGGGTGATGAAAAGTGGGAACACAAAAAATATATGTATTCCCATTTTAATTTCAACGATTTTGTCAACCGTCTAAACAAATTTTACAAAACACCGGAAGTGCTCGATTCAAAATTTTATTTATTTTCATGTGTCTTGGACTTGCACTTGCACATTCATTTTACTGATCAATAATAACAAAAACTTCAATTGGTTTTCAACACAGACAAGATAAGCAGCGAGTAATTCTGAAAAAAGATCAACTTGAGGGGGTAAAGATCGATTTTCGTTTTTTGTTTTTGCATATTTTGATATTCAAATCTTTCTTGCGAATTTCGAGCCTAGTTGTACTTCGAAATTCCAAAAATTGACGAAGTTACAGTCGAAAATGTACAACCTTGCGAACGTGACCTGAGCTAGTTCCCAAGTCGTTGGACATAAAATCTCGAAAATAAATTCAACGATGTAGATAAAAATTGTATGAGAGATGCACAAAAATCACTATCTACAACGTGTCGAAAGTGGATTTTCGAAATAAATTTTCAAAGCAAAGATAATAAATCGGTTCTGACGTAACACAGAGTGAAATAGAATTTTATAATACAATTTGAAAACGATTTTTTTTCTTCATATTCTATTCCCGATATACTGAAAAGAATATCTTCCAAAATTATAAAATTCACAGAACTTGTATTTCAGAAAAATGACGTATCCGGAAACATCGTCAGCAACGAGAGGTGTGTCAAGCGCACGGCCGCACATTTTTTATTATAACTTCAACATTTCTTCGAATATTTAAACTTTTTTTAACTCAAATCAAAGCCAACGAATCAACGATTAAATAGATAATAAAAAAATTGTCGTATCTATTGTAGTTTCTTTCCCACTCAGATTTGAAAAAAGTTCTATTTTTGGGCTATAACTTACCCCATTAACGATTTTTTTAACCGTTTAAAAAAATTCTACAAGACATCGGAAAATCCCTGTTTATGATTTAATTTACATTCATGTGTCGTCATATCAATACAGTTTTTGATTTCTTCACTTGAAAATTCGTTTAACTGATTAATGGGAAGAAAAACTGCATTTCGTTTCAACCCAGACAATAATATATTAAGAATTTAGTAATTATATGTATAATGATTAACTTACATGGGATACATCTTTGATTTTGATTCTTCTCTTTATTTACACTCTTCATCGCATGTCTGCAGGAGTGTGTCTCTACCTTAACCGCAGTCTGAAATCAAAGAGAATAAAAATGAGACATAGGTATAGAAAAATTTCCATTAATTTATTGACTTTTCGTTGTGAAAGAGAACTAGACAAAAAAAATAGACTTTGATGTAAATTTTATCTCATGTTTTATGCTCTAGGAGAAGTATAAAAAAATGAGAATGAAGATACTTAGTGAAGATAGATCCACACGCTCTATTTCTGATCCGAGAAATTTTCCGGATGATAAAACGTCGGGAATTGTATTTCCCAAACGATGTATATAAAGTGTATGTATATGTATGTATGTACATATTGTGTAACTATGTATAAGTGCAGTACATGTCATTGAAATAAATGGTGATCGTGAAAGGAACGAGTGACGTCATGAGATCCCTAGACACGACACGTTAGACACGTTTTTTGCACTTTGTTATAGCACATGACAGTAGATTTTTTGGACCTTCGGGAGATCGCTGCAGAGAATGAGAGATTGAAGATACCGAATAGCCGCGATGGTGTCCATCAATCTTCTCCGCGAAAACGAAACTCAAGATCTCTGCCAATTCACGCTCACTGATCACCTGGGCAATGGGATATATTCGCGATTAAATTGACTGAAATCGAACAACGATTATCAATCTCGTATATATATATATATATATATATATATATATTTTTTTTTTTCCTTTCATTTTTTCTTTGTCAATGAAAATTAAAAACGCATCTTTATTATCACCTCGTTTCTTTATTCCTTCTGATAGTTTGATTCGAATTATTAGAAGTATCTACACTACACAAAAAAAAAAAAAATTAAGGCAATGTAATTTTCGATATTCTTCGAAGTACAAAAATAATAAACGTCAAGTCTTGATGAATGAATAATGTCTTACGTTAAAACGGGCCAAGTGCCAAAAACAAAATTTTACAAGAGAGCAAGGAAAAAAAAAAAAAAAAAAACGGTACCATATTTTTAATTCTTAACGAATTCTATTATGAGATTCATAAGAATAGAACAACGTATGTCTAATCAAAAGCCGTATTACTGAAAGTGAAAAAAATTGCTCTAAGTTTAAGAATGCAAATTTGAGAAAATAAGTAAAAACTAAAACAGGACAAGTCTGCTAAGCGTAAGACTAGTCCCAAACAAAAATAATTTAAAACTGAAAATCTTCCCAAAAAATGAGTAAAAAAAATTAGTTAATTAATAGAAAAAAAAAAAATTTCTATCCAAATATTCGCGGCAATAATTGAACCTAAGCACATGCAATAAAACGTTTCATATTGTGTGAAAAAAATTGGAGAGCAATTATTGGTGTGAAATATTCCAAATGATAAATAAATAAAATGGTGTTAAAAAAGGGATAAAAAACATTTAAGGATAAAACGGAGACTCGTGAGGTTGAGATAAACCCAGGTGTGGTTAAGTTGAAATAATAAATTGAGGTATTTACAAAGGATGACATTTTGACGCAGTGCGTCGTCGCGACGACTGTCCAGCAAGAGAAAATTGCTTCCGCGTGACCATTTGAAGCGACCTATTTTCTCGCATTTAGTAAAGTTTAGTTTAACCCCGTCTTGGGTTAACGCCATATATATGTATACGTATGTATGTATGTATTTTACATAAACATACGTACATACGTACATACTAATATTAAAAAAAAAAAAAAAAAAAATGACAGAGATGAAGAGAATATTCGTGTGGATTAAGCCTCTAGAATTTCGCACAGTAAAATCTGAAGTGATAATTCTCTTCCATATCGTCTGCAACCTCGTATCTTTTTTTTTTTTTTTTTTTTTTTTTTTTTTATAACGTAAATTTTGATCGTTATAGTGATTATACTCTAGCTTCTATTATATCCTTGCCGGATAAATTATTAACCCCGAGTTTGTTCACTGATTAAATTTTGTTACTATATACGGACATATACCTACCTAACCATCTCCCCGCGTCAATCTTATAAACAGATCCTGGAAGATAATTAGTAATCCAATTCACTCGGACTAATTGTTTGCGTCCACCGAGCTATATGCCTCTTTGAAGGCGTAATTTGAATCCCCCTTCCCCCTCATCCCTATAAATTTATCTCCCTTTTGATTATCGAGACTGAATGAAAAATAAAAAATATACAATTACATTCCTACACGGAATAATTTATTGATTTGAGGCGATTCGTAATTTACAAAAACAAAACATAAAAAAAAATAAAGTTATCACCTCGAGTTAAAATATGAGAAAATTAAATTACGTATTTTTGAAAAAAAAAAATAAAAATTGTACATCTGGATATAAGAAAGGGGATTCAAAATTTGTCATTATTCGAATTTCGAACTGGAAATAAAACTTTAAGAATGTGTAATAAGCGATTTTATTTTTTCTCGTTTTATTTTCTAGACTAAAACGTGTCGAAATTGAATCCTTATTCTTAATTGCGACTACTGTTGGAATGCGAATTGCTTCCGTGACCATTTTATGATACCCATTTTCCTGGCTTTTAGTAGACTTTATTCCTCGTTTCTTTAGGGTTCGTTCTGCACAAACACTTGTGTATAAAAGGTCGTTTATATATGACAGTATTGTACAATCAACATCCTGTATCATTCCTCCTTCCATTTAAGGTGGAAGAATTCCGTTGAGGTTCAAAGTAAATTGTGTATCATCAGGGTCAAGCTTCAAACCCTATCTTCATACCCGGAGAACGACCACGCCCGCACAAAGGAACCATGGCTCAGCGGTCAAAAGTTCAAAAGTACCATAGGGACCGCCGAACATACGTACGTACGTATCTACGTTCATATACGTATAAGAGCAATAGAATTAAACGGTTTTATATAAAAGATCGTAAATTTAGATTATTATTAATTTTAAATCAGGATAAAACTTTCCACGATTAAAGATAATTATCGGGTAACGATAGATCGCGAATTTGATTTGAGTTAACAAAAAAGGAAAATTGAAATAAAAAAATAATAATAATAATGAGTGATGGTGGGAATTAATTAGATACAAATTAACTTTAACAACTTGTAAGATTGGATGTGGATCAATTCGGTCGTAAAATATAAGTATCTGATTTGTGGGCAGTCGGTTGGGTAAACTATCGCAAAGCATTTCCACGGTAAATCAGTCAAAGAGCTTTTCCATGTCAACCTTAAAATATCCTTGGAACAAAATCCTGTGGATTAAATTTTTTATTGTTATTTATCTTGCGTAGAATCTAGAAAAGCTTAGTTAGCTTAAAATCAAGGTTTACAGCAGAGCTTTTATCGCAAGTTGAGTTTTCTTATATTAGCTGTCAAAGGCGGCCAATTATTATCGAACAAAAGGAGTCTAGTTCATTATTTTTCCTTTGTTTTAAATAATCTGAAAAAGAAAAAAATTCGTACTTACTTATACTGATCGTACTTTGTTAGGGAAAAATTTCGTCTGTCTGATTTTGCTGATTTTTTTTTTTAAATCTTTTTCTTCTCATTCTTTTTGGCTAAAGTACAGTAAGTCGATTTTTGAAAAAAAGACATCCTTTCTTCAATTTTTCAACGAAGGAAAAAATTCGGTGTGAAAAAGTCTGAGACTAACGTTTCAAGATACCGGAAATAACGGGATTTAAGTAATCTTGAAAAATGATCTTTCATATACGTTAAAAATTAGTATTTTTAGTATGATTCGAATATCGATCAAACGGCATTCGCAGTGATCTACGAGGTGGATCTATTATCTCGTTGAGGATCAGAAAACCTCTTCGTTTATTTGGCTCATCCTTTTGTGTCTCTATACTATCTCATCCATACGAATTCATATACGAATCTAGCCGCACAGATAACGAGAAGGTATTGTAGTTTTCAACGGCACCACTGCGGCCTCTCTGCAATGTCCTTCTGCCTGTAAGTTACTATAAAGGGACTCGATAAGGTAATGGGACACAAAAGATACACTTTGATAAGGATCAAAGAGCCTTTTGATTAACAAAATAAACCAAGCTAGCTCTCTCAATGTCAGAAAGATGGCATAATATTATATAGTGATGAAAATAATTTATAAAACAAGATCCGCATATATAAGAAGGCCAACACCGAAATGTGTATGCAAAAAAAAAAAACAAGCTGGAAGAACAGTTTTCGGAGTACTTTTCATCAGAAAGAAAAAAAAGGATGGGTTTTTCGGGGGAAGAAAAAGTATAAAAACGTAATGAAAAACCGAGAAAAAAAAAGATCAAATTTGAAAATTTCACATAAAAAAAAATGCCCTATATATTGACAAACAACAATTTCATACGGTGCGTTTAATCACAATTCGATCTGGGTACACTTAAAATTTCTTCTTGTCATTGGCAAGGATCGACCTATATATCGACAAACAACAATTTTATAAAGTGCATTCATTCTAATTCGATCTGGGTATATTTCCAATTTTTTTGGTGTCATTGGCAAGGAATGCCCTATATATATGAAACTCTCAACTCGGAAGAATATATTCTTTCATTAAGAAAGGTAATACAGAGAAAAAAGTATAGGTTTGTCAGTAAAACAGCGAAAATCGATTCATCTCCGGTAGAACCGGAAGTTCAAATTAAACGAGACGTCGCAATTTTTCGTGCCCCTCATTTGGTTGTAAAGTCCTGCGAATTTCAGATTTTTTCATCGAGCCGTTTCCGAGATCACCGCGCGAGTTTGTCCAACAGACCGACAGATAGACCGACAGACCGACTGTCGACCGAAACCAATACTTTTCTTATATCACCGTAGGTAATGAAAAGTAAAAAAAATAACCATACGAGATTTCCAAGTCTCTCAAATCCCCGTTGCAGTAGAACCAGTGCCTAAGCCTCTTCAACGCAGTTTATATCAGTAGTGCAGGCCTCGTAGTGATCAGCCAACAGTCTCGTTGATATCTTCGCAATATTATAACTAAAATTCGGTCGTCAATGGTTCAAATTTTTTTCTACGATTTAGACAATGGAAAAAAGGCTTCTTCTCCGATTAATCGAGATGATTTTCACCAGTCAACTCAGAAGATATATGTATATGTATATTTACAATAATTATGTACATATGTATGTACACGGTTTTTAATATATTCGAATTTTTTCTATTTTCTTTTCTTATTTTTAGTTTATTTTCTTCACGTCGCAGAGTTACTTCGGGGTTGTTTTATCAACTACAAAATTTCTCCCAAGGAAGCATCTCGGAATATCGAACGAACAGTCATGAACAACGCCGGAAGGCGAAAGACTATCTGTCATGAATATTATATCTTCTCGCGTATTTATTTGTTTATTTATATATTTTTTTCCCGTTATTGATTGTATGTATAGGTGTATTTATTTACACTCAGGATAGAAAGAGAGAGAATTTAATTTCGTATAATCCGATGCAAATATTTTATTATTTCTGTGACTATCATTTCGATTATTAAAATCTTTTGATTCGGCAAATTTTTCATTTTTCTTTTCTCAAAAATCTATTATATTTTAATCAATATATCTATATGCATTATCATACCGTGATAATTATGTAATTTAACTGATTACTGATTAGGGATGACTATTAGTGAATGCGGAACGGTTTTGTGATAAAATTTAGTTACTCCACGTACATACATACATACATACATACATACATACATACCCGGAACCCCCTTCTAAGTGGCAGATCTTGAGATAATTAGTAACCCGATTTACACCGACTAATTGTTTGCGCGATGCAAATGGAGTTTTTGGGGTAAAGATTTGGATCTTATTCAACTTTTCTCCGTTGTTAAATATAAATGGAGAAAATTTAGGTATACGTAATATGTATATACGTATAGTGGACGAAGTAGTTGAATATAAAAAAAATTATTATAATTTGAATTGTTTTATCGATAGAATCAAAATTGTTTATGCCATAGTTACTGGTGATATAAAATTAATAAAACGAAATGATAGAATTTTTATGAATATTTTCATTCCGAACGATTCATAACGACGTTCAAATTATTCGAATATAAATATGATTTTTTTTTATTTTTCGATCAACGATTAATAAAAAGTAAATGAAATGAAACTATTCAACGTCGGATGTGTATCGGATCAAAAAAAATAAAAAAGAAATGCATAACGGATAAAAATAACTAGAAGAAAAAGGACACAGTAAATGGCCAAGTGAAACCGTAAAATTTATAGCTAACAATGAAATCAATTTTTACATCCAGAGCAGACACGTTAAAATTGAGTTTTTGTTAATCTTTTTTTTTTCTACTTTTTATTTACTGATCTTTTTTTTTTTTTCTTTTGGTTTTGATCGATCGATGGGAGAGCTGATGCATTGAAGAATGAATTTGTTTTTCCCTCCCTGCAGCGTTGATATAACAATCAGTTTGTGTTTAGTGAAAAAAAGAAGAAAAAACAGAAAAATGATATAAAAAAAAGAGTTTCTCTTTTTCTCCCCCATTTTTGGTACGTATCAATTGTTTACTTTGAAAAGCTCATTTGAATTGCCATACCGGCGTGATATATATGTATACGGTATATTATCGGATTTCGATTCCAGGAATCGCTTTCTTTTTATATTTTATTTCGCGTTTTTCTTTCTTTTTCTTTTTTTTTTTTATCTTTATTATTTTCTTTTTCTCTATCTTTTGATTCGGAAACAGAAAATGGTCCGGAACGAAGAACTGGAGTTAAAGAATAGTATATACATATACACCTAATAATAAAAAGAATAACGTAAAGTTGAATATTATTACTTTGATCTAGTTTTCTCCGCTTTATAAAATTTCATTTCATTTCGTTTCATTTTCTTTTTTTTTTTTTTCAATTCATGCCAATTGTTTTTACTTCCGCAAAGTTTTACCAAACATATCGTATACTCCTTTGATATGAACATAGTCATCCTATATATGGTATAAGGTGATAAACCATGAGGGGTAAGACTCTCGACTATAAAGAGTATGCTTTTGAACCCTCGTACGTCGATCGAGAGTTTTTCCTTTTCCCTTTTCCCTTCTTCTTTTCTTTTTCCTTGGTTTTTTTTTTCTTTTTTTCATTCACTTTTTCTTACTTTTCATCCCTATATCTCCGACCCAGTGTGTGAATAACGTCAAAGAATGTCGGATAGATTCTGCGTTAGGTTCAACCGAACTTTGCTTGAACCGAGTATCGTAAATTTGTGAAAGGAAGAAAAAGGTGAAAAATAAAAGGAGGACTCGAGGAGCTATAGCACAAAGGAAACGACGAAAAAAAAAACTGCAAAAAGAACCACGAGGGAATAGAAGAGGTACCGAGTACCTACTAGGAAGTCAAGAAAATAGATCGATGAACATGAATACATAAATGTATAGATCATAAAGTCGACAAGGATGGACTAGTTCCAAAAGTTCTATCCTCGTAATGTCTCAAAACATATAGTCGACCAAAAATTGAAAGGGGGAAATTTTATCGGTTGGTTTCAGATTTTCGAGTTCGGAATGAGTATGGAAATAAATTTTTTTAAATCTCCGTGATCTATCTCATTGGCAAAGCTCACCCTATAGATCATATAATGCTTGTGAACTCCCATTTACATAAATTTTCAAGTATCATTTATCTTAATTATATTGCTCCATTTTTGATATGAAAATAAAAAGTCTGTTTCACTGAGACGTGCAGGGGTGAAGAAAATGGTTTATCTTACTAGACCCGAAAGTTAAGAAATATGTCAGTGTTCAGTATATATACGCTTCAGACGCGATTTCCTAGAAGTCAAATAATTATTTTAATATGCGAATATGATTAATGATCCTTAGGGAAAACAATTTTCCACGTCATTCCGTACAACATAAAGTAACCTAATATACCTCAGGCTACTGTAATCTAGCTAAATAGAAGCTTCGGTTTCTTCAAGGGATTGATAAATTTATAAAATTTAACTTACAATCTTTCGATCATTAGTTTTAACCCGAATATTTCATATTTCCAACCGTCTACCCTGGATCTAAATTGATGTAAAATATTCTCTTCAAATTTGGCGACAATCGATTCTTTCTACATTGCGATTAATCTACGAATTACAAAACTTATAATAAAATTGTTAAATAAATTTTAATTACATTCATTTATAGATATTTATTCAAAGATTTGCTTTTCTTGTAGAAAATAATTATTTAACGTTATTCAAATGCATATATACCTAGGTTGGTGGTACGAGACAAGAATTTCATTGCAGATCTCTACATCGTTTACTACGTCAAAGACGTACGTATGCATACGTTTAACGTGTACTATTAATTACGAGTAAATATTAACTGCAAGAGAAGCGAGTATAAGGTATGTATGTGTATATGTATGTACATAGACAGATAGTTTACTTTAGACAAGCTCTTGAGTTTACAGACATATCGTACCCAGAACTGTATTCGAAATTGAAGGTCTGAGGTTGTTTTTTCCAAACAAAAAAAAACAAAAAATAAAAAAATTAAAATTCTCAATAGAAAAATTTCCCATCCTATCGAGGAGATAAACTATCTCTAATATAGTTTGTACTAGTTTAATATTCTCTACTAATCGTCAGTCTTTGAGAGAGTAGATAGATTTCAAAAAAAAAAAAAAAATTAAAAAAAAAAAAATTAAAATTGGTTTGCTTTCTTTGGACGAGTGCCTTATATCTCATTGCGGAACTTTAAAACATATAAAAATATTCTTATACATACTATGTATATGTACTGTGTATATAGGTGGGTTAGGTAAGTATATCTCGGTGTTCATCTGTCTACGCGTTTGGCGACAGAAAATAAGATTAAAAATAAAAATCCGCGATTAGATCATCGGGTTGTTTTAATTTTAGTATTAGCATATATTTGAGCTTCTTTGTATATATTCATGTACATGTATAATGTTCGTAGTTTCGATATATACATGTAGCCGAAAGGATATTGAAAATTTTGTAAAAGAAAGAAAATAAAAATTATTATCGGGATGATAATTACGGTGGATTCAATATTAACGAGAACAAAATATTCAGGATTATGATTCGAGTAATATAATAAGGATTTGAAAATAAAATACAAGCTTAGGGTTACATAAAATGTAAAAATTTCTTTAAAACTTAATAACGTAAGCGAAATATAACATAACTGTAGTGTTCAAGTTCATGAAAATTTCACAAGTTTTCACTCCATTTAACAGATCCTCACAGTACTTTACACTTCTTTACTCTTTCTCTCTCTCTCTCTCTCTCTCTCTACAATTCTCTCTCACTTTTTCTTCTCCACCCTAAATTTTAATGGACACAAAACCCTTGCACGCCTATTTTATACAACCCCTATACCAGTGAAATGTGCTACATACTATACCCACCCTTGTTATTGAAACAAATGACAAGCTCGGAGCTTTTTCGCATATACCTATATACGTAGCAGGGAAAAGCCTAATACAAAAACTGTTTTTTTCATAAAAATATTTTAATATTTTACCCTAGAGTCGTACGCATTTATTAAGTTTTTTTTTTTTTTTTCTTTTTCCTTTTCATATCCTATGTACGCTGTGTGCTCTCAAGGCCCTCTGGCTAAATTGCAACCCCCCCAAAAATAAATCATTTTTTTTTTTTTTTTTTTTGATTTTTGCATTTTTTAAACGGATACGTTTTACTTATTGCCTGCATTTAAATGTCTGGATATTTGATCGAATAAATTTCTATACCAAACTGACTGGTTTATTTTCAAATGCCTGTCCACCCTCGATATATATGTATTATGTACCTATATACGTATACCTACGTTGAAATCGAAAATGTCGGACTATCTACGCGGGTAATTTACGAAAGGCAAAAGCCGGTGGGTGTAGAGGAATCAATAGTTGTAAATACCAGAGTTGAACGCCCACTTTGTCGGAATAAATGGGTGCCGAACCCTTTGACAGGGTTGATTTGTTTTTTTTTTTTTGTTTTTTTTATTTGTCATTTTTTAGTGCAATTTTATCCCGTTTAATGACTGTTACCCCTTTTTTTTTATTTCATATAGTTTTTTCGATTTTTTTTTTTTGGTTTTTGATTTCGCGTAACGATGATTAATTGTTTCATGTAAAAATCAAGAAGCTAGAAAGTCCCTTACAGTGTGCGAAAGGTAACAAAAATGATTTTTGAATTTCAAGGGTCGGACACACTGAAACGGTTTTTTATTGCGGTTGCAGAATATAACCTCGAGTTTTCGTATAATTATTAGAAATAAAAAAAATAAATACATAAAAATGAGATTCCAAAAAAAGGGGTGCGGATTAAAGTTCGCGGTATAATAATTAATAAATAAATTTCATCAGAAAATTTTCAAGCCTTCAACGATTTGTCACACGATTCAATTAGATCAGACATCAAAGTCGATGCGAGAGTGTCTGTTGAAAAAGTTTATGAGGTTTAATAGACGGGGTTTGCTTGGCGAAGAACGCGAACTAAAGGCAAAAGGTTTTTGACTGTTGGGGTGAAAAAAAAGAGTAAAAAAAAAAAAGAAAGAAGAAGAAGAGCATGAATAAAAAAAAAAAAAAAGTAACGGATAAAACGAAGAGGGAATCTGTGTTGTTCACTCACAAGAAACCCATCGGGGCCTAAGATATACACCCTACTAAAGGTATAAAATATTCACATGAACGCGCACACCGGGTGGTCCGTTTCACCGAATCCAATATTAAAATAACAACCATGTAGAAAAACGGTTTTGGCAAGAGTCTGATCGCCTGTTCGCCTGTTCTGAAAACAGGGCATATATATGATTGGCCATACAGATTCAAGATAGTATATTTTTTTCATAACGAAACGCAAATAATTGCAGAATGAAACAGCGTGCCAATATCATTTTTTTTTTTTCTATTTATATTTATTTTAGTTTAGTTTTAGAAAACAAATACGGAAGTAGGTACCTATAATTTTTTTTTGTTCATGTAAAAGTCTAGAAAATATGGAGAAAAGAAAAAATGAAAAAACGAAAAAAAAAAAAAAAAATGTAAAAAAACGAAGAACGGAGAAACTCACCTGAAATTCGACACGGTATAAAACTGGAAACTTTCTACGAAGCTCACAGAGCTTTGGATAATGTGGGAGTTCCGTGGGTGCGGTTGGCAGCGAGGTTCCCATACCACCATTCTCGTCCGCTGCTGTAACAGAATAGAAAGAAAAACAAAAATAAATAAACAAAAAAACAAGTTAGACATAGTTTTATTTAATTTTAATTTTTTTTTTCAACTTTTTTTTAGCTTTATTGGTTTTTCTTTTTTTAATAACGTAGACCTATAATGCGGGGGATGAGGAAAAGACTACGTCGAAACGAGACAAAATTTCGCTTTGAATCATCATTCTTTAAGAATTTCGAAAATATTAATCGGTACGTATTATGATCCCCGAAATTATTCTATTGCCTCATTTCCCTCCTTGAAAAAAACAAAATTTGGTATAACCTGTGTCCTGATATAATCCAAGTTTATTTTATACATATACACCCGTAGTCGAAACGTCAAACTTTTATCTTTGCTCTGCAGTTCTTGTTATTTTTTTTTTATTTTTTATTCTGTACTTTTTTGTTCGTATCTACTATCGGCAACCATTGACAAAATTTATGAACTAAAACAAGAACAACAACAACAACAATAAAAATGAATAAAAAAAATAAACAAAATAAGGTCGAAACTGGAGGGGGAAAAAATATTACTCAAAGAAAGAAAGAAAAAAAAAAAGTAGAAAAAGTCTCGTTTATATACGAGAAACACTCTGATTTACTGCCGGCATCCCTACGGCAACAAACTTGTCAGACTATACGTATTTCGTATAGTGCTAGGGCAAGCTTTTGCAGCCTCATATACGTATGGCAGTATGCCGTATAAGAGCAGGCGTGATAAATTATCTAATGAAACAAATTGAGCTTTGTCTTTTATTTTTTATTTTTTTTTCTCTTTTTGAATTTTAAACGCCAAAGTTACCAAACATCGTATGGAATATCGAAGGAATGAATGAAGCACGTTCTAATTTCACTTAGACTCTTACATCTTCTCGAGATCAACTTAATGAAACATTCGAGTCAAGTCTGTTAATAATTTAACTACAGTAAAACTTTCTAATGGACGGAGAAGATCGGATACGTTTAAATTATTAAGAGATATTAACGCACTTGCAAAAAGAAAAAAAAAAAGAAAAAGACTAAAAAAATCTCTTCATCAGTTTTAGAAACTCACGTCTTTACCGTAAATATTGTCAAATATCTGGTATTTGAAAAATTTTCAATGTCAGTACAAAGTTTAATTAAAAGTTGAAATTTTGTTATTTTTCATATTAGCAACCGATACTTTCCTCATAAATAAAAAAAAAATACTAAAAAAATTGCATTTCATCCCCTGAAAAAAATAGAGATTTCGAAATTTCATTTTCACATCCAAAATATCGTTTCATCTTTTTCAAAAATCTCATTCTCTGTCTACTAGGCCCGAGTAATATCCATCCGAAGTAACATTCTGGTTGAAATTTTCAGATTTAAATATAACACACTGCAGGTACGTACACGGTGAGGTTTACACTGATTGGTCCCCTCTGAACCCTCTGTCCGTGTGTCATGTCATCGACTCTCATGTACCTCATGTAATACCCACATTCCCACGTATGTAGGCATGTATCTATATGTATGTATGTATATATTTAAATACATATATACATACGCACAAGAGACGCGTGAGGTTTCAGTTTACGCGGTATTAAGAGCCGCTGTCATTCCCAGAGGTCCGCATGGCAGACAGAGTGCGTCAACAACAGCATCAACAGGCGAAGTAGGCAGCTATCGTAGGTACTAAGAACCATAGTGCCATGATAGGTATGTACATACAACGCGAGCTGATGCAGTACCTGCACATACTATGTAAATAGATATCGATATATTAATAAAGTGAGGTCTATAACCACTATTGGCACACTTATGGCTGAATATCTATTCAATAATTGATCAATCAATGAGAAGGCAGCTCTTAGTTGATTTTGGTATAGGAAATGAAGGCAAAGAGAATTATTAAAGGAAAAAAATGAATGTGAAAATCAAAATGAAAAAGTTTGAAATTAATAACCTTTGTGTAATTTATTTACAGGCTATATAGGATGGTTTCAATTAAAAGAACTCGAGTCTCAATTTTTCCCATCATTCTCTACAGCTTCCGCGGAATACGTGGACAAAATTTGTGGGTTGTTATCTAATTCCCTAGATACTAGGATCGACTATTTTATTTTGTATAAATGGGCGCAGTATTTCATCGGTTGAATATTGTTTAAAAAAAAAATACAGAAAAAACACAAAAAAATAAATCAGGAAATCGGTTAACCTGTGGGCCAACCCAAAAACTTACCGCTGTGTTAAATACGTTACAATTAATTGATACTATTGTGTTTATAATAAATTAAAGATGGTTATAAGTATAATTAGTTTTCCGTATACAAATCTTTTTTTCTTCAATTTCTATTCTTTGAATAACTTTGAAACTACTCGACCGATCGATTCCAAAATCTAATCAGATCTAAGTCTTGATGAACCCTTTCGATCGCCGCAACAATCATTCAAATCGGTTCAGTCGTTCCAAAGGTATCGTAGGACAAAAAGAGAAATTTTTGTCCTGCAATATCTTTTAAACCAATCGTTCGATTTTGATGAATCTTACGGCGATCAAAAGGGCTATCCAAGACCCGAGTCTGATTGAGTTTTGAGACTAATCGCACGAACAGTTTAGGACTTATGAGCTGAAAACATGAATAAAAATTGTTTTTCAATTTTTATATTTCATATAACTTTGAAACTACTCGACCGATCGACTCCAAAATCTAATCAGATCTAAGACTGATAAAGCCTTTCGATCGCCATAAGAACCATTCCGATCGGCCGATGCGTTCTAAAGATATCGTACCGCAAAAATTTGTTTACACACACACACACACATACGGACGTCCATCCAAAAATAGTCAGAATAGCTTCCCAGTCGAGATCTGATGAAAACTCGATTTTCGGAAATCGGACCGAAACCAATAACTTCCCTTTTTTATGAAAATTTACAATTTTCATTGTGGGAAGTTAAAAATTCACTGTACCCCTTTTGATTCCCTTTTTTTACTTAAAATTTTTTTACTGAATTTCAAAGGTGTGAGGTTGTTCTCAATGCCAAAAATTAACGGGTTACTTTATAACTAATATATATATATATATATATATATATATATATGTATATGTATATGTATATGTATATGTGTATTAAATCGAAAAAGCTCAGCGAAATTGGATTTTCATCCGGCTGCGGCTGACGGGTATCTCGAGTTTCGATCAATTCTTGAATATTTGAGGATTGGCGTATGTGTAGGTGTAGGTAGAGACAAGTGAAACGGTGCTAATTCAAATATTCTATATCTACACCATTACGACCTCGCTCAAGGTTCGAGATCCTAGAGCTATAAGGAGGCTGCGCACTTTACTGACAGGATATTGCCTTCTGTCTTATACAGCTGACGACTCACTGACTGCAGACTGTTGCTGGATGAAATCCTCTCGGGTTTCACAGGTCAAAGGGCTAGCGAAACATAAAGCGGGCAAACAGACGTATAGCCGGGTAAAGAGTGGACGGTTTTGTGGAAAGGGTTGAAACAAGCCAAAACCTTCGCTACCCTAGCTGCCACATTGCTTTTGAAATATTAATACACGTTATATGTCAAATAAATGGCGGTTCATATTTTGATTCCATTTGTAAAATAATCGTTTATCTTCATCCTCGCACAATATCCAAATGTGACTTCCTACAATTATTCCTTTTTATCAAAAGAAAACAAAAAAAAAATAGAAAGTAATATCTGCTTATATTTTATACTATAACTTTTTTTTTGTTTCATCCCTTAAAATTCGGTAGCAATTTTTTACACATTCTTATGAGACCTCTAATCATAAGAAGTGTTTATAGACGTAAATACGTACATATTGTATCCCAAGTGTCAAAACTCGACGAAAGCTTCGAACAACAACTGGGAGACAAAAAAAGCTTGGGGTAAAAGTTTGGCAAAAAATTTTTAGCGTCATTTGGGCAACGTTTTTTTTTTTTTTTTTTTTGAATTGTTTTTTTTTTATTTCTCTTAGGACAGTATACCTATACATGGTATAATTTAACAACCACGAGCTAACACCGAGATGTAATTTATTAAAACTTTGATCATTAATTTTATGAGACTTGGACTCGGAATAAAGGATTTTTTCAAAAGTTTTATCACGATGAAATTTATCAAGTTACTGTTTACGCTGGTAATTTAACTTTAGAATAATCACATGAGCATATAGATTGCACATTTAGTATAGAAAGATTTTTTTTTTACCTTCGCCATTAGTCGAAATTTTTTGTTACTAATTTTTTATTTATTTATTTATTTTTTTTTTGCATTTACGTTTTTACGACTCAAAAACCGTACCGTTTGTAAATTATTCTTTAATATCATATATACTCGTACTATACCGGCTACGTACGAAATATTCTTGTTTGATTTTTCATACAATATTTTTTTTATTCGTTTTTTTAACTTACCAAAAAAATTGGTACCCACCTTGTTTATTCAAGGTGTATAAACGGCGTTATTTATTTACGGGGTGTCTAGTAGCTCGACGTCGAAAAAATTTTCAGAGAATTTTTCAGACATTTTGTACAAATATTTACAATTTTTGTATTTTTTTTTTTTTTTTTTTAGAAACGCAAAAGCTCAGTATATTTCCACTGAAAAATTAGAACAAAAAAACCTTGAAATTTGAAATTTTACTTTTATTTTCACTGACTAGCTTATAATACCGTGTGATTCGAATCCAGACATTTTCAGATATCTTGGATAAATTCCTCGTCACATTTTACCATATTTCATCACGCTAACAACACTCTGAAAGTTTTCAAAACGATCCAGATCGAAGAAAAGAAAGTAAAGGTCCTATCAGAACGTCAAAATGTTTGTGAAATTTAGTTTTTACGTTTTTTCTTAACTTGTATATATCCTACCTACATGATCGGTGTGTTTTTACGAATATGACACTTTTCCCACCCACGTATATCCACCCATTCATAAGCGTAATGCGTTCTATTTTTCTTGGAAAGAAAACGAAGAAATCCACCCTGTCTCAGATAATATACATTCGTGTTGGTAAACATCTCCTCTTACCATCATATATATATCCTTGTGAGACCATGGTGATCAAAAGTGAGTGAAAACATTAAGATCTCAGAAAAATAAGATAAAAACATATATAGATATGTATCTACACTAGGCAACTTCAAAAAAATCGACTATTTATCATTTTCAAAGAATAAGTAAAAAATATTGTTCCAAATGCCGAAAAAAATACTGTCAAAGTTTGAACTCTTAATATCAATATTAAGAGGTGCTTCATCGCGATTTTCTATTTCCCATCTAAATAACATGGGAAAAATTTTTTTTTCAAACTTTGGAATTTTATAACTCGTCAACGCATCAGTTTACTGATAAGACCAAAACGCTCTACAAAAAAGGTCTCTTGGTCTTTTTCGATAAATCTAGCCATTTCCAAGTTGGTGTATTTGTTATTAATGGTAATTAATCATGACTAACTTGGTAACAGTTGGATTCATTGAAAAAGACCAGAAGACCTTTTTTTCTAGAGCGTACAATTTTGAACAACAGTACTCATGCAGAATCTTTCTAAGTAGAATAATTTCAAGATATAAAAATCGAAACGTTCCACAAGACCATTTCCCATATTGTTTAGATGGGAAATAGAAAATCGCGATGAGGCAACTCTTAATGTTAATATTAGAGCTCAAACTTTGACAACATTTTTTTTTCGTCATTTGGAACAATATTTTTGACTTACTCTTTGAAAATGAAAAATAGTCGATTTTTTTGAAGCAGTCTAATGTACATATAGAAATATTCTAGGTACATACATACAACACTAAAAATGATCAATTCGTAACATTTGCAACGATCTCACCACATTCGTTCCCAACTATATCGAAGTTTTTTGTTCCATATTTTTTTGTCCCTCCTCCCTCCCCCCAAGAACCACAAAGCAGACATTTTTTTATTTTATGTTCTTCCTTTTAGTTTCGTTTTTCTCTTCACTGGTTTACTTCTTTATTCACGGTATTGTCCTCTCTGGTACAATAGTCGTTTTCTATACGTCACCTGTCTGCCGTTGTAGTAATATAGTGTAGGTATATATGTAATACAATTCCATCTACGTTACAGGTGAACATAGTATCGTATACATTTATGTATTTGTATGTATAGGTGTATGTATGTAGGATAGGTATGTATCTACCTGCCGACTACAGTAGCCTCGTAAAGCTTGGAGAAATAAAAGCTAAGTGCTATTACGAGTCTCTGGTGGCAACGAAGAGGCTGAGGGATTCCAAAGAATAAGTACAATCGAGTGCTTTCCGAAAGCCTGTCTCGTACGAATCCGCTGACGACATCGTGTTCTCGCGTTTCGTAAATGAATTCTACAAATTCCGCATAAACCAAAACTTACACGAATCACGTGATACTGACATTACATAAATTCTATAACAACGAAGAGTCTTAATCCCAAGTGAGTTTACTTCAAAGTTTTCATAGCCTAATTGAAAGATGAACGTTTCCTTCTTCACTGTCCATCACTTTACCATGATAAGAAAAGTATTGGTTTTCGTCCAGCCTCTAGTATCCGAGAAACTGGTTCAAAGAAGGATGAAGGTCTGTTCGAAACGCCTGCCGAATAAACTCGGGAATAGATAGATGAAAATTTTTTTAATTTACAGGATTTTGCATTCGAATGATGATGGGCGTCTGCTCGATGAAAAGTATCGTGAAAAGAATCTAATTACACTTTTTGTTCAAAAGGCGTTAAAATAAAAATAAAAATTCATCAAAATCGTATGAGTCGATACTTCTCTGAGGATTAGCATATCTTTTTAAGCCACATGGTCATGGCCTGTAATGAAAACGAAATTGTTTTGAAAATTATTTACTTTAGTTCAGAAATTCTAATAGCGATTAAATCGTAGAGTAAGAATTCGCTAGATTCGATGAACTAAGAGCAAGTTTATAAACGAGCTGTATATGTGTATAAAGTTATACGGTGTTGCCATTCTACGATCGGCTATATAAAATACGACCTTTAAACGACCAAGGATATATCTTTGTTTTATAGTCCTCGAGACGAGATAAACATGACGTACTAAGCTTTCCGATCTGTTAGTAAATAAGTAAAGAATATTTTCGATACTATTTCGTACTGAATACTTATAAATGTACATGTATTTATATATCAGAGTAAAGTCTGACAGAATGAAACAGATAGAAAAAACATTTCAAGTGGTATAAATCGATTTGAATCAGCCGCAAAAACGCCTTAGGCACTAGGCTGGTTACTTGACTAGTAGCTACTCTGTACAGATGAGGTAGCATTATGGCTGACCTGTTCATTGATTTACTACTTTATCTTCACACGCTGATGTTAGTTGGTTACTACTTTGGTGTGCGGGTAGCTCGTCGATGTCTAGCCTTATAAAACATTGATAGTACCTACTCGATCGTTACGATTACACCGCATTTCTGAGGGAACAATTTTTCGCTCGAGGTTATCTCTCACGTGTCAGACGAGCGAGGTAACTTTGAGAAATATGTAAATTTCAGTATCGCGTGTCGAAGGTTAATTCAAGTTCTACTTCAGAGAACCACTCGCCTTGTGTATCTTTCGAGTACCATCTTTCTTTCTTTTTTTTTCCTTTTATTTTTTTATTATACTCATAGCTTTTTCTTCCTTCTCTTCTTCCTTCTCCTCTTATTCTTCTCTCTGTTTTAACTTTTTAAACCACCTTATCTACATCCCCCCCCCCCAAATCCAAACGCACCCTTCATCTGATAGAAACTATACTGACGTAAACGTTCTACCACGCGCTTGAAGATATCTTTGGACAGATATAACTGACATTGAATCCTTTTTTAAATTCAAACGGAATAGGTACTGTAAAATTATGTTGCTTCAGGGCAAATCAATAATATTTAGAGATTATAAGGTCAGTATTATGTTCGTTTTGAACACGTAACACGATTGCTTTCTCAATTATACGTAAGACAGGTGTTACGTTTATTGTAAATGAAAATTTAACGAGAATACTAGAATTTCTGGTTTAAATAACACAAACGAAAAAAAAAGAGATTTGTAAAGCTTTATATAAATTGAAGCAACGATGTATTCATATAAGGGTTCTAATTTTGGGGTAAAAGAATAAAGTATGCCTTTGAATATAGTACCTATGTCTATTTGCTTTTCCTTTGCAATTTGAAATATTGCTTCTCTGTACATATTTTATAGCAGCTTTCGGGTAGATAAAAAATTTAGAGCTTGTTGTATATGCGGAGTATACCTCGCGTGGAAGGTTCACATCGTCATAATAGAATTGATAACTTCATTCATATGAATAAATATGCAGAGTCACGACTGCAAAGACAATTACAATTTCATAGACGGTGAAATTCTGGTACACAGTATTAAATTAAATAGACCAAAACTCATCGACCGGAATCCTGAAGTAATTTCAATCACGATTATTAGCTACGCATATGTATATTAATCGACGGCCTTTGTTAGGAATATAGTGCAAACGATGCATTATACTCTGTTTCGGCTTACCACGTAAACATATCGAGTTTTATGTCGGCGATTAAAGTAATCTAATATTGAATTCTAGTTTGATTATATTAATGAAATGCTAGTAGAATCGTAAAATCCACTAAGTCAACTTCCATAAAATGATTTCATCTTGTATATTTTAATCTAAAATCTACATATCCATCAATTGAATGTCAATATTTTCATCGATATTATATTTTCCATGCATAACAAGAAATTCAATAACACACTCGAATTAGGATTTCGAAAGGTCTCTATGAATTCCATTCAATAGACTATCGAGGGAGCTAAATTTTTACCTTGACGTAACATAAGACTGGTCACAGCGGTGGGATACGACAAATAATTCCTGATAGAAGTGTGAAAAATTTGTGTCAAAATTTAGGCAAATAATTTTTTTGATTCTGAAAGACAAAGCGGTTTATATAACAAAAAAATAAAATAAAATAAAATAAAACGTCGACATAGATAAATAAATAATAAATACATTTTTAATCGTGGATTATTTTCATCCTGGTAAAGTTTCTGAGTGAACTAACTAAGTTGTAAGTGATGTTTTAATTTATAAGTTTGAAAGGTAATTGCTATGAGGTTGAGGTCGGGCTTTACGACGACTTATTTTAGTTTTTTTTTTTTACTCGAAACTGCAGTGATGCTTCCCGAATTCTGAACCGTTGGGAAAATGCATTCAGCGTTCCCTTGGCATACGAAAGAGACAGGGAGACCAAGCCCATTATTTTAGCTCCTCGTGGTGGTAAAGACAATGATCCTCCCGGTTCCATTATGCTGCATTTCCGTGCGGATAATATGTAGACTCCCGTGTGACAGCCTTAGGTACACCAACGTCGACGCCGACGCCAACGCTGAGGCTGGGGTTGAGACCGAGGCCGAGGGGACACGATATAATAAACGAAGCTCGTAGACGGGGAATTGCATGTCGTCAATCTGTTAACACAATTTAATGCGTACCGTAATTTATCTTGTCGATAAATTTTCCACGCCCTTTATAAGTGAGCCTAATTTATTTGAGCCCGATCAATCAACCGGCGATATTACCTACTACTTGAATCGAAAAATTTTATACCGATATGTATGTACATCCCGAAAGTTTTACATCTTTCAGAAAATCGTTTCAAATTGAAGGAAGGGAAGAAGGAAGAAGAAAAAGACCGTTTCACGCTCAGAACATTTTTTCGAAAATCGTTTAGTGCCAACTGGATATATCGAAGTATTGAAAAAGCGGAATTCTCAGGTCTGAATTTTTTTTCCCCCCAGCTTGCAGCCGAGATGAAAACGGAGTTTATTTCTGCCCTAAAATGAGCCAAACGACTGGGATCAAATTCCGCGCGAATCTCTATCGAAAAAACCGATTCCACTTACCGGATGAATTTGTGAAAAATAAGATATTGGACGTAGGTATGTACAGTTAATCGGAATCGATATTATTTATTCATTTTTCGACTGATTGACAGTGATGAATAAATCGCTGAAGGAATATATTGTTTCTCGAGATTATCGCTCGCCTTGAACCTCCTTCGAAATCGGATCTAAAATATTCCGACATTCAAAATCCCAAGATAAATTTCTGTTAAATTTGATCTTTGTTCCTGTTCAAGTTCAGGATTTAATAGTAAATTCTTAGGGTGCAAAATTCGTTCGCATCAGTTGCGGCAACCCTTGCCTAATTCTCCTATTCAGAGAACAATTTGTGACGATTAAAATCTACCGTAAGTATATTATACACTTGACGGTTGAATTAATACAATTATAGAAAATTAATGAGAATCGTTATGGGGTAGTCATTATTATTATTATTATTATTATTATTATTATTATTATTATTATTATTATTATTATTATTATTATTATTATTATTATTATTATTATTATTATTATTATTATTATTATTATTATTATTATTATTATTATTATTATTATTATTATTATTATTATTATTATTATTATTATTATTATTATTATTATTATTATTATTATTATTATTATTATTATTATTATTATTATTATTATTATTATTATTATTATTATTATTATTATTATTATTATTATTATTATTATTATTATTATTATTATTATTATACCGGCTAACCGGTCCAATTCTTCCGCAAATTTAAACCAGTGTAAAAATTTAGCAATTTATTTTACTTGCAAATATCAATCGTCTGTATTTTATTATTAAATATTTTAATTAAATATAGATGCAGCAATTAAAATTTTTACTTCTATCAGAACGAGTCAAGTTGGCAATTTTAAATTGCACGACTCTTACATTATAATATATGTTTAAAATTTTTCTAACGAAATAAGTAATAAAAAATGAACTCAAAGTCGTCAAAGAGATAAATCATGAAACAAATAAAAATTGGCTTCGAAAATTTTTATTTTAAATTCTAATATTCATCTCGCAGCAATGGAATAATAATCAACAAAAAATAAGAGAAGAGAATAGCTATTTACCGGTTTTCACGAAAAATATCAAGCGTGTCAATGTAAACTTCTCAAATTTTCAATATTACCTTATCCTATTTCATATTGTTCAGACCATTTACCAATTTATATAAAACGATTAAAGAACGTATTTCTGAGAGTAAAAAAAAAAATAAAAATAAAAAGACGACCATCCGCCAAACCATTTGCCTATTGGAAAATGATTAATATATACAATTAACAGGGACTTTTCCAACACCGCAGCATATTTCTTCAGAAACTTTCATCTCTTACTGAATAAAAAACTCGCAACACGAAATAAATTATCTGCAGTCGAAATTTTTTGGTTTTTTTTTTTTGGGGGGGGGGGGGGGGGGAGGGGGGTCAGATCTCGCAAAAATTAAGAAAATAAAAATAATCGTTAACACAAGTTTCGCATGATAATTTAACAAATAAAATAAATTTTAATATAAATATTTAAATATTTGATTAATACTATATGGACCATGCGAAATACACAATATTGTGTATTTCGCATGGTCCATTATATAGTATTTATTTATTTATTTATTTTCTTATTTTTTTGATCTTAATTGATCCATTTTTTTACGTACGTGCAGGAATAATTTTTCAATTAATTTCGATCCCTTCGATACGGATAATAATAATGATAATAATAAAAATAATGATGATGAAAGCAATAATGGAGCTATATAATTGAATTTTTTGACGCAGGTATATAGGTATAGGTATGGTATTCGTTTGGAGAAGATCATGTATCAAAAGAATCTTGGAAAAATGGATTTTCGGTCCGTGAGAGCATTGAGCAACCGAATCTCGAATCTCAGCTTAACGTGCGGAGGGGGTCTTAAGATTTATTTGAACGCTCCTAATATTCCGCAGGGGGTAGTAGGGGGGGATTTTCACGAAGCAATATTCAGACGGAAAGTCTAGCACCATATATACCGGCGCGGCGTCTGTCTGCAGACACCCTTAGCAATATTTCTTACTGATTTCAGAACGTTTTCCAGATTTTTGAATTTTATTTAAATCTCTTTTCTTTTATTTTCTTTATTTTTCTTGGACTTTAGAATTTTAAACGATATTCGATAAAATAGAAGACCAAAAATAAAAATATGAAAAGCTCACGTTTTGAGAGCAAAAAAACAAAAAAAAAAATGAATATCAATGATTAGAGGTTGAAAAAATGTGAAACATCTCAAAGTTATATGTTTGGATCTCTAACTCTGGGTGTCAGACTGATGGAAAACACACGTTGGAGGGTTACCAAAACTGTGCAACTGTGTCAAGGCGCCACGTGCGACTTGGGCCACTTCCTGACCCTCAGTTCAAAGTCAGGATTTTATAAATATACATTGGACAGTTAATGACCCGCGCAACGTTCTAATTACTATCTTAGATCGTGGTTTAGGGTTCAAAAGTGACGTAATAAAAAAATTTGAAGTGATAATCTCTCGCGCGATTTGATCGGTGTTTAAAATTTATTATATAAATATTTACAGAATAGAAATAAAAAAAGTATCAAAACGGAGATTGAAATTTGAAATTCAACTGTTCTTTAAAATCTCAATTTTATATTCGTAACCGGAACAGAGGCTGAGAGTTGAGTTAGACGGTATCAAAAGTCCGGTGTTAAATAGCTAAATTGTGTGAAAGTTGTCTCTCGGCAGTGAATAAATTGCATTTAAAGTAAACTTTTGCCCATTTTCTACTAGGTACCAGTTTTACCTCTATATATATATATATATATATATATATATATATGTATATAGAGCTACGCTTGGCAACGTGAAAGGAATAAATTTTGATATTGTTATTCCTGTGGGAGATCCGGCAATCACCAACGTCCTTCCGAACTCCTTTCATGAGTTTTGGGACTTTCTTGTCTCTTTTTCCCGGACAACACCTTCAGAAAGGGTTTCTCGAAGACTTCTCCATAGGAAAATCCCACAGAGTTAAGAACCAACGCTTCAAGTTCAAAAACTGTCGAAGAAGGCATTGTTATCCTTCGAAAAGAAAAAAAAAAAAAAAAATCGAGAAAGAGTAAAGAACAGATTTTTGTTTTTTGTACAGGAATTTTGAATTCATTTTCCGAATCGATGGAAAGGATTTTAAATAAATTCATTTCTGTCCGAAGAAAGTCAAGTCTCTTTTTTTTTTTTTTTTAATTTTTTTCAAAAAATAGATAACAACGAGATATGTTGAGTTTTTTGTTTATTTTTTTTTTTTTCCCACCACTCTCTCCGAGAACTAAAGTCGTCGATTGGTGTCGACTTTTTTGCCGGAACAAATCCGTCTTAGTTTTTACGGTTAGAAATTTTTTTTTTCTCTTTTCCCCCTCAGTGTAGGAAGATCGGATTAACACTTTGGCAGAGACGAGTTTCAAGTCTTGGCTGCCACACGCATCAATCAATGAAACAAAAAAAGAAAAAAAAAAAAAAGAAAAGAAAAAAAAAAAGATGGAAAAAGAAGAAGAAGAAGAAAAAAAACGTGTAAAAAACGCGTGGTGAACTCATAATACTGAAGGAGTTTATACCGGGTCAGAGATTTCCTCGTTTGACTCGAAACTCTTTAATCAACTTTATGAAAGGTTTCAGTCTGTATCATGGAAAGAAAAAGGAGGCCAAAGATCCTTCGCAGTCTTGAAGCCATAAGCTCGGACCAGCCGTCCAATAATCTTCCTAATCAGTGCTATATTCTTTCTAAGACTTTTGATCTACGATTCTAGATATCCACGAGTCTAGATCTTCATCGAGTATCTAATTGATCGATTAGATACGAACAGGAACTGATGTCTAGGGATTGAATCAACCTTACGTATTTATACAGCAAAGTACATCTCGATCTTTACCACGATTGCTTCAAGCGAAAGTTCATACACACACACAAATACATAGACAAATATTTATACACAAAACTAAGCATCGTTAGTCTCAAAGTCTCTATACGACTATAGAACTGCTCTGGGTCTGCATAAATCTGTTCAATTATTCATACGTTTCGTAAGGTTGGGTTCAAGTTTGTGTAGTCTGAGTTAGGGGTGGGTTAGATCGAGCCTAGCATATGTTTTAAAAAATAAGTATTTAGAAACTTTGTTAAAAGTTTTTTGACCTTCGTGCTGTTCAAACTTTGAGAAAGATTTTTTGTTTTTTATTTATTTTTTTTTTTTTTGATTTTAAGATTGAAAAACAAATAGGGTAACATTGATTGCGAGCAATAAAGCTTTGAGTGAATACCGTTGCTTGTTTCTCGAAGAAATAGAACGCGATTGTCAAAGTTTTTTATTCATAATATACACGAGAATATTTTCACTTTAATGGCGAGTCTTATTCTGGATATAAAAAAATTGAATGAAATTTAATCAAGAATCGTTGGGCTTGCGTAACGAGATGGGGGAACTGAGAAGGGAAAGGATCAAAAACGAAAAGCTTAAGGAGCTTCAGGGCTTGCTCGAATGAAGTTAAATTTAACTGAAAATCTTTTTAGTTCACTAAAGCTAAATTTTTCTTCTACCCTTTACGAAAAATCGAGCTGCAATTCCAATCTTATCAACAAAATCCTCATATCCTATTCCCAGTCTCGGCTCATTCCATTCCCCCCCCCCCCCCTCCCAAAAAAAAAAAAAAAAATTTACCTTCAGAGCTTTTGTTGACTTTTTTTTCTTCAACATACCCTCAAAACTCGGAGTTTCTATTTTGCAATGAATTAGAAAGCATGAAATGGAGTTAAGTATTTTCACAATAATTTCGGTTAGCTTTTAATCAGCAAAGCTTTCTGAACATTTTTTACTCTTATTATTTTGGGTTGAATTCTTCAGAACTGAGGAAAGAAAAACGCGGATCGTATATCGATGTTAAAATTGATTCAGGTTCGGCTGTGAATAATACATTCGCCACTTCTGGGTTTTGGTAGTGAAATTATTCGGCGAAGAGTAGGTATATAATAAAGTCGAGAGTGGAGAGGAAAAAATAAAGAATTGCGTAATTAAAGGTAAAAGCGATTGATTAAAGGACCGTGCAAAAAAAAAAAAAATAAATAAATAAATAAATAAAAATCAGGGTCAATTAATTTGGATATAATTGTTTCTCTGACGGAGTTTTAAAAGCTGGATCAAACCGATGACAAAGACACGTGCCAATTGCGCAACGGGAATTAACAACATTTGCATGTTAAAGAAAACGTTTTAACTGATCACGTGTCATTCAACGTGATCGAAAATCCCCTTGCCTGAAGGTTCCCCCCCCTCCCCCCTCTGTAATCCTCGTGACTTTGATGTCACTACAATGTTTAGTAGTACCTATACCTCTTTGTACAAAGTTACGAAAGGCTTTAACTTTTTTACGGATAAATTCTATCTACATATTCACATTTCCAGGTTACCCATGTCTGTACGTAAGCATATATCTGTATCTACAAACTAATACTTTTCCTCGGAGAAGCTTTACCATGTCGGAATTTCCGCGAGTCGGAACTTTACGGATAATTTAAAAACCAGTCTCACAAAACCTTATAGTGACAAATGTTCGCATAGAAAATTATGATTAATATACTTCTGCTATTCAATTATTCAAAAGTATTTTAAGAGAGTTAAGTTTTTTCTACAAACTAAGTCTACTTTTGGTTAAATTTTGTATAAATTTTAAAAGCTACAAATTCCTATACGTCGTAGTGGAATTTAGGTAATAAGGTTTCTACGCAAGCTCCTGACTATTTCAATTCATCAACTACAAGGTCCTTGACTGTAAAAAATACCGTAAGCTCTATGCCAATAGAAATCTGAAATGAATTGTAAAAAATCCTTGTTGATAATCGATATACAATTTGAATGTCATGTTTAACATCGAAGGAAACAAGCTTAAGGACTCGGTTGGATTGGTCATTGAGGATTTTCCAGAACCGATTCTGCTTTTGGTTAATTTTTAAGTAAATTGTATAAAGCACGAATTTCTATTCATCAGAGTGGAATATAGGCAATAAGGATTCTACGCAAGCTCCTGACTATTTCAATTCATCAACTACAAGGTCCTTGACTGTAAAAAATACCGTAAGCTCTATGCCAATAAAAATCTGAAATGAATTGTAAAAAATCCTTGTTGATAATCAAATCGATATACAATTTGAATTTCATGTTTAACATCGAGGGAAACAAACTGAAGGACTCGTATCGATTGGGCATTGAGAATTTAACGAATTGAATAACAAACAAGGATTTTTTTGAAAATATAAAACCGATTGATGAAAATTCTGTACAATTTTGAATTTGGAAATGTTTAATTATATTCTGAATAAAACTTTACAGACTTTTATTACCTGAAATGAATCCTTCTCGCGTGTTCTTTTATTTTAGAATTCTGACCTGGTGATGTGAGACTCGTAAAATCTCTTGTAAAATATTCTATACAAAAAACATACCAGCTTAAAGTGCAAATTTAACGACATTGGGTAGCAAGGGTCTCGCTTTATTGCCCGGGACTCAAACAGGCCTTTAAATATACCTCGTTGAGTTTACATCGAATTGGAAAATGTCCCGAATTAATTCTACACATAACTATAAACTGAAATTACGTTTCTTGATACCCTTTTCGGAAATCCTGAAATAAGTGTTTCTTTAATTTCTGTTTCTACTGTAAAACTTTTTTCATATTTTAAAGTAAAAAAGAAAAAAAGTGAGAAATCTATTTCCATCGACGATTATTCTCAAGTAGAAATTCAAAAAACCTGGGTCAATAAAAACAAGGGTAGGTAAATATAACGAGGATTTTTAAGGGGTGAAAAACCCGAACACTTTCACCGCGTCGGAGTCTGAAATAGAGAATAAGAAAAAGAAAGGGAGAAAAAGGAACCCGCGGAAGCCAAAAACCACGCGGAAAGAGTCGGACGTGAATTGGGAGCAATGTTACGCCGACGTCGCGGCGCCCTTTCGCCAATGAATCTTTCCGCGCGACGCTCTCATTCCTCCCTCTTTCCTCTGCCTTCTGGCTCTGGATTCAGCCACCACCACGCCTTGTGCAAATTCAACCCTCCGTTTCGTTTCGCGGAAACTATAGAACCTCCACATTTACATCACCGAGTCAAATTCGAATCCCTTGTTCGAAAAGTGTTTACAAAATCATGTCAAACCAATTCTCAAAAAGACTTTATCCTGTTAAAAAAAAATATTTTCGGGTTTCCTTTGCGTATTTTTTTTATTGTTTCATATTATTTCAGGACACAGATAAACCATTTATACGATATCGCCGTTTGACGATGACCAGTATCAAAAAAATGACTCATAGATAAAATCAGTTTCTTAGAAACGGATGCGTCAATGTCTCACAAAGTCGTGAAACGAATTTCAGAATATAATCCAAATCTTTTTGGCTGACGTATTTTTTTATTTTTTTATTTTCTTGTGACTAAGAAGACCTTGGATATGATCGCGGTAAATCGCTGTAATAACGACTGCTAAAACTAGCCATAAAAATTCCGCGTATTACGACCGGAATAAAAATCTAAATAGATCGCGTACATAAATTAGCAAAAAAAAAAAATGAGAAGAAAAATGATGATTATATTTTTTCGTGGTAAAGAATTTTGAAAATAATTTCTTTTGAAATAGATAGAACTTCTTTTTTGATCTGAGCTTTTACGGTATAAAAAAATCAGGAAACCGGTTGACCTGTGGACCAACCCTAAAACTTCCCGCTGTGTTAAATACGTTACAATTACTTGATACTATTGTGTTTATAATAAATTAAAGAAGGTTATAAGTATAATTAGTTTTCCAAATACAAATCTTTTTTTCTTCAATTTCTATTCTTCGAATAACTTTGAAACTACTCGACCGATCGATTCCAAAATCTAATCAGATCTAAGTCTTGATGAACCCTTTCGATCGCCGCAACAATCATTCAAATCGGTTAATTCGTTCCGAAGGTATCGTACGGCAAAAAGAGAAATTTTTGTCGTGCAATATCTTTTAAACCAATCGTTCGATTTTGATGAATCTTACGGCGATCGGAAGGGCTATCCAAGAGCTAAGTCTGATCAAGTTTTGAGACTAATCGCACGAACAGTTTAGGAGTTGTGCGCTAAAAACATGAGAAAACAAATTGTTTTTTAATTTTTATTTCTCAAACAACTTTGAAACTAGTCGACCGATCGACTCCAAAATCTAATCAGATCTAAGTCTTGATAAACCCTTTCGATCGCTATAAGAACCATTCCGATCGGTCGATTCGTTCTGAAGATATCGTACGACAAAAAATTGTTTACACACACACACATACGGATGTCCATCCAAAAATAGTCAGAATAGCTTCCTAGGACTCCAAAACGTCGAGATCTGATGAAAACTCGATTTTCGAAAATCGGACCGAAACCAATAACTTCCCTTATTTATGAAAATTTTCAATATTCATTGCGGGAAGTTAAAAATGAGATGCAATTGCGAAATTTTATTCGCGTAAAATTAAGGCGCGTTGTCGTCGCCGTTGCCGTTGCCGTCGACTCGACGTTCTGTTGTAAGTTAGTTTCAAGTCTGATAAACTTTGTTCAGAGATGTAGCCAGTTCTCTGAAGTTCGAAACTTGCTCTGTACCAGTTGGAATCTCTGAGAGATCGACCCGCCAGTCGCCAACCACCAACAGCCACAGCATCCTAACCGCAGTCCCTCGGTAAATAATTAAGATTTGTTAGTCCGTTGTAACTAATAGTCGCAGCTCACCAACGTTCGAAAGACAAAGTTTGATTGTTCGAATCCGGTGTTAATTGATTTCCGATATTATTATTCTGTGGTGAAAATAAATTTTGCAAACCGCGGGTATATAATGGGGATATTTTTTTTTTTTTTTTATTAAGAAGGATTAGTTTTTTTTGAATTTTGAGAAACTGGTCTCACATTATTTTTTCGTGTTTTAATTTGAAAGCGAGAAAATAGATCTTCGGGTTTAACGATAGGCAATGAAGTTACGTGTGCGAACCTAAGTACGATCCCGTACGGCGTAAATCTGCAACGGTATAATTTTCTGAACAATTTCACGTTAACGAGAAAAGCGCGAACGTGCGTATCGATCGCAATTAACAAGAGTCGGTCGAACTCCTCCTACCAGAATGCAAACAGTCGACAAAGCAGTAAAGGACCTTTGACCTTTGTCCTTTGCCTCAGTAGGGATCATTTTTCCGAAAATCAAACAACTTTCACCCGACGTTTCACCTTCTTAAGTCATACACACCCGCAACTTTGAAAGCTTTCGATCGTTCCGCTGCTTTCTGTTACTATAAATGCGTGATGTGGGCAGGATGTATTCTCGTTTACGAATAACAAAAGGGGTCTTTTTACTACAATTTTATGAATATTCTTCATCGTTATAAAATCGTGAGGGTTGATTGAATCGATTTTTTTTTTTTTTCTTACTTTCCGCAATGAAAATTGAGAATTAAAAAAAAAAAATAAAAAAGAAGGTATTGATTTCGGTCGAATTTTCGAAAATTGAGTTTTCATCAGATCTCGACGTTTTGGAGTCCTGGGAAGCTATTCTGACTATTTTCGGATGGACGTCCGTATGTGTGTGTGTGTGTGTGTAAACAAATTTTTGCGGTACGATATCTTTAGAACGAATCGACCGATCGGAATGGTTCTTATGTCGATCGAAAGGCTTTATCAGTCTTGGATCTGATTAGATTTTAGAGTCGATCGGTCGAATAGTTTCAAAGTTATTTGAGAAATTAAAATTGCAAAACAATTTTTATTCATGTTTTTAGCGCATAACTCCTAAACTGTTCGTGCGATTAGTCTCAAAACTCAATCAGACTCAGGTCTTGGATAGCCCTTTCGATCGCTGCAAGATTCATCAAAATCGAACGATTGGTTTAAAAGATATTGCACGACAAAAATTTCTCTTTTTGCCGTACGATACCTTTGGAACGAATTAACCGATTTGAATGATTGTTGCGGCGATCGAAAGGGTTCATCAAGACTTAGATCTGATTAGATTTTGGAATCGATCGGTCGAGTAGTTTCAAAGTTATTCGAAGAATAGAAATTAAAGAAAAAAAGATTTGTATAGGGAAAACTAATTATACTTATTACCTTCTTTAATTTATTATAAACACAATGGTATCAATTAATTGTAACGTATTTAAAACGGCGGGAAGTTTTAGGGTTGGCCCACAGATCAACCGGTTTTCTGATTTTTTTCATTTAAATAAACTTGAAAATTCGAATCGGAATGATTTTCGACTTCGAGGACGAGAAAATGACGAGAATAGACTGAGGTAAAAAAAAAAAAAAGCTACAAGACTGAGAATAAGAAATCGGTTGAGAAATTTCTTCTTCAACTTAACGGTGAGAAATGTTTCATTTGTTTTGTTCAACGACTTGCACAAGAGTCTCGGCTGAGATAGCCACCATGATTTCCACGAATCTTACGATTTATGGTTATTTCTCCCAGCGGTATTTCCTGAAAAAAACTACTCGTTATATCTGCTCTCGCAAAAATGTTGCGTAACAATCAGAAGTCCAGATTTTCTACAGAGTTACGTTGCTCGGGTACAATAAAAAAAAAAAAAAAGAAAAAAAATGAAAAAAAAAAAAAAAAAAACCCGTAAGCTCGTTAATATTTTTCAACCAAATATACATCGTGTGTATCTCTAGAGATTCTTTATTAATTTGTTCAACGATCGGTAACGATTGCTGACGAAAATTTACCTCAGCATTCTAAAAAAAAAAATTTTTTTTTTTGTCTTTTGTTCCTGGAATGGGGATGATGATTATTCAATTTATTATCCCGCACCCCCCATTCCCTCTCCGAACCCTGAATTTTTTTTAAATTTTTTTGCTTACTTGACGAAATGCAAATGAAATAATTCCCGTTAAAAATCTTGATTTCCTTTCTCCACCCTTTCAATTTTATTTTTATTTATTTATATTTTTCTTTTCTTTCCCTTATACTTTTCTTTTCTTTTATTTTCCTACGACCTCATCGCGGAGACAATAGAGAGACAATTCAATTCGTAGGTCTAACAATGATCCCTGTAGGCTAAAAGGTTAAAGGTTGAGTTCGAAAGGTGGTAAAAGTTGAAGGATTATCCCATCCCGCAAAACAAGGGACAAAAATTTTTTTCTCCTAACGATTTAAAAAAAGGGAACAAAAAATTTTGTACCATCTTTATTTTTACCTTATGTAGGTATAAATCTAAGTGGGTAGATGTTTTATGGGACTGAAAAATCATTTTCTGATACCTGAAAAAGAAAGAAAAAAAAAAAAAAAAAAAAAAAAAAACTACTTCGTTGGTATATCGACGGAAAATCAATCTAGTAAATAATGGGATTAAACCCTAGCCCAGGTAACCAATCCAAATAATCCCTAGGGGTCGATAAAGTTACTGGTCTAGATGGATGGACTATATAGGACTGACTTTCTCGACGCCATTAAATCTTTAACTCTATAGTAGATACAGTGATTTTTCTTTCACGTATTCATTTACTTGTCAAAAACGGAAGCAAAGATTGAAATCTATATTCTGGTACCAACCCCAAATGCAATTTGTTTCTTTTCTTTCTGTTTTATTTCAAATTTTGGAAAGGAGAATACGGGCGATTTCATTTTATGTAAAAGCTCGAATGATCGTTGCACTTGCGACTTGAGGTGTGCGTATACTGTGTATATATGTATATGTATTGGTGAACTATTTTATCTAAAGAGATTTTGGTCCACTCAAGACTCGCCATCTCTAGAAGCTCAACCCCTAGAAACAACCAACGAGCTTATACTTATAGAACCGCACGAAACGGCCATCGATTTTCCTGTTTGCAAGTGGGATAGACTATGGAAGGAAAAGGCAAGGGTCGGAGTTGATAGAGGACGAAATGAGGTGAGGGTGAGGATGAGGATGAGGACGAGGACAATCTAGGATTATTATAAGACAATTTTCACGACTAGTTCGAGGTATACCACCCCTTAGAAACTAGGGAAGGAACCGGTATACTTATAATGCGAGATCGTTGGCGGAGGGTAAAAACTTCGAAATGAAATTTTTCGGACTTTTCAAAAAAAAAAAAAAAAAAATTTTTTTTTTTTTTCTCTTTTTTTGTTTTTTTTTTAGAAATTGCATTAGTTGTTGATTTTTGTAAACGTATATACATGTACGTTTTAACTACGTGTAATATAATGGAGCTTTTACTGGTAATCATCGAGTTCAACCGGCTGAAAGCTTAGGGAAATGAAAGCTTGTTACATGGGTAACATGAGCAGAGGTCCTCCGGGCTTTATGAATTCTAATACACGTGTTTCTGATGGTATATACCATAACCATACAGAGGGATTCAACTGAAATTTGTCGTAAGAAATTTTCATGTAAAATTAACGGAAAGAAGGATAAGGGATGACAAAAAAATGACGCCAAAATAATGCTCGAGTTAAAGGGGAGAGAATATAATCGAGGTAAAGTAAGGGGAAGAAGAAGAAGAAAAAGAAAAAGAAGAAGAAGAAGAGAGAAAAAATAGGGGGTGGTTGAATGAATAGAAATTGGAAATGAAAAAAATAAAATAAAAATAAAATAATGGTCCCACCCCTTTTTGTTTTAGAAATTTAAACGTAGCCTGGAGAAAATAAAATCTGTCAAATTCACCTGGCTTACGTTATATTCTTGGAAAACGATCCCTTTCACCTTCTGATCTCAAGAAAAAGCCCCCTTCGTCTTGAACGAGAAAGAGACCGAAAGAACGAGATAGAGAGGTAAAAAAAAAAAAAACAGAATAAAAATAAGAAATAAAACTTCAAAGTAAAACTTTAATAAAACATGATCCTACGATAAAATAAAAAAAAACCTTCGTGCCCTTCAAATTTTCTTTTTTTATTTTATTTGCTTTTCTTTCCCCTATATTTTTGATTTATTTTTTCATCTTAGCCTTTAGATAAGTTTATTATATACCTTACACCGTCATGATATCGGCTTTAGCCACAAGAATTGTAATTATTAACTAATTTTCATCTAGATTGAGGAGGAATTGGATACCCGTAGGTATATCTTATATACAAAACTTTGACAAGATACTTTTAATGGGTAAATTTATTCAAAAATAATTTAAATTCAGTAAACTCAGTCTGTGTACATATAGGCTACCGAAAAGTTTTTTAGATTTTTAAAACGGTATATAGGTATCCAACTATATATAATTTTCAAGGGTTTCTTCTGCAGTTTATATTGCGGGGTTTCCATGAAATCCGTCAAAGGCCGCAAGCTCTATATACGAAGCTACATTGTATACCTATATTCGTTAATTTCATTTCGTGATCAGAAGAAGAAGGAAATAAAATGAAAAAAATGAAGAAGAAGAAGAAGAAGAAGAAGAAGAAGAAATAAGAAAGCAGCTGCCTTTATTAGATATTAATATGATAAAACTTGATAAATGATCACTGACAAAATTGATCGCTGTATGGTTATAGGTCTTGGACTACTATAGTTCGACGTTGGTAGATACTCCTGATCGCGATATCTTACTAACAAGACAAGACATGAGGCTTCTTTTGTACAGAATTTCATGAGAAGACCCTAATTTGTCAGTGCCAAAAAATACTAGCTCCTCGCGTGTTCCTATCTTTTAGGGCTGTGGTCAGACTGACCTCAAACAACCTTCGCAATATGCGAGCCGGAAAAATTTGATACACGAAAAGCACACGGAAATTTAATGCGCTCAAAAGTAAAGAAATATGAAAGTCAAATTTCATTTCAAGAATTTTTATCAAATTTCAGTCAATTTGAGTGAAAAAATAAAAAAATAAATAAAAAAACTGCACTGTGCACAAGAATTTCATCGTAACCTATCCCATTTTGGAAAAATAAAATTGAACTAATTCGGCACTGAAAAAAATTTTTGGATAATTTTTAACAAACTTTTTAATAAAAATAAATTAACTTATTTCCAAAAATCGACTTATTTCCAGGAAAAAAAAAAACCAATTCAACCTGGACAGTGCAGTCAGAGCCGAGAAATATTACTGGAAAAAAAAAGTTGTCCCAAGATTACGAAGGGATTGATGTAAGTTAATCCAGTGCTTCGTTGAGGGTTAAGCTCGGTGTTTGATCGGCCAGTATAATAAATCATAAATTTTGAAACAACGAATCTCTGGATCTGATTTGATGCTTGTAAAAGATTTAAATAAACGCAAGCAAAAAATGAAACCAGTTGACTGCGAAAGCTCGATTCGCTATATTCGTTAGCGTACAAAGGGCGATCAAACAACATGAAAGTAGAAAAAATAATTTAAAAATAATAAAAGAAACATTTTTGTAGCTATATGGTATTTAAAAAAAATTGCATATGAAAGCAGAACGTAAATTTATCGGAAAAATAAAGGCTGAATTTTTTCATTGTCATTTGTTTTTTTCTTTTGATTTTTTAAGGAATATCGTTACAGGCCTCCAATCGTTTTTTTGCATGACTAAAAATGAGAAGCTTTTTTCCGAAGTTATTCGTTCTTTGAAGTTCGTTTTTTTTTTTTCTTTTTCTTCTTCTTTCAATACAAACCAATATTTTGAATGAAAATCGATGCGATTTTTTTTTTTTTTTTGTTTCATTTATTTTCTCGCATTTTGCAGAATTGATGAAAAATGAAGAAAAGACTGGAAGAAAGATGAAAAACAAAAAGAAGATAAAGAAGAAAAAAAATATATATACGAAGCCAGATGAGTAGAAGACATATTTTTCCATGGAAGAGAAAATTCGCTCGTCCCTCGAATGAAACCGTTCCGTTCTTCTGATCCTCGGTTGTAAATTGGTCGAGGGTTGGGTTACTTTGGAAACTTGAAGACGGTTCAAAAAGGGCTCATTATTGAGCCACCTTTACAATACACCGGGTACTCCAAAGAATAAAAAACGAGAAAAAAAAAAGAGGAGAAGAAAAAAATAAAAATGGAAAAGGAAAAAAAAAACATCACATTAAGAGGAGCTATAAGACCGCAAAGTCGAGAGGCGAGACATATTCTACTTCTTCAACTTCTTACTCCATACCGTCATCACTGAATGGATCAATGGCCAGAATAAGGCTCATTTTTTCCGTCGAAAAAAAACAAATAAAATAAAATAAAATAAATAAAAATCCCCTGAATTGAAATTTTGAAAAATAAAATTCCAAGCTGACAGTTTTCAGACAATATTCTAAAATGTATTCAAAATCCTGGAAAATATTTATTCCTCGAACTTATATTCGGTATCCTTCTTTTGCCAAAAATTTCGTTTGCTCAAGGCAGCTAGCTATAACATTGTACGTATATTACACACGAATCATCTTGCTCTCTGGCAACGGGCTTGGTAACATCCTAAAAGATGTATGTAATAAGTTTTTGGAGATATTCTGCAGAGGAGGGATATCATCTCTTCGACTTTTCGTCTATTGGATACATATACCTATACCTACTCGAGTTTTATCATCGTTGCTAAATGTAGGACATCGATTCAAAATGCGAAGGACAAGTCGGGTTTACTGGCCAGAATCAGTTTCCTAAAAAAAGTTAAAAAAAAAAAGAAGGAAAAGAAACAATAAATCAAAAATAAAGAGTATGAGGTAAACAATCGAATGTCGATCTTCGTTCTCGTCATTTCATCTATATCTCGATTTTTATCCCCAAATGTTTCCCGCTATGTATAGGTATAATATGGATACCTGAAGCTCGCCCAGCAGCTGTCACTTTTTTCATATTTTATATTATAAAAGTGTATGAACAAACGCAAAGAAAAATCCATCAAACTTACTCGATCCCACATTGCATTCAATTTGTATCAAATAAAAAAAAAAAAAAAAAACAAGAACAAAAAGGATCGTCAATAAATTACGTTAAATATTTATCAAAACTTAGAGAACGTATATGACAAATGGTTAGATGGGGAAACGTCGATTTTTGATATCCTGATTTATGCCGAACATTGTTTAAGGGGGTACGTATTTGTTCAGGATGTTAAAATTCAACAAATTTTTGGGGTTGGTGGAAACTAAGGCACATGATACACGGATGCCCTGTTTCAACCTACAACCTACCTACAAATTTTGATGTTAAAGACCCTCGCATCTTACATCATAAGGGCACCAGCATAGACTGAAGTAAGCTCTGTAAAAATGACATGGGTTAACTGTTGACTTAATTTCGAAGTCGGTTTTAGTCCGAACTAGCTCCAGCTTCGTAAGCTTACTTAATACTGATGTGATTCTAGCGTGGACTAGGACCATCAAAAAATATTTAATTTTAGATACGTTTTCAGATTTCTAAAGTTCGTATACTGAAAAATAGAAAAATTTGAATTTTCTCCAATTTTTTTACAGCCAAACGATCAAACATTTTTAAGAACTTTTAATCCACGTTAGACCTAAGTGTAAGAACTGCAAGCACAAAAAATTATAGATCGATGGGACTAATGGTTAATTAGTTATTAAGTAAACAGTTAACCCATGTCATTTTTACAGAGCTTACTTAAATCTATGCTAGTGGCTACATGATGTGAGATACAAAGATCTTCAGCATCAAGATGTAGAATAACGACCTGAAACAGGACATCTGTGGATTATCTGCCTTAGTTGCCACAATCCTCGAAAATGTGTCTAATATTAACATCTTGAACATATACGTACCCGCTTAATCAGGCAAATGGTACTTATAATGTATTTCGACGTTCACTTAAAAACTACTTAACTATTAGTCCTATCGATCTATAATTTTCTATGTTTTCATTTTAATCTCTGTTGGTGGCCACATGATGTGAGATGCAACATCGAGGTTTGTGGGAAACATTGGATAGATTAAAAGTCTAGAACAGGATATCTGTACATTATTTACGTTGATCGTAATAATCCCTGAAAATATGTATGTACCTCGTTAATTAAAAAATTTAAGCGATTATCACGATTTTTAAATTATCCCATAGCTTTACCCAGATTTTTCGAAATCGTATGTCGACGAAAATCTATTTTCAATTTACAACTATCCAAAAAAAGTTCAATCCACATGATATATGCCCAAAGCCAGCTGTTCGAATATATTTACTATTTATTGCTGATCGTTTATCACTGCACGATTGAGTTAAGAACTGACTTAGGATAATAGCTGGAGCTTCCAGAAGCCCAGCATCTGCAGTCTATGGCGCAAATATTTACAGATCTTTTTTAAAAAAAATCTCGTATACCTACGCGTGAAATCTATATAGTTAACGTTCGTCATTCTTTGAGGAAAGGAGGGCTTTGTTTTACGACAAAACCTCGCCAGGATAGACACTTTTATTAAAACTTTCAAACGATATAATGTGGAAGAAATTTCGGTGATTTTTAACACCCAATTTCATGCTTGGAGAATTTTTTTTCAAGACTTTAAAAACTGCACCTACGAAAACGCGAAAATTAACGTTAAGTAAAATATTGGATGAAAAAATAAAAAAGAAGTAAGAAACAAAACGAAAAAAAGCTTTTGAAATTGTTTAAACAGCTTGCAAAAAATTTCTAAACAACGAAATACGTACGTACACAAAACCGAACTAACCTGAGATCATAAAACTTTTTCACGACCGGAGTTCTTGAAAATGTCGAAACGGATTTCCGGTGGCGTCATTCTGGCGGGATAGAACGTTCCTTGGACTTTACTCTACGTACTTTTAGCTACATCTAGGTATTATATTCACTCGTTTTTTTTTTTTTTTTTATCTTTCTATTCTACTTCTTATTTCAAAAAATAAGTTCGATGGGTTTACTCTACTTTAGTTTCTCGATTTTTCATCCATTTCATTTTTACTTTTTCGTGAGATTAGAAAAAAATAAAAAAAAAAAAAAGATGAACGATCACTGTGACCGTTGATTTCATCGAATCGAAGATGCCATTCGATTTCGACTTTCCACTATAAGACACAAAATTTTTAAGTTATATATCAAAGTTATATTAATGCCCAGATGTCTCATATATGAACAGGGAATAACTTTTTTGTCGGAAATAAAGTTAGATAGATTATATAGTATATATATATTATATATAAAACCAACCCGATCGAAGTATAACGAAAGTTAAAGAAATTTTTATATCACGTCCAAAGAGGATATATTTATTTACTATATAAGAAGTAGAACAAATAATTCTTTTTATCAAACTTTTACCTCTATCTAAAAACGAAGACAAAAACAAAAAACTTAAACCAGAGTTTCGAATCTCAAATCTTTTTGGAACAAATAAATAAATAAATAAATGAATAAAAGTAAAAATTTCTTTGAGCTTGATGAGCTTTTCTCAAAGCTCTAAAATAATAATATTATAACGAATGAAAATCTTTGTAACGATATCTAAAAATCTTTTTAACAAACTTTTTTTAAACAAATATATAACACAGAAAACAGTGCAGATACTTTATTTATAAACCGTCGAAATTTCTTGGCATCTATGTATAGTTCCAGATTCCGTATTACACATTGAATATAATAAATATTACCGCGTTACTGCTTTCCACATTTCTTACAGCTTTTATTCTTTCTAACGAATTGAGGAGAGCTTTTATCTCTAAAAATTATTCCCTGCAGCTATCTGTGTAGGTAGAGACATACGTATATATATATATAAAAATCAATAATTTCATACCGGTCTTCGTCTCAAGAATTCTTATCTTGATTATTATTATTATTATTATTATTATTATTAATATTATTATTATTATTATTGTATAAAGTTTGATTATTAAATAATTGCGAAAATTTATACCGCCGTTATTTGCCGGACGTTAGTTCGATCGGTTTTATAGGCAAATAAAGGAGGCAGCTTCAACGGCTTAAAGTACACATCCAATCTCAAAGGTTATATTTAACTTTTTGAGTGGATGAATAGCCTGGAGAAGAAGAGTTATTTACCTAATGCATTCCTCCGATTAGAGGCGGTTAAACGTTGCGGTGGACCTCGAGATATCGACTAACAGTTGCCCAGAAGCTGTCGAGCTTTGTAATACGTATACCTTAACTAAGAGGTATAATATAGCGGTATGAAAAAGTACAAAAGCACTGCAGAACCGCATGGCCATCGAAGGAAAACAAGCTCGTAAATCAAAAAGTTGAAAGCTTGGTAATAAAGAAATAAAAATAAAGAGAATTATAATAATAAAATTTTTTATTCGGTAGGTACGTACTGTTAGGAAATTTTGTTTCTATTTTTCACACATTTATATTTCACGTCAATGTATGTATGCGTGAAAAAAAAAAAAAAATTGCGGAAAGAAAACTAATACAAAACAAGCCGGAAAAATAAATAGTTTTTCCGAGTACTTTTCATCAAAAAGAAAAAAAACAATGGGTTTGTCAGGGAAAGAAAAAGTATAAAAAAAAGTAATGAAAAATCGAAAAAAAAGATCAAAATTGAAAATTTCACATAAAAAAAAAAAAAATGCCCTATATATTGACAAACAACAATTTCATACAGTGCGTTTAATCCCAATACGATCTGGGTACACTTACAATTTCTTCTTGTCATTGGCAAGGATCGTCCTATATATTGACAAACAACAATTTTATACAGTGCATTTATTCTAATTCGATCTGGGTATATTTACAATTTTTTTGGTGTCATTGGCAAGGTATGCCCTACATATATCAATTCTCAACTCGGAAGAATATATTCTTTCATTTAGATAGGTAATACAGAGAAAAAAGTATAGGTTTCTCAGTACAACAGCAAAAATCGATTCATTTCCGTTAGAACCGGAAGTTCAAATTAAACGAGACATGGCAATTTTTCATGCCCATCATTTGTTTGTAAAGTCTTGTGAATTTCAGATTTTTTCATCGAGCCGTTTCCGAGATCACCGCGCGAGTTTGTCGAACAGACCGACAGACAGACCGACATCTTTCTAAAAACCTGTTTTCCGGATTCTAGAGGGTCGAAAACGTGAAGATTCGTTGAAATGATCAAAAGTCACTTTTCGACCAAAACCAATACTTTTCTTATATCACCGTAGATGATGAAAAGTAAAAATTGAACTTTAAGGGTTGTAAAAGCGTAAGAAATTTACCCTCCGATTTTTTATACAGGTATTAATTATACCCCACGAGGTAGAGGCGCCACTCGCTAATACAAACTCGGGGTTTGGGGCTCGGGGTGTTTGAGGTGGGTAGTATATACATCGCTAAAACTTCCGCTATATCATTTCCCGCTTGTTCAGACATCTGCAGTGAAACTTTTCGAATTTCCGCCGGTTATAGGGTGGCGAACCACGTGCTTACGATTAAATGTTGATAATATGATAACTGCAAGAGAAAAAACTGTACCTAATAAAATGGCAATTTTTTTAAAGACCCATAGTTCGTTAAACAATTCCAAAATTGTTTTCTCGTAAAAGCTCGCTTCCGAATTCCGTTTAAATTTCTCAAAAATTTTTTTTAATGGGTCAATTCCGTTTCTTAAGAAAAACATCAAACGAATTCGCCGGTTATTACGACACAAGCAATTTATATCCACTGTATAAAATTTCTATATTTGATACACGGATCTGCCTCCTCCAAGGACGAACCTCTGAGATTTCGAGCTTTTTCGCTCCCTCCTGACCTCAACACGTCAGTTTTCCTCATGTCTCGACAAACTTTACGTGTTTACGACTCTCGAGTCTAATCAACCATGAAATATCTTGTTTTCCATGTATTTATTAGCACGCAACCCCCCTCGGTTTCGCTTTTATCTCATCTCAAAGCAACTCGTCTTCCTTAATCCGGGTACCTGGATAAATTTATGCTGTTAAAATTTTCGGGTACTAAAAATAAAAACTACGTTACCCCCCCCCCCCCCCCCCCTACGTTAGTTACAAGGCAAAGTTAAAATCGGAAAGTTAATTCTTTTTTTAAAACTCAAAAACTGCTGCATGAATTAATTCAAAAATTCAATCAGACTTAAGTTGGAACAAATCCTATCGATTGGGATCAAAATCATAAAAATCCGTTAATCGGTTCTCAAGATATCATCAATTTAATTTCTTCTTATAAAAATTTTTTTTCTTTCAATAACTCGGAAACTATTTGACCGATAAAAATCAAAATCTGATCAGTTTTGAGTATGAAAAAACCGCGTCGATTGATATAAGGAAGGACTAAATCAGTTCATTCTGTCTCGAGATATCATAGAATCAAAAATTGGAGATGATTCTGAACTTAATTGTTTAACTTATAATAATTTTCAGTTTTTGAACAAAACAAAAAAAAAAAAAATTAATGAGAATATGAAAATGGTAATCAACGTTTAAAATAGACGAATTAGACTACGCTTCATAACGACGTATTATACCTCTATAAGGTATAAGTGTAGAACAATACTTTATCAATTTAATTGTATGGATTTCATTTCACTCGAGAGATTCAATGTAATTGTCTTCGCTATTCAACACTGCAGGCTGTTCTCAGCCCTCTCTTTCCCTATTTGTGAAAAAAGAGAAATAAAAAGAAAGAAAAAAAAAACAGGAATTGACCGGCTTTTTCTAAAAGCGTCGATGCAATTCAATTTTTAAATACATTATCAACGTTATTCAGGAATTTTGTGAATCCCTTTGAAGTTATAAAACACATGTCAATTAAAAATACCTATAGATATGCATATACATATATGTATGTTACATGTATATATGTACCTATACATATATACTTTGGTAAAGCCGTTAAGTACACCAGGTATTAAATTTTCACTCGGTGTTTAACTGATTACCAAACTTTTACAAAATCCACATTACTAAGGAGATTATTTCCCGTACTTATGCACATAAACCTATAAAATATCCATATCTATATGCGAAAAGTTTTTCTCATCAGCCAAATGTTGAGTAAAAATTTAATAATTATTTTTTCCTTTTTTTCTTTTTTTTTTCAGAAACGTATACATCAAAGAAAAAATTTCGCACTATGAATTTGATCGCAATTTTATTTGAAAATTTAATAAAAATCGATTCGGTATTAAATGGCGAACAAATTTCAATCTCTTCTTCTTCTTCTTTGGAAAATTTTTTTGTTTTATGTTTTTTTTTTTTTTCTTCATTCAGAGAAGATTGCTGCACAGACGATTTTATGAAACGTGCAGGTTATACTATTATGTGTATGTGTTGTATGAGGGTTGAACTCAGCCGGTATTGAAAGGCGAAGACAATTACAATGACTCGTTGAAGTGAAACGGGATCAATAAACGTTGGGACAAAAAAGGAACGAAAAAGGAGTAAGAAAAATAAAAAAAAAAAATTAATAAAGTATAATTCAACCACCTCTGTATATATATATATGTCGGGGCGGCGGATATAATCAGGATTATTTAATTAAAGAACTCAATCAAGGACAACTTTATATTTTATTTATCAATCTTTGTCAATCACACTAGTTCTTCATCGAAACATAAATCAACAACTCCATCTTCTGTTTTAAAACTCTTCTGTTAATCATCTCTGCCGATATGATAACCACTCTCCGATTTATATATAGGTATATAGGTATATGCTACGTAAAGAAATTCGAACTTTGCCCAAGTTCTTGAGTAAAAGTTATCCAGCTTTCGTTCGTCTAACGGGATAGAAGCAGCGAACCGCCGATAGCTCTTAGTGGCTCTTAGGAGCTCTTAGGAGCTCTTAGTAAGCCAGTGAGAGAAGAGAAAAGAGAAATTTAATAATAATTGCAGTTGGTATAGAAAAATAGAAAGAAAAAAAATAGGCAGAAAAAATTAAATAATTTAAAAAAAAAATAAAAATAAAACTTGACCGAAAAACAAAAGTCCAATTTAGGGTGGTAATGGACACGTTTAGAGTCCAAACAATTTTCGTCAATGAGACGAAAAGTTGGGTTTTATCTTAAGAAAATATATTCAAATTCATTAAAATAAGGAAAAATAAAATTATCGTTTTTTTTTTCTCTCTCTTATGTGTTCGAGTAATTTTAAGTAAAGAGAAAAAAATAAAGAAACTGATGAAATTTTTATTTCCACAATTGTAATCACCGGGTATAATTTATTATTCGAGAAACTTGCCTGAGCCGCGGAAAGGGTTGACTTAGAAACGCGACAAACCAAATGCTCGTGCTGAATTAGCGCTTAAGAGCTTTTCCAACGACAAAAAAAAAAAATTAAATAAAAATGGAACAACCGCAAACGAGACGGCTATTAATTATTGCGAACTCAGGTGCGGGTTTTATATGTACACAAGCTCGTTGAGGTAAGCGCGGTTTATCGAACGATTGAGAAACGATTCTTTAACATTTTTGATAAAAAAAAAGAAAGAAGAAAAAAAAAATACTCCATGAACTTACAAAAATCAAGTGAAAAAAAAATAGAGAAACTTAATACAATATGTAGAACATACCGGAAAAATAGTTTTTCGGAGTACTTTGCATCAAAAAGAAGAAAGTGTAGGTTAGTCAGGGAAAGAAAAAGTATAAAAAAGTAATGAAAAACTAGAAAAAAAAAAGGTTAAAACTAAAAATTTTACGGAAATAAGAACGTCCTATATATTGACATTTCATTTCAATTCATTCCAATTCGATCTGGGTACATTCACAAGTTCTTCTTGCCATTGGCAAGGAACGCCCTATATGTTGACAAACAACAATTTTATACAGTACATTTCATTCCAATTCGATCTGCTTATATTTACAATTTTTTTTTGTTGTCATTGGCAAGAAATGCCCTATACATATAAATTCTCAACTCGGAAGAATATATTCTTTCATTTAGATAGGTTAATACAGAGAAAAAAGTATAGGTTTGACAGTAAAACATCGAAAATCGATTCATTTCCGGTATAACCGGAAGTTCAAATTAAACGAGACATGGAAATTTTTCATCCCCATCGTTTGTTTGTAAAGTCCTGTAAATTTCAAATTTTTTCATCGATCCGTTTCCGAGATCACCGCGCGAGTTTGTCGAACAGACCGACAGACAGGCCGAAATCTTTCTAAAAACCTTTTTTCCGGATTCTAGAGGGTCGAAGACTTAAAGATTCGTTGAAATGATCAAAAGTCACTTTTCGACCAAAACCAATACTTTTCTTATATCACCGTAGGTTATGAAAAGTAAAAAATAAGAAAATTATGTCTTTATCTATCATTTCCGAATTTTTTTCACGAATAAATAGAACCGTCTTTTTCTCGAGAATATATGAAGAAATGTCATACCGTATAGTATCGCAATTTGGTTTTCGGCATCTCGAGGCTTTTTCATTTTCAATAAATATCTATGCATAGGTATGTATATTTCTCTACGAATTTATATCTTTTATTTCTATTCCATAAGCGCATTGATATTTGCTCGAAGCGTTAAGTTAGCGATTCCAAAACTTGGACGTTTATTTACGCATTATACACTCCATGGTATCCTGTACCCTAAGGCCCCGAGGCTCATGTGAATACGAAAACAGCGACAACATATTCGTGTCACATCTAGAATTTCGCGAAACACGAAATACGAGTATTGCTACTATGAAAAATAAATTTTTTTAATGCACAAGGGTGTCGTGTGATTCGAAGGCACGTTGAAAAAGAGAAAAAGAAAAAACAAAAAACATTCTTCAACACTCTACTGGTATACAACCCTATATATAAAAAATTTAAAAAGTAGAAATTATCACGTGTATAAGATAAGATGAAAGTGCCAGAATAAATAAATGAAAAAAGTATAAGGAAAAAAGTAGGCCAAACATTTAGCGAAAATAAACTTCGTAGGGTTTTATTGGACATTTGATATTAGAAAAGACTGAGATGTGGAGTTAATTTAGAAAAATGTTTGCTCAACACTCGTATACTTTTGTTAGAACTAAATAAAGTTAAGCTAGATTAAGCTAAGTTACCTCGGATTACTTACTACAGCCTACAATTCTATTTCTTATTTCTCTATCCAACGATCTCTAAATACTGAACACTATAAGTTTTCTTTCAAATAATACCAACAATGAAATGGTTTACTTACTGGTTTTCAGAAACACGATTTTTAGTTTCACTCAAGGATTCACTAGACCCACTTTTCGACTTCCCAAAAAAAGAAACACACTCATAAACTATCAACCCTGTCCATTCATCCCTCAAATAACTTGCGCACGAACCGTTCGATCTCGACAAAAATTCACACGCAAATACCTTAAATAATTTTCAAATTTGATATCAAATTTGAGTAAAATCGGTCTGGCGGTTTCGAATTGAGAATCAAAACCGTATTTTTAAAGAAATGTTAATATCCTATAAGAACCATACGTAAAATTTTGACGTTTGTTACTCGTTTAGAAACGTAACGACCTTTTTTCATAAATATAACACAAGTTGAATATAAAATCTGTGAGTAATGGCAGTTTGAAATTTAATCGTAATTATTATTGCAGATATAATTGTATTTTATAATTAGTAGAAAATTTGATGACAATAATTATTTCTAAATGATAAATAATCGCATATAAATCAAATTTGGAACCCAGATTAAAAAAAAAATAAAAAAAAATTACAATTCGTAGAGCAAATTATACGTTTCGAGCTTTAAAAATCAGCAAGTAAGAATTTACTACAAGGTTTGTACCGTATATCGATTGTTTAAAGAATCCCATCAGCAGTTCGTCCCGTTTTTCGTTTTTCTGAAACATTGGTTGGCATTAGTATCGCATCGCGATCGTGAATAAACGAGAATAGCGAAGGATTTATTCGTTGCATTTGGTATGCATTTCGCTTTCCATTTGGTTATAGGAATAAATGGAGTCTACGAATGAAGTAGATAAGTCCGGGATTAGTGAATTTCCTATTTGTAAATTCGTTCTACAAATCCTTGTCAATCGATACCTAGCTAGATTATTTTATTTTATTTTTCACTGATTATATGTATACATATATGTTGTTATATAGGAAGGAGCTTTAACCGTGCTTTTATACAGCGAACGCGATTAACGACTTGACATCAACGAAGACCTGCCTCTGTCTGTCAACGACGAATATTTAGATTAAAACAACATTCTAGTCTAATTCAAAAGCTTTTAAAAATAAACAAAAATCTCACCGAACAAATATCATATTGATTAGGTAATCGAAACCGTGATGTATGTGGTGTATGTATGTATGTATGTATGTATGTATACGTCACATGAAAAACTATAATTAAACAAATGATATATAAAAAATATTACAACTGTTTCACGATTATAATCACCATTCAATTTTTACGATACTTTGTAGGTATATATACCGAGAGGTTTTCTTGAAACTAAACAGTCGACAGCGCATGCGTCAAATAATTTAATTTCATTGCTCGGCGAGACGGTCTTGTCACGATATTTGAGCCTCTGAGCCTGTGACAGACGCCGAAACTCGCGCCTGCGCTGTCGACTGTTTAGTTTGAAGAAAACCTCTCGGTATGTACCTAACCTATCCACTTATCGTATCCTCAAGTAATTAGAGTAAGTGCCGAAGATATGACCGGTAATTAATAAATCAATATCTAGTAACTTGACGACTTCATTTCACCCCGATAGGTATATATATGTATTATACATATATACCTAATATAAGAACGTATTTAGAACCACGAAGGAAACATAATTATCGGTCAATCAGCTTTAATACCAGCAGAGCTCGTTTGAGCCGGATCTACAAATTGCGTAAAGTCGTTATAGCTTTCTTTTTTTTTTAATTTTTTTTGCTTCTTTTGCTACTTGCGTTTTTAAATACACCCTACGATTTACACTCGAGTTTTATTTTATTTTTTTACCTCACAAATATAACCTAATTCAATATTAGCTCAATTAAAAATCTACCCTATATATTTACCCCGGTTTAATGAAAATTGTCGCCTTTTCTGATATGAGCTTACAGCCTGCGAAGTATTTCGTTATATTGTTTTGTATTTTCTTTACTTGTTTCATTTTTCGAATGTTAATTGTTTTACCTCTTTCCTTTTTCTATTTTCTATCCAGTTTTGTTTTTCATTTTTATTATCTTTTTTTTTCAATTTTCTGATCATATCTTCCAGATTGAAGATGAGTATCTTAACGTTATAAGGGAGTGAAGATAGACAGCTCAAGGAGATTACGTAAAAGCCTTAAGATTGATGGAGGGAATAAAGTTGTTCGGATCAGCTGGCCATACTACAATCACTAACATATATATATATATATATATATATATATATACACACCTGTACTACTATACACTATGCATTATAAACGTGTAATAGAATTATTTTCAGGCAATTGAAAACGGGAATATAGACGTATATGTATATACGAATCAGAATCACTTTTCGAACTGCATTACATACACCATCCGACTATGTAGGAACGTCTTATGCTACTCGTCTACAGCTCTTCCAGGTTTCCTTATAGTCGAGGCAATCAAAGGAACTATTAATTAAGGAAACAAAGTACTTCGCAGTTTCTTGGTCCTTGGATATATCCATAATACCATAACTAATATAAATCTATACGTATACCCCTTACAATTAGCTTGATATTACTATATGTATTGTATGTATGTATGTACATACAACGTAACTGTAACGTGTGAATGAAAAAAAAACTCGATGATGTATGTAATATCAGAATATTCTATTGTTATTTTTATTTCTCGTGAAAAAGGTTTGTTTCCACTGAATCGTACATTAATTATTTATGGTCGAATAAGCCCGGTATAAAAATGATACAAAAAAAAAAAAAAAACGGATTTTTGGTGTTTTTTTTTTTTTTTGAGAGAGAGAGAGATATGAGACATGTCCTTTCACCCACCTTAAACCAGGTGAAATATGAATTTTTAAAACGTATAATACGCGTGGGTATATAAGGACTTACATGCAAGTATCTACGTTGATGTTCCAACCCTTGTCTCATAATTTACCGATTCAAAACTATAAGACATATTTTCCCTATAATTTTCCAAATTTTCACACCTCGACTCAAAGTCTGCAGCACAAAATTTAAAACCTATTTCAAAATTCAAGAACTTTTTAGAAATAAAATTGTATTCTATTCTATTCTTTGGGTTGAAAGATTGTGCGCCAAAAAATTTGCGATTTTTCAATAATTTTTTAATTTTATTATTTATTTTTTTTTGTTTTTTTTTTTTTTTGTTGCGAATTTTAGATTTATTACCATCCGTGACATGAATATATATATGTACGAAAATTTTACGTACGAAATTGAACTCTCGGCTAATTCCGTATCAAAGAATTTCAAATATACATATAACACCATATTTTTGATTTTATTTTTTTTATTATTTTTTCTGTTTTTTTGTTGCTCGTTAAACCGTAATTACGAAGCCGTGGCAATGTCGCCGTAGGAGGAAAACTTATTTTAACATTTGACGTCAACATTATGCCTGAAGGTCTGTTCCTGCGTGCGTCAGAAGACGTATCAGATAGGTGTAGGTACCCTAATTCCGCAAGACTATACATATAACATGGAAACTGTGTATAGTACATACTTTATTATTATCCATCCCAGGAAGTATATATCCATGTATATATGTATGTATGTACATTATAGATATACATATGTATATAGGTATATAAAGTCTTTCAGATATACTAGGTAACAGCCTAGATTATATCGTGTATCAATCGATTTGTATCTCACGCAACCTCCTTTCCCAAAAAAAAGGAAAAAAAAAAAGTTTAAAACAAACAAAAAAATGAAGTTAGCTTTTGATTTGAATTTTTTGGGGCAGAGTTAAAGTCCAAGTTGAAGACAGGATATCCTGTGTTTCCTTTCCTCATAACCTCGCGGTATATGTATTGACCTGTCGAAAGTTAACAATTTGTTTTTATTTATTTATTTATTTATTTTGATTTTTTTGTTTTACAAATAACGAAAGCAAATTCGTATACCAGACACACACACAGTTGAATTTTGCTTTCAATAATTAAATTCCATTTCCGTTTAAGCGGACCTCCTTTGCCCACGTTTGTACCTACGTTGGAACTCAATAATTAAATTCCATTTCTAACTTTATATATGTATACATGTACTGTCCATATATATATATATATATATATCTTCACGTATGTATCTATATACATATAGATATAAATTATTACAATAAATTTATATATGTATATATTATAATATAACAATTATGTATGTACCTAAAAGTGATACATACAACTATATTATAATTTTTATATACTTTACACATATATTATTATAATAAGTTTAGGTATAAGAAATTTTATCGTTACTCATTTACTCTTCTCGCGACTGTATATTAATATAATCTGATACTCGCGGAAATGAAAAATATAATTAAACATAATCAAGCTTTTGAGCTTTCGCGTATATAATTTACGGATATAGTGTAACTATGTATACCGAGATGTTCTCTTGAAACTAAACAGTCGACAGCGCAAGCGCGAGTTTCAGTGTCTGCTAATGCAGGCTGGCCATCCCGAGTTTTAATAAGGGATCGTCTCAGTGTGACCCTCCGAAAAATCACTGATTTTCGCGAATTTTTTTTTTAATGTTCAAATAAACTAATCGGTTCGGTTTTTTTTTTATAAATAAATACGTTTATGAAGAATACAAAATGATTTTTTTTAAGTTTATTTATTGAGTGCATCATTGTTGTAAAAATTGTTGTAATTTCACGTGAAAAAAAAAGGTGCTGCACGGTTTCCACGATGACGGCCGCAATTTTGATCTGAAAAAAAAATTTCAAAAAGATTATTGATCTGTAGGAAAGTCGCTATCGCGCTATGGAGGGTTTTTTTTTTTTTTCAAATTTGACAAAATGGCGGCGGTTTGAACAAAAAGTGTCGAATTTGGCCCTTTTTTTCGACAGTTTTTCCTAAAAAAAAATAGGAAGTTTTCAAAAAAAAAAAAAAAGCTTCCATAGCGCGATAAAGAATGACGTTAAAAATGTTCTCGCGAAATTGGAACTAGATATCTTTAAAACTCTTCCTTTGAGAGTGGAAACCGTTTTGAAAAACACCATTCTGAGAAAAACGCGTTTAAAGATTACAGTACGAAAATTTTAGAGAAATCGTTTACTTACAATCAATCGGCGATGCCAGGTCCATACAATATTCCTTCTGCTTCCTCGAACTGCTCATTTTCGGCTGAAATTTCGTTTCGACGGGCTGTCCTGGCTTCTTTGCTGTCCAGAGAGCTTCGGCGATCTGCAGTTTTGATGCGCTCTGCTTTATATTTTGCAGCGAAGTCTGCGGCTATCGGCCCTATGGTGCATCCCATTGTCTCCATGATTTTTAAAAGTGGATCGAACCCTTCGTTGAACGTACAGGCTGCACAATACGTCGCGATTTCTACGGTTTGCTTCCCACAGAATATGTGTTTGGGAGCGAGTTGCCACACGCAATGATTAAAACTCTCGTTATTATTTTGAGTATTTGCGCCCGTACATCTCTCTAACAAATCGTCGGTGGTCAAATCTTCGTAGATTGGCTTTAAAACCTCTTGGACATCGTCATCGAGCGCTGGTGGATGAGAATATGTTTCCTGAAATCCATTGGCCTCAGCTTTGCGCCATTCGCACCACGAAAGGGAATAACGGTCGAGCGGAGCGGCGGACGAGGCAGCTGTCTCGCTCCGTTCCCTTTCTACCAGAAACGCTGTAGCGACCGTAATACTTTGAATTTCGATTTGAAAATTTGAGAGAATGTTTATTACAGTGTATACTATCCGATAATGCAATAAAAAAAAAATCGATTTTTCGAAAATTTCACACTGAGACGATCCCTTTGTCAAACTCTGTTTTTATCGACGAAGTAGTTAAGATTCGGATTTTCGAGGTTATAATCGTGGTTAGAATTTCTTGCAAGTTGGCTCCCTTGTCTCACAGACTCAAATATCATCGTGCGACGATCTCACCGACCAATAAAATCGAATTATTTGAACCATGCGCTGTCGACTGTGTAGTTTCAAGAGAACATCTCGGTACATCTATCTATACATGTAATATATGTATATGGGTGTATGTATATATATATATACACATATTATAGCTACGTAATACTTTATTTCCCTCGCGTAGTTTTGCATATAGTGCATTCGTATGTTCCGTATATACGTTGCATATACATATACATTTATACATACGTACATACATAGGTATACATACATAAATAAATACTCGTATGTATGTATGTATGTACGTAGCTTCGTATATGGGTATAAATAAATATGTCTATGCACTTGAACAAACGAGCACTGCGGGATCAGCAGATAGCAAAGCATATAGCTGGCCAGCCTAGCCTAGTCTATCCTAGTCTATCGTATAGGTTATACATATAGCAAGTAGATATAGGGACCGAAAAATTCTACAGCTATACATCACGGTACATACTCGGTATATACCTACCTCTCACGGGTCTCGTGAAACGGTTTAGAAACCGGGTATTCATTTTGCGGGGGAGACGAATATGCCCCAGGGAATTTTTCGCAAAAATAAAAAAAAAAAAAAAAAAAAAAAAAAACAGAAAGAAAAGTATGAAAAAAGAAAATATAAAAAAGAAAGAAGAATGATAAGAATAATAAAGAAAAAAGAAAATACAAGAACGAAGAAAATGAGTAAATAAAAATATTTTTTTTATATATGTATACATAGGGTTATATATATATACTTACTTATATTATATGTAATTGAAGTTGTGCAAAGTTTTTGTTTCAAATTAAAATGTCCATTTCTTTTTTCGTTCTTGGCTTTTTTTTCATTTTTGTTTTATTTTATTTTCTTTTTTAATTTATTTTTCTGACCATGTAGTTAAAATTTAAAGATTCTTAGGTTAGTAAAATACGGAATAAAGTATATGTAGGTACATTAAGGGTGATCCATTTTGACCGACTATTTTATTTATTTATTTATTTATTTATTTATTTATTTATTCGCTTGAGGTTCGTATGGAAAATTTATTAGTTATTTTTATATTCGAAAAACCCTCCCCAAATTTTGGATCAATTAAAAATCTCTTAGGGTTCGATAAAGATTTTTAAAATATAAAACATTATAAATATTAGAATTTTTATTTTTTAATAATTGAGCGACTTTCAAATGTTAAAATTTAAACTTGAAATTTTAGTATGTTCCTCCACAATCTATATAGAAAATATTGCATTAGTGAGAAACTGAAGAAGGAAAAAAAAAAAGAAACATGAAAAATTTGATTTATGACCATTTTTGGAATTTTTAAATATTCTCGAGTGGCCCTTAAAAAATTTTTAATTCATCTCAAATTTGACGAGGGTATCCCCAAATGTAAAAAAAAAAGCTAACAAATGTTCATCATACAAAACTCAATAGACAAAAAAAATATTTGCTCAAAATGTATCACCTTAATATACATGATAGATACAAATTTTCAAATTTTTAAAATCCGTTAAACCTTAGCGACTTTAGATTTATTTATTTATTTTTTTTTCATTTGTATCTTTTTTCATTATGTTTTCAGGATTTTGCGTAGGTAGTGAATCTCTGATAAATATATACATGTATATGTATACATAGGATAACAAAAAAAAAAAAAAAAAAAAAGGGATCAGCAAGATCCTTATAGGAGACCCTTTCCCATACCCGAAAATCTCGACCACCGACGAAATTCAACGAGTATAAATCGATTGAGAGAAACCCACGCCATGGTACAGGGATCGGTACAATACAAACCACATACTGAACTATATGTATATATACCTACATATATGTATATACCTATAGGTTAGGTATAAATATGTGTATATGATATCGATACATATAGAAGAACGATAGTCGTTGGATTCGAATTAATCAAAGCGTATAAATTCCGTCCAAAAAATAAATAAATAAATAAATAAAAAATACCAAGGAACAAATTTTTTATCATATTTGATTTTCCTTGTTGAAAATTTATTTATCTACTTTTATACCTATATATGTATACCCTATCATGCTTTATCGTGCAAGCTTGAAGATCAAGCACGATAGACGAACCGTGTCGTAAAACGCTGCTTAATTTGTCCGAGTCGCAAAAATAGATTGCGAATCGTACGTCAGGGTCGATTGACGTCATTCAAACTAAACGTACATTTAACGGTCAACAAATTTCTACAGTCATTTATTAGTTTATCACGTTTTTTTTTTTTTTTTTTTGTATTTTTCTTTCCTTGTTCTTTTTGGGGTTATCCTTTTTTTTTTTTTTGTTGATCTTTTGATTTTATTTTTGTGTGTTCACGTAATTCCAACCGGTAATAGCGATCCGATGATAAATTACTTACGAATTCAAAATTTGGTTGGAATAAACAGGATATTATTTTATACTTTTTTATTTTTTTTCTCTCTCTTTTTTTTTTGGTTTTTCTTCTTCGCTATACATCGGATCGTTCAAACGGTATAGAAGAACGATTTTTCGAAATCTACTCTTCGATGAACTGTCTGATACAGCATCGTCGCAATTCCTCGTCGAATTTCATCATCCGGACTGGGAATAAGTCAGATTTATATCCCGACTCGATTGACCCTTGGATTTAGTCGATTGACCTACGCTGACCCCAGCGCATTGTTACTTTATTATGTGTATATACTTGATGCGGAAAAACGTAAAACGAAACCAAAAAAAATAATAAATATATATACTCCGAGATGAGATTTTTGTATACAATTTGGATATACGTATGTACATATGTACTCCGATATCTTTAGTATTGGATAAGCCAGGATTTTCAGTTCAGTTACTTCATATTTTTACTTTAACTCTAGTCTTTCCACCCTCTGCTTTCAGTCTCAAATATTCATTTTACGTAAAGAGAAGAAAAATAAATATATACACAAATAACAAATAAAACACCCAATTTAATTCGCAATCGACGTATTCTCAGACTTTAGAATATACTCCTTATTTGTTTCTTAAAAAATCAACAAAAAAAATAAAAAAAAATACCGACAACGTTTTTGAATATTTAGAACAAATATCAGCATTCTTTTTTTTTTCTTTTTTTTTTCTTTTCTCTTTGTCGTCCATTATTTTTTGATTTTCTAATAAATTTCGCAAGTGGTCAAGGGGTTGTTAATCACTCGATTACGTATTGGCACTACGAAGCAGGGCATCTTCCTGTTCAATTCGCCCTTCTAAACCCTGTTCCATCGAATGCGTTCGCGGCCAGACCCGGAGGCTTGTTCAATTAAACTGGCTGATTAGATAACTGAATATATTCGCCGTAGATGAAGCTAGAGCCAAAGCGAAAGCCAGAGCTTGGTTTTGCCGTTATATTGCCTCTCATGCAGCCTGTAACGAAATTTCATTTCGTATAATTAATTGGCTAAGAAATTTTTCGATTAACATTTTTAAAGCTTATGATATCCGCTTGGTAGAATATGTATCTAACTACTTATAGCTAACCGGGTAAATCCCTGAAAGATAAAAGAAAAAAAAGAAAGAAAAAATTTAAAGAAAAAGAAGAAATGAGAAAAAAGCTTGCTAACAATAGCCGAACAGGTGCAGCAAGAAAGCAACTAAGCTAACGAGCAAAAGCTCTCACGTAATATAAGCGTATTACGTATTTTTCTATATTACCTACATTGAAATCCAAATTTAAACGGCAATTTTAAGACATTAGATTTTACGGTTTCAAAAAGGCAGCTGCTATGTCGAAGCGAAATGCTTTTTCGATCGAGTAATGTGATGTCGTGCCAATTTTTATCCCACCGTAGAAAGTTTCAGTGACAAATCGGTAACATAGTATCTTTTTTTTTTTTTTTTTTTTTTTAAATTTATGAATATGGGGATTGTACTTTTTTGAATAAAGAAATTCAATTTCTCGTCCTGTTTTTTTTTTTTTTTTCTTTTTCGTTTTTCACATTAATTGTAATAATGAAAGAGCGTTTTTGCTCTAAAATTTTCGGAGCTTGAATACTAGTCGATAAAAGTAATTCAACTGTTTTTACAATTTTTTCGTCATCCTTTCTCGATCCAAACTCTTTCCGAAAATCGCTATAAGTTTCACTTTCGTAATTTAAAGCCCGATTCGTATGTTGAGAAAGGAAGAAACTGTCTAATGATAATAAAAATATCAAAGACAGTTCGAAGCCCCGAAAAATCGTCGACTGAAAAATATACCGAAAGAAAAAAAAAAATCTGTGAAATTTCCCCCCCCCCCCCCCCAAAAAAAAAAAAAAAAAAAAAAAAAAAAATAGAAAATGTAATTTTTTTTTTATCTTCAGTAATTACGAGCCATTTTTTTTTTATGTAGATCCTCGCCGGAGTCTTGAGGTGTGGCTGATGAGACCCAAGACGACCCGAAGGACTTGAGGACGAGGAATCACTACCTTACTCTTGAGTACGTAGATAGATAGGTATGTAGGTATGTAGACATGAAGTTATGTATGTACATACATATATACAACTTTGATAGTAGACGACGTCGACGAGTCACCACACCCCGACGACCGACGTCGCTCTCGGGAGCGATTCCGAGCCATGCGGCAATACGAGGATCAATAAAATCAGTTTACGTGCAACCAAAGATGGTCCCAGCTACAACACGAACTTCTCCTTTCCTTTTCGTTCCTCGTTCATCTCGTCAAAATCAACCAAAAATATCTATACGTATATACATAGACAGATCATACAAATGTCTGTCATCCTTCCCGCGGTCAAGACACAGACAAGGACGAACCTCTCACAATCTTTAGACGTATACCTTAAGATAATTTAGATCCATATACGAATCGTCATTTTCAGTGATCAAAAAAAGCTCGAAAATTTTTGTTTTATTGATTAATTATCACAGTATTAAATTTGGGGTAAATTGGTCTGAGTTCGTAACAATTATGGATGTGAAAATCGTATTTTTAAAAAAGTGTTAACACCTCAGCATCCGATCGCAGGATCTCGGTGAAATCTTTTTTGCCTTTTACTCATTGAGAATGTTAGGTTTTTTATTTCATTTAATTGAATTTGGTATAAAATTTGTATCGTTTATCGAAATATTGAGTAAAGAACTTTGTTGCTATTGGTATACAAGCTACACCCACCCTTTTAGTACGTTGTATCATAAAGCTGCACTCATGTACCTAATTAACCATAAAGTGTTGAGAATTTATCACCTCTCAACTTAGTCTGGTTAAATAATTATGTATACGAGTAAATTTGTTCAGTAGTTGATATAGAGAGACGTCAGCGTCAATTTTCCAGAAAAATATAAAACATAAAAAATAAAAAACAAGCCGAAAAAACAGTTTTTTTGGGATACTTTTCATCAAAGATAAGAAAGTGTAGGTTAGCCAAGGGAAGAAAAAGTATAAAAAAGTCATAAAATGCCAAAAAAAAAAAATTGAAATTAAAAATTTTACACAAAATAAAAAACGCTCTTTATATTGACAAATAACAATTTCATACAGTACATTTCATTCCACTTCGATCGGGGTACATTTACAATTACCTCTTGTCATTGGCAAGAAACACCCTATATATTGACAAACAAGAATTATATACAGTGAATTTCATTCTAATTCGATCTGGGTATATTTACAATTTTTCTGGTGTCATTGGCAAGGAATGCCTTATATATATAAAATGAATAACTGAACTCGGAGGAACATAATCTTTCATTTAGAAAAGTAATGCAGAGAAAAAAGTACAGGTTTGTCGATAAAACATCGAAAATCGATTAATTTCCGGTATAACCGGAAGTTCAAATTAAACGAGACATAGAAATTTTTCATTCTCATCGTTTGGTTGTAAAGTCCTGTAAATTTCAGATTTTTTCATCGATCCGTTTCCGAGATCACCGCGCGAGTTTGTCGAACAGACCGACAGACAGATCGAAATCTTTCTAAAAACTTGTTTTTCGGATTCTAGAGGATCGAAAACGTAAAGATTCGTTGAAATGAGCAAAAGTCACTTTTCGACCGAAACCAATACTTTTCTCGTACCACCGTAGGTAATGAAAAGTAAAAAAAGAAAGAAACACAGTGGAGTTATGGAACAGCTGTATATCTCTGACAGAGTAGCAATTAAGCTCGCCCATATATATATTATATATATATATATATACGAAAAAGGGGGAATTCCGCGGTCTGCACACTCTCACAATCTACGGTATATATACCGTCAAATTGACAAAGATACCCGAAAAGTATATACTTTGATATATATAAATATCCATATATATAGTAGAGTGTAACACTATAGGCCCAATAATTGGACGACTTAGTCGATCCGTATAGCATGTATACCTATATAAAAGAAAAAGGGTACAATTAGCTAAGTAGTAGAGAATTTATGGTATCATCTAAGTTATGTACGAGTTTAGGTCTTTAGCCTTCCCTCCCTGATTTATCGCAGTTCTCCAGTTTCGAAATCGTGTATCGGATTGTAGGTATATATATATATGTAGATATTAAGGCGGAATAGATATAACGGGTAGATAGAGGGAATCGCGAATTATTTTGCAATAAATAGTTCGAGCAATCAAGCTTATGAATATCAACTTATAACGCGCGATCAAGGATTAGAGAGAAATTCAGTTACAGCTCATGGTATACCGCGGAAAGTATGAAGGAAAGGTTACAGCCAGATAATGACACCCAGGATAGTAGAGACTGACGGTAACCACGTCGGTTCCCGGTTCTAGGTTCTCGGTTCTCGGTTCTCGGTTCCCACTTCCCGGTTCTTGGTTTTACTTCTAACAGCGGAGTCGCTCGCGCTCATTAGTCGCCCTGCAAATTGACTTCATTTACCGTCACGCGGTATTTCTCACGTGTTAATGCGGTGAACCATACACAACGAGTGAGTAAAACCGCTAACAAACCTACGGAAAATTCAAAGTCGTGATATGACCTGAATTTTGAAAACAAAACAAAAAAAATAATGAAAAATTGTAATTTTTACGAACATTTCCATTTTCATTTTTTTTTTTTTTTTTTTTGTTTTTCTTCGTTTTATAGGACGAAACTAATAATCATTCTGGTTTTTGGGCTTCGATTACAGCGGCTGATATCCGAACGTGATAAAGTTTAAGTTCAAATAGTTGTGGAACGAATTACGTGTAGGTACAATAAATTGTTGGGAAGTTGCAGAGTGGATAAGGATAGGATGAAAAGGTAAATTCCCAAGAGGTTTTGGAGACCGTCGAGTTACGGCAGGGCGTGTCATCAGGTAGGTCGAAGGCATTCACAATGAGAATTGATTGCTAGCTCGAAGTTAATAGCTCTTGTGGCTCTGCAAGCTCTGTGGTAGTACGAGGTCTAATTCGTTAACATTTAGAGAGCTTGCTTTGCAAGGGGAGGTTCATTCTTACGCTGGTATAATATTAAAACTATACAAATTCATTTTTTATCATCACAGGATTTTTACAGTTCTTTTCTCCATTTTTGTTTTTTGTTTTGCTTACTGAAAAAAACGAGAAGAGAATCTGGATCCTCGAAGAGAACCAAAATTCTAATTCATCACTTGCAGTGATATAAGAAAAGTATTGGTTTTGTTCAAAAAGTGACTTTTGCTCATTTTAACGAGTTCTTACATTTTCGACTCTCTAGAATCCGAAAAACAAGTTTTTAGAAAGATTTCGGTCTGTCTGTCAGTCTGTTCGACAAACTCGCGCGGTGATCTCGGAAACGGATCGATGAAAAAATTTGAAATTTACAGGACTTTACAACCAAATGATGGGGATGAAAAATTTCCATGTCTCGTTTAATTTGAACTTCCGGTTATACCGGAAATGAATCGATTTTCGATGTTTTACCGACAAATCTGTACTTCTTCCTCTGCATTACCTTTCTAAATGAAAGATTATGTTCTTCCGAGTTGAGTTATTCATTTTATATAAATAGGGCATTCCTTACCAATGACAACAAAAAAATTGTAAATATACCCAGATCGAATAGGAATAAAATACACTGTATAAAATTATTGTTTGTCAATATATAGCCCGTTCCTTGCCAATGACAAGAAAAAATTGTAAATGTATCTAGATCGAATTGGGATGAAATGTACTGTATGAAATTGTTGATAAGGCTTTTTTTATTTATTTTCTTTTTTTTGTAAGATTTTTTATTTTAATTTTCGTTTTTTTTTGTTACTTTTTTATAAACGTTCTTCCCCTGACTAGCCTATACTTTTTTCTTCTTGATGAACAGTATTTCGAAGAACTGTTTTTCCGGCTTGTTTCTATTATAAACACAATGAGCTTCGATGGTTTTATTGATTACAGGACTCGAAGAAAGTATTTTAATGTTTCAAAATTGAACCAAAAATTGAGTTTTAAAAAAATGGAGTTTTTCACAAATTTTCTTTGCTCCGAATTTTTAGTGATAAAATAAAAAAATAATATGTTATTAATATGTTAAGAGCTCTTATGGCATTATCGTTATTAATTTTACCATCACTGTCATATTGATTTTGGTGATGTACCAACATATAACATTATACAAGATACAGCAAGTCCGAGGTAACTATCTCCTTGTAATAAAATGAGGAGAATTACGGAAGAGCAGCTGTCACAATTCTTAGTTTTAAATTAGTTTCTTGATTTTTATTTTATTTCATTTTTTTTATTTTTTTTTGATTCTCTCAACTTTTCTTCTTTCGTTTATTATTTCTCTTTTCCCACTTCTTTTTCTTTATAATCTACAGCGAGGCGCTACCTGTATAGTAAAGAGAACAAAAATAATAAATAAAAATAAAAATAAGAAACAAAAACTCCGCTGCTGCTGCTACTACTACTCGAAATTGAATTTTTCTTCTTGAAAACTTATTTTGTTGATACAAGTCAAACTTTGATCTAAGACACAGAGGAGTATAGAGTCTAGAATATAGACATATAGGTTATATATAGGTATTTCTTATCCAAAATAATATATAAAGAGAAATTTATTAAATTATTTATTTGTTTAATAAAATAGGTATATTATATAAAATAAAGTAATAATTTAAATTATATATTATCACCGTCATACATATACTGTGATCTTAAAAATCTACTTTATACATAAATTTCTTTATTTTAAAATTTTTCAGAAGTTATCGATCAATATTTGCATTTCCCGTTTTTGGCTTTTTTGTTTTTTATGGAAGAATTTTTCATCGAAATAATTTCATATCCAATAAATATTATTATATTATGAATAAGAATTCTAAAATCGACTGGCAATAAATTTTCTTAATGTATATTATACTTGTACAATTCTGTACCCAGAACTACATATAATATTGAATCGAGAAATTTATTTTCACTGTAATAATTTCGCCAATGATGTATATTTTCCATACATTCTATATAAGTTTTGTATATAAATTGACTAAATTTCTTACCAAGCATATTATTCCGTTTCATTATATTAAATCAAAGATTAGATACGCGAATCTGAAGAAAAAATAACAACTTTGATCGTAATCGATTTTATACTTTTTTTTTTTTTCTCTGCCAATAAAGTAATAACCGAAATTCGAATAATTCGACGAAATATAATTTGAATGTGAGATAAATCCGTAAGAAAAAATATTTCTGAATTTTTTAATTTTTTTATTTTTTTATTTTTTTATCCAAAAATTATTGAGATTTTTCCAAAATTATTGTCTCGACTAATCTCTAATCCCTTTTTTGGTAGGGTTGTTCTTTAAGGCTGGATAAATCGGGTCTGGTCAGATTAGTCTCATCCTGCCTCAGCGTGATCCAATTCTTACGGAATATACAATTAGGCTCGTCAAGTCTCGGAATTCTCCGAGTCTGAAGCTTCTATATGCAATACGCAAAAGAGACTTTGAGAGTCGCGGTATAGAGGAGCTGGATATGATATTTTTAAACGGCCATGCGAACTGCAAGTCGAGATCATTTCAGCACCCACAATACGAGTCTTCTCATTCACGTACACATGTGTACGTTACGGACATATATGTAAATGTATATATGTGTATATATATATATACGAATACAAAAACCAGAACGATTTGCATCGGACATCTGCAGGCACAACTGTGCGTGTTGATCTTGACACCGATTACATTTCTGCTATATCGTTTCCCTACTCACCAGTCACGATCACGAGTGGATAAAAAATGATCGAAATACATTACAAGTATCATTTGCCTAATTAAGAGGGTACGTTTATGTTCAAGATGTTAAAATTCGACACATTTTCGAGGATTGTGGCAACTAAGGCAGATAATACACAGATGTCTTGTTTCAGGTAGTTATTCTACGTAATGTTACCTACAAATATTGATGCTAAAGAGCTTTGTATCTCACATCATGTGGCCACTAGCATAGATTTAAGTAAGCTCTGTAAAAATGACATGGGTTAACTGTTTACTTAATAACTAATTAACCATTAGTCCCATCGATCTATAATTTTTTGTGCTTGCAGTTCTTACACTTAGGTCTAATGTGGACTAAAAGTTCTTAAAAATGTTTGATCGTTTGGCTGTAAAAAAATTGGAGAAAATTCAAATTTTTCTATTTTTCAGTATACGAACTTTAGAAATCTGAAAACGTATCCAAAATTAAATATTTTTTGATGATCCTAGTCTGCACTAGTATCACATCAGTATTAAGTAAGCTCACAAAGCTGGAGCCAGTTCGGACTAGAATCAACTTCGAAATTAAGTCAACAGTTAATCCATGTCATTTTCAAAGAGCTTACTTCAGTCTATGCTGGCTTGGTATGTACGATTTTTATTTTCGTTTCCTTATAATCCTAATTTTTAAAAAGTTTTTTTTTTGTTCATAATCAAAAAAAAAAAACGATATAATTCAGAATTCGTTAATCAAATTAAGGAAGTTTTTTCTGAGCCTATAGTTACAGCAGATAAAAAGCCTGAGGATTAAGTCCTGTGCCAGAAATCTAGTTTATAGTACCACTCGAGATAAAATAAGCGATAGATACACACGCAAGCTCGGCTAAAAATAACGAAGACTATAATTCGGGGTCAACTTGGCAGTAAAAAATTCTACCTAATATACACACACACACCTACGCAATATTTTAAATCATCACTTATCGTCGTTCAAGTTCAGATTTCATATTGACAAATTTTTTATTTTCTATTTTTCATTTTTATTATTTTTGAAAATATTTTTAGCCGGTTATAATATTGCGTAATAAAGCTCGATCAATTCATGAACGTATTTTATTCACGATTTTACGAATCAACGACAAAAAAGATATACGACAGAATTATAAGTTTGAAAATTTGGCAAACGATAACCCTGAAAATTTTCTGTGTAGTTTTGTTTATTTTTGTTACAATTTTTGGGGATCATTTTTTTCCCCCTTCTTTTCACGCTTTTTGAAACTCACATTGCCAGCATTTCTGAGCGATCAATTTTTCGGCTAAAGCCTGCAGTTTTAACAACCCATTATAATCCCTACATCCAAACCCTAAATATTTTTCCTGATGGTAACAGGAACGTTATGTGAAACAAGGAATTATCTCATCCTCATAGCTTCACATCAAAGCCCAATAAATCGTCGACGATTTACGTTTAATGAGAGTTCAACATCCTAGCCCCTTCAGCTAAACGCTTCTCGACCAAATTGATTCGGGGACCGAAACCCGCCATGTGGCATTAATTTTTGTTCCTAATTTAATTCAAATTTTTTTTTTTTTTTTTTTTTTCATAATTAAAAAAATTGATTAATTATTCGGAGCTATATAGTTTTTTTTTTTTCTCTCTCTTCTTTTCTCACAATCTGCGAGAAAATCTGTCGTCAAAAAATCGCGAGATGCATGACAAAAATTTGTACATAGAATCGGAAAAGCCTGTGATGTAATTTCGTTGACTAAAATACCGGACAAAATAATTAAAAAAATAAAAAGACTAATTTAAAACTGTACGCAATGTTTTTCGAACTAATTAAAACGGTGCACGTAAAATGGGCGTGAATTTCCATTTGTTAGTTTAAACCGTGCGTTATGGATCAATTGCGAACAAAATCAAAGAGGGAATATATAACCGCGGGAATTGAATTTAATTAATGTAGAATTGATCTGCGATCCTTGTTTACTATATCGTCAGCTATTGCGGTGTGTTAATTAATCGATGTGTGTCAGGAATTTGAAATTTTAGTATAAAATTTTTGAGAAGAAATATAAAAAATAAAATACAAATAAGAATAAAAAAAAAAAAAAAAAAAAAAAAAACAAAAATGAAAAACTAATCTCGGTAATAAAAATTGTCGTGTCTCTTATACGTATACGTATATACCGAGCGTTTTCAGTGAATCCGCACAACCCCCTCTTTCGGCCAAACCAAGACAAGAACGCACCGTGTGCATGAGGCTTGTTCAAGAAGGGATAAGCTACTAGTGGCATTTCCTATCCCCTCTCGAACAAGCCTCATGCACACAGTGCGTGCCTGTGTTGATTTGGTCGAAGGAGGGGGTTGTGCGGATTCACCGAAAACGCTAGTGACTAAATTCGAGGAGATTAAACGACGGACACCTACGCGGTATTTCTATACCTGCAGCTGTCACCAAACGTTCAAATTCTCAAATATAAAAGTTCGAAGATTTGTAAATATATGAAAAACATGAAAAAAAAATATATATAGAAATTTTTTCAAGGCCAGTTTATTATAACCTATACCCGTATGTTGATCTGCAGACGATAACGACATAAAATTGAGACGAGCAAACGCTGTGAAATTTTTTTTTCGAAAATGATTAAAAATATATTTTCATGAACGTTACGATTTAGCGAATGATAATAAAAAGTAAAAACAAAAAAGAGAAAAAAAAAAAAAATTGTATGTCACAATAATTAACGACGATGCAGTAGCGGAAAAAAATGTTTCTTTTATTCTAAAATTATACGAAACGGGAATATATATATGCAGAATTTTTTACACGAATTGCAACGATCTCTGCACGCGATGGGGGTGGGGGGTGAGAAGAGGGTTAGTTTATATGAGGTATAAATTGTTTTAATTGGTATAACTGTGTGTATGTACAATGTGTTGAGAAATACGTCGAGACCAAGAATGCTGATGCGTTTTAATATAACAGACTTTAATATATAACCGAAAACATTCCGTAAAGTTAATTATTTCAGGGAGGTCATTAACGGTTAAAATTCCTATACGGTAATAAATCCGTTAAGCGATTGATTTATTAGCCTATATACATATATACATATATACCATATAATATAATCATATATACTTCGTGAAATCAGTAAATATATATTTTTATCGTATTATTCATCATTCAAACTGAAAAATCTGTAGGTTTTAGTTTTTATTTGTCTATTGATTAATTTATTTATTATATTTTTTTTTATTTAATATTTGAAAAACGGGATATATCGACAGGATATTAGCGAGAGAATTATTAATCTGCGTGGTGATTTCCTGTAGAAGAGAAGACAAAAAAAAAAGCAGTAGATTTATATTAAAATGGGAACGTGTCGCCCTTCGAGTACATAATAAAAAAAAAAAAAAAAAAAATGAAAGGTATAAAAGCGATTTTAACTGTATAGGTATGTAAACTCGAACCCCGAAGAATGCTGACGTGCCTTTCTCAAAATTGCGTATTATAGGTGTACACAGTGTATTCGGTGTGTATATCGTATATAGAACCGAAAACATTCCTGAAAGTTAATTTAATGGAGGACTATACACCTACCTAACCATTATCAGTTTAAATTCCTACGTTAATAAATTTTGTAAACGTATATATATGTACATGTATATACGCTACGTGTTTGCAAATTTTTTATTTATAAGATATCACTTCGGTTCGTATGTATGTAGTTATTTAAAGTCTCTTTGAGAATTAGACTGGAATTTACGACATTTAACACGCCACACGATGTGCAACTTTATTTATATATTACCCTAACTTCAAGGTCCTCAATTAATTATAGTCCAGAGTCTATAGATTCAAATAAACTTCAAAATGAGAAAGAAAAATATTTTATGAAAGCTGTTTTTAAATATAATTGTTTAAGTACGGATAAATTGACGATAAATAATCGTGTCTATATGAATGATTTGTTTTTCTTTCAGAATTAAGGATCAAAAGTGTCAAATATTTCTCCTCAAAATTCTTTCTGGTCCTTTTTTTTACTTCTTTCATCGTTTCTCTGGAAAATTTATCAACAAATTTATTACTTGATATATGTATGTACAGTAGGGTGGTTAAAAAAAAAAATCAGGGAATGGTTGACCTGTGGGCCAACCCTAAAACTTCCCGCTGTGTTAAATACGTTACAATTAATTGATACTATTGTGTTTGTAATAAATTAAAGAAGGTTATAAGTAGAATTAGTTTTCCAAATACAAATCTTTTTTTCTTCAATTTCTATTCTTCGAATAACTTTGAAACTACTCGACCGATCGATTCCAAAATCTAATCAGATCTAAGTCTTGATGAACCCTTTCGATCGCCGCAACAATCATTCAAATCGGTTAATTCGTTCCAAAGGTATCGTACGACAAAAAGAGAAATTTTTATCGTGCAATATCTTTGAAACCAATCGTTCGATTTTGATGAATCTTAGGGCGATCGAAAGGGCTATCCAAGAGATAAGTCTGCACAAATTTTGAGACTAATTGCACGAACAGTTTATGAGTTATGCGCTAAAAACATGAAAAAAAAATTGTTTGTTAATTTTTATTTCTCAAATAACTTTGAAACTACTCGACCGATCGACTCCAAAATCTAATCAGATCTAAGTCTTGATAAAGCCTTTCGATCGCCATAAGAACCATTCCAATCGGTCGATTCGTTATAAAAATATCGTACCGCAAAAATTTGCTTACATGCACACACACACACACACACACACGTACGGACGTCCATCCAGAAATAGTCAGAATAGTCAGGACCGAAACCAATAACTTCCCTTTTTTTGAAAATTTTCAATTTTCATTGAGGGAATTTAAAAATAACACAAATTTACTCGAATCAGTTAACTCATCTGTAGTTTTATACGTTTTCACAAAAAAAAAAGTTCTTGCGGAGGCTCCAGTCTATACGAGCAATTCTAGTAGGTACTACCTCATCGGTGATAAAATTATATCAAAATCGCAATATTTCGGTGATTTTTAATTTCGACAATTCAATACTGCTCACCGAGATGCTGATTCCTTTCCCCAAAAAAATTATTTTTGTAAAAGAAGAGATCAGTAGGACAATATTTACTAATGCCTTATCGGAGTTGAAATTTTGAAAAATGTAAACTTCAAAATCGTAAATGGTCAGATATAGCGCTGTTCATTTGGAAATCACTTCCTTTTTACATAAAAGAACTTCCTATAAAATCGGGTCTCTGTAGGGTAACATTTGATACTGCCTCACCGATCTCAACCATCCGAAAATTCGAAAAAATATTCAATTTTAAGATATCATGTTGCTCTTTCGTTTTCCGTCGGAGTGAAACCGAGAGCAGGAAATGATTTCCAGATGAGCAGCAAGCACTACATCTTACAATTTAAGATTTTTAAGTTTACATTTTTCAAAATTTCTACCTCGATGAGGTAGTAGTAAATATTGTCCTACCGATCTCTCCTTATAAAAAAAAATGTTTTTTTTGTACAAACGAATAAGTATCTCGATAAGCAGGTGAATCCTCGAGATTAAAAATCACCGAAAATGGCGATTTCGGCGTGATTTTATCGTCGATGAGGCGGTACTAAAATTGCTAGTATAGGCTGGGGCAAGGGCTGGGGCTTCCGCAAGAACTTTTTATTATTTTTTTTTAATGTATAGAACTATGAGAGATGAGCAATTGGTTCTAGCAAATTCGTGTTTTTTGGAACCACCCTAATGTTTATGGGTTAGGGTGTTTAAAAAAAAAACGAATTTTTTATTTTTTTTATGGTGTCCAAAAATTGAAAGTATACCTAAAAATAAAAATTTTGGTGCCAATCCGAGCTCTTAATATTAATATTAAGGTTTGCCTCAATCCATTTTTCTATTTTCCATTTAAATAACATGGGAAATTTTTTTTTTTTTCATCATTTGGAACAATATTTTTGACTAACTCTTCGAAAATGAAAAGTAGTAGATTTTTTTGAAACGATCTAATATAGGTATATAGCATATTAAGTTTAACTTCATAATTATTTCAATAAAATTTGTTGAATATTGGATAAAAATACTATCTGCAAGCTTCCCAATTTTCTTCACAAAGTTATATGTGTGAAGATTACGATGTGATATTGAAAAACTGTGTGTATATTAAATATTATATATAAACGTGAAAATAACGTATACGATGCCTGTCGATCGAAGAATCAGCGTCATCTTCTATATTTAATGTGTATTATTATTATTTTTTATTTTTTTTTTCGGTAATAAAAGAGGCAAATTTTAAAAACTCCGAATTTTAATATTTCTGATTCACAGTTTTTAAGAATGAAATTTTCCCGAAATTCTGCATATAGTCGAATTAAAAAAGAATCAAACAAAAAAATACTCAAGGTTCAAAATTCCGACAGCTAAATAATTCAAAAGGCCAAAATTCCGAAACTTGAAATTGACACATAGAGCGTGATCATGTTTCTCGATTAAATTTTCGGATTATTGGACTTCCGGAGTTATTCAGACTTTCTGAGTCTTTAGACGCCATGCATTCCGATCTTTCAAAATTTTAATACTCCAAACTTGAACGTTTCCAAAAATTCTATAGCAATTTAACTCACACGTTATCAACTCCCAATTCATCCCTTATATAAGAATATTCACATTAGACTTGAAATCGCGGTGCGCATATTGCAGAATTTTTTGCAAAAAATATATATATATATATATATATATATATAAATATATTTTTTTATTTTCTTCCTTCTTCTGTTTATTCTCTACAAACTTCTACCCACGTGAAAAGTAAAAAATTCTCTTTAGGGGTAAAATAAAATAAAATAAAATGAAAAATCGTTTTGGATATACATATATACGTATAAAAATTCTTCACGTATACCTAATGTATATATCGAGTAATATATTCAAAGTATTCGAATTCCTATAAAGCGAACAAATTATCGATTTCCCTTGACAAGATATTTGTGGAGTTATTAAAATTCCCACGATATAACATTTTTTATTTTTTTTTATTTTCAATTTTTATTCGTCGAGGTGATATTTGACATATTGGAATTGGAATCTCTTCGTGACGGTCTACACCGAGTTAAATACGAGATCGGTCTTCAAGCAATGAGTAAAAACGTACGTTTTACGATCTCTAAAAATTATTTCTCAAATTAGTATAAATCGATAATAATTATATAATATTATATCTCACCGATAGAATAAATGAAAATTTTCTATACTAAACAAGGAGTGAACACGAATCGAAACTCAAACCCTAACCGGAACTCCTTGAAAGAGAATTTGAATGGTAAATTTTTTTTCCATTACTAAATCAATATTTAAACACTTGTAATATTCGAAGTTCAAACTTGGTTATAGGCTTTGGCTTTTGACGTGTAGGTATAGGACATGTACTATATCTATATATCTATAAAAGTTTACATTAACGTTAACGCCTTGCAAATATACGTACTCGTCGTATTTATTGACGTGAAAATTACCTGCCTCGCGTAGTTACGTGGTGCGAAAAATCAAAAAAATCAAAATACGTAAAAAAAAAAAAAAAAAACGGAGAAGAAGTTAGGAAAGAAGGACACGGGAGGAGGAGGAGACAGTTAATTCAATTCTTGTGAATAAAAATTTGATACAATTATGTGAGAAAATTATATTTCGATTTTTTTTTTTTTTTTTTTAATGGGTATGAGACTCGGAAAGATTCGAGACAACCTAATATCGTTATCGGAGTTCTTATTCGATCGAGTCAAGGCTGTAGATAGCCTGCAGATACTTTGCCTCCTTATACCTACTACTAATGTTCGCAAATAAGAAAAAAAAAAAAAAAAAAAAAAGGTAAAAGAGTAGGTAGTCGAAAATACGAAGCTTAATTAAGACCCTTCGCGATATATAAACGAACTCAATCCCCCACCCTAAAAGTCCTGCTGCGTTCTCTTCGGTCTGGGTTTTAGAACGAAGCCTGAGGGGGCTTCTAGGGACACGGAGCGATACTCACAGCCTATATAGGTACAGTTATAACAGAGTTTTGACTAAGTGGAAAATTCCGAGTTTACGACAACAAGTTATTAACCGAATTCTAGCCCTTTACAAAATTCAATCGTCAAATTATTTTCCTCTATTTTTCATTATTATAATTCTTTATATAATTAGATTTTCGGGACAGAGAGTGAAAAGTTTTGGAGAAAAAAAAAAAAAATTGATCAATAAAATATGAATTCAGAAAAATTTAACCACCGGAATATATATCTGGGATTTTATTTATACGCACATGATGAAAGTTACAGTTTTTAACTTCCAGCAATGAAAATTGAAAATTTTCAAAGAAAAAGGGAAGTTATTGGTTTTGGTCCGATTTTCAAAAATCGAGTTTTCATCAGATCTCGACGTTTTGAGGTCCTGGGAAGCTATTCTGACTATTTTCGGATGTACGTCCGTATGTGTGTGTGTGTGTGTAAACAGATTTTTGTGGTACGATATCTTTAGAACGAATCAACCGATTGAAATGGTTCTTATGGCGATCAAAAGACTTTATCAAGACTTAGATCTGGTTAGATTTTGAAGTCAATCGGTCGAATAGTTTCAAAGTTATTTGAGAAATAAAAATTAAAAAAACAATTTGTTTTCATGTTTTTAGCGCATAATTCCTAAACTTTTCGTGTCATTAGTCTCAAAACTTAATCAGACTTAGGTCTTGGATAGCCATTTCGATTTCCGCAAGATTCATCAAAATCGAACGATTGGTTTAAAAGATATTGCACGACAAAAATTTCTCTTTTTGTCGTACGATACCTTTGGAACGAATTAACCGATTTGAATGATTGTTGCGGCGATCGAAAGGGTTCATCAAGATTTAGATCTGATTAGATTTTGGAATCGATCGGTCGAGTAGTTTCAAAGTTATTCGAAGAATAGAAATTGAAGAAAAAAAGATTTTTATAGGGAAAACTAATTATACTTATAACCTTCTTTAATTTATTACAAACACAATATTATCAATTAATTGTAACGTATTTAACACATCAGGAAGTTTTTGGGTTGGCCCACAGGTCAACCGGTTTCCTGATTTTTTTTTTTTTTTTTTTTTCTAACACACGATTTATTCAACTATAACAGTGGCCACTTCGAAGCTTTTGAAAAGCTTTTAACCCGGCCTTTGAGAGCTTGATTTCAGAACGTACGGTGTGACAGCAATCTCGTCTGCAGGACGAACGCGTAAGGATCATAATTAAAGCGACGGTAATTAGGTTATGGCCGCATTCAATTTCTACCGACCGTTAAAGCAGACGTAGGTATATACGTTGACGGATATACCATATATGTATATAGTAGCTACTATATATTTTCGAAAAGCGTCAAAAAACTTTATTAAAGCTACTGCGAGAGGCCGAAACTTTTCAACTGAAATTCATTTACACCATATATTTCCGCATGTATGTCCCTACGTATTACAAGCAGCAAGGCAGCAAGCAGTGTAGTGCTTTAATTATTATTATTATTATTATTATTATTTTATTTTGCTGTTTTTTCATTTGATTCTTATCAAATCCGACAAAAAGCTGAATACGACATACATACAACACGTATAAAATCGCATGAATAATAAAATCGAACTAAAACTAATCACAAATTTGAAAAAAAAAAATAAAGTTAAGTAAATAAATAAAAATAAATCAGGGTGGAAAAGACGATTTTTTAAGGTACTTTACATCGTCATAGAAGCTCATATGTAATCACCAGAATTACTGTCAAGTATGATCAGAATATATATTGACATTAAAAAATGAAATGTCTTTTGTTTTTCACGTTTTCTCCAATTTTATTTCAACAAATATCGACGATAAAATCGTTTTTTTGAGAATTTGACAAACTGCATCCGTATACCAAATGTCTATCATCAACAAAAAATGATGATAATATCGAAATGAGTAATTTTTTATCGCAAGCTCTGCAGTATACTTATTAAAAAGTATTTATTAATGATCAAAGAATATCGCGTAAAGTTATCATTCTGATGACCAAAAAGTTGCGTATATTTTAGTTATTGGCTTTATAAATCGAAGAGTAAATTAATCTCTGACCGGAATCGTTCAGCGGTGTAATAACCCGATCGTATGCGATATACATACCTATCTATATACGATTTAGTATTGCAATTTGAAAATCCAATAACTCATTGTAAGTTTTGGTTTATACCTGCATAACTAGAGGCGAGTGATACTTAATCACTGTAGATCAACCTTTGAACTATTTACTAAAAGATAATACAAATAGATATTATATATAGGAATTGAAATCGTAGATAAAAAATAACGGAGACGTATGTACATACGTATATATCCGTGCATTTTTATTAATCAATCATTTTGTTAATCAATAAAATATAGCATAGCTTTGGGATAAAGGAAAGTAAATGAAAAACCTGGAATAAAAAAAGAAACCACACGCTTTATGGTATATATTTCCACGACCTAATTACAATTTTCTACATATCCGTATAATTAGAAAAAATAATAATTACAACGATATATGCGATCGCGATATTCAAAGCTTCGTGAATATTGAAATAAAAATATAAATAATAATAATAATAAAAAGTAGTAACTTACCGAAAGAGATCAACCCGCTGTTCAACATTGAGAGCTTTATCTGGCTGGGTATAGATGCCAAACTATGAGCTGGATTCATGTGGCGTTTTCTAGGTGGTTTTTCGGGGGCACGAGGTGCACTTCTACTTCTGTGATGATGATGATGTTTTCTGTGAGAATGGGAAGCTCCTCCAGCTGTTGAAGCTGCTCCAGTTCGATCAGATCCGATGCTACTAACGGCCAAACCTCCTCCGGTAGATTGAGTGCGTAAGGACGACATTCTGATAATGAGAAAATGAACAATATTTAAGTTAACGAGTAAAAAATTTTTTCAAAAATTTCAAATGTACAAAGAAAACAAGCCGGAACACACAGTTTTTCAGGGTACTTTTCATCAAAAAGAACAAAGTATAGGTTATTATAGTCAGGGGGAGGAAAAGTATAAAAAAGTAATGAAAAACCAAAAAAAAAAATGATTGAAATTAAAAATTTTACACACAAAAAAAAAAAATAGAACGCCATATATATTGGCAAACAACAATTTCATACAGTGCATTTCATCGCAATTAGATCTGGGTATATTTACAATTTCTTCTTGTCATTGGCAAAGAACGCCCTATATATTGACAAACAACAATTTTATACAGTGAATTTCATTCTAATTCGATCTGGGTATGTTTACAATTTTTTTGTTGTCATTGGTAAGGAATGCCTTATATGTATATATAAAATGGATAACTCAACTCGGAAGAACATAATCTTTCATTTAGAAAGGTAATACAGAGGAAAAAGTACAGATTTGTCGTTAAAACATCGAAAATCGGCTCATTTCCGGTATAACCGGAAGTTCAAATTAAACGAGATATGGAAATTTTTCATCCCCATCGTTTGTTTGTAAATTCCTGTAAATTTCAGATTTTTTCATCGATCCGTTTCCGAGATCACCGCGAGAGTTTGTCGAACAGACCGACAGACAGACCGAAATCTTTCTAAAAACCTGTTTTCCGAATTCTAGATCGTCGAAATCTTAAAGATTCGTTAAAATTAGCTAGTCACTCTTCGACTGAAACCAATACTTTTCTTATATCACCGTAGGCGATGAAAAGTAAAAAAGAATATAAATGAAAAATTCTATTTCACTGATAATTTTTCCTTCTTTTTCGTTTTTCTGATCGAAAAATAGACAAAAGCTCGCTAATTTTTGACCCGTTAATTATAAAGTGTGGCGAATAATTTTGGGTGAAGATTAGTCGGTACTTAGTAACCCCGATGGAGGGTGGAAGACATAGTTACTTGAGAACTTAACGAGGTGTACCACTGGGCTTAGATTGGGTTAGACTGAGTTAGCTCAACTTATACTTGATTAGGTTAGGTCAGTTTTATGCCTTTTAAGGTATCATTTCGTAAGGGCGTGTAACTAAATCTGGATAAATTAGTTGAAAAAAGAAAAGAATTTTTTTTTTTTTTTTTTTTCAGCGAATTATTCGACTCGCTATAATAAACGATTATGATAAATAAAAATAATTTCAAAGTCCCGAGGGTAGTTTAAAGTTTCGCTGTGAACTTAATCAAAAGGAAAAGTTCTGTGTCCGGAAAACGATTTCAAAGAAAAAGATATACTGCAAATATCGCTTGCGGGTAAACAAAGAGATTGAAGGACTAAAGCTTTCGCAAAAAACAAAAAACAAAAAACAAAAAAACGAAAAAAAAAAGAAACTTTTTTTTGTGGCTCGGTTGCCAGCTGGCTCTACACATCGTATCTATATATTCTCTTCTCTACTGTTCCGAATTTGTCTGATCCAACAGGGTCCAAAACGCAAGTTTATGTATACGTGCTCAGGTCACTTGCGAACAACGCAATGCGAGGGAAAACTTTTAAAGCTCAGTTATTTCAGAAGAAAATATGTCAAATTTATGCATAAGATATTTGATATTAGTAAGTAGAACGTCTTCGACCTAATGTATAATGTAATCATATTTATATATGAGAGAATTAAAAAGTAATAAAGTAGAAAGTAATTGCTCAACCTATCTCTCTCTTTCTATTTATCTCTCACTCTCTTTAGCGAAAAAATAATTTATTCTTTACTTTATGATGGTAATTTTTACCTGCAAACATACATCCCGCTAGATATATCTTATATTATACATCGACTAAACGAGAGTTTTTAAACTTAATCTCTGAAAACTGTATAGGTATAATATATACATATATACATATAGGTATGTATAAAGGTATATAGCGTAAATATAAGTTGAAAGTTGCCAGATTTTTTACGACGTGTAAATATGAGACTTTTAACTAAAATTTTAGGATTTAAAAACGTCGAATTTATTATTAAAAAGAAAAAAAAAAAAAAGGAAAATAAAAAACAGAATTTTCAAACAATTTTTTCTCTTCGTTTAGGTAATATCATGGATCATACGATTATTAATGCAATTTAAAAAATTACTTGACTTATATAATTTGAAGGAATTAAATTCATCTTAGCTATTTCGAAATTTCGTAAATTTTATTCTGCAGTAGGTATCCAATTTTGTATTTCAAATAATCTTTGATGTGTCTTAAACTTTCTTCCACATCTCGAATTTCAAAAAAATTGTTTAACAGTCTCGAGAAACTTTCTGAAGCGTTAAAATATTGCAAGAAAAAAAAAAAAAAAAGAAATGTAATTAACTCTGCCATCTGGGGCTCAAAGGCGTTTGTTGTAAATTTTTTTTTCTTAATAAAAGTTGATCATTTTTTCGTGAAGAAATACGAAAGAAGAATCTTGGGTTCTTCGTGTCTGATATAAAGTGTCGTTTGAATGTATCCATCGAGCTTTACTCTACTCCGAAATACCCATCCGTCCATCTATCCGTCCGCCATAGCTGTTTTATTGCTTTTAATGAAGAGGCACTTGTCAGGAAATTTCATTAGCTCTACAACAGAAGCACTGGCATGAACACTAGCTACGACAATTTTAACAAAGGAGAAATAAAGAAAGAAGAAATGAAAGAGGAGAGTGATAAAACTCTCTCAGAGCAAAAGAGAACTCAATTTGCTTTAGACGTAAATCTAGTTGATATACAGTACACGTATTAGATGTATAATATATAAATGTATATCACGTTCTTTGAAAAAACAAAAGAAAATAAAAAAATAAAAAATTTCATTTCATTCAACAATTTTTTTGTTTTTTTTTTTAAGAAAAATAAAAGTTTGTTATACTAATAATATGTACGGTTGGATACGTACCAGGTGAAAAAAAAAAATGGTGAAGAAAAAGAAGGTGAAAAAAAATAAATAAAAAATTAATAAAAGAGAAATAAAATTTACGAAAAACTAAAAAGGAAAAGAGGGGACTAAATACTTTAAGGGATAAAATCAAGAAAAGAAAAAGTTGAGAACGAAATAAAATAAAAATAAAAAAAAATGAAAAAATAAAAAAATCGAGAGATTACCTACTCCGCAACTCGTGCAGAGAGCAACAAGAGTGAAAACCCAATTAAATATATACGGCGATACCTATACCCGGGTAAAACTCTCTTTCTCTGTGCCTAACGAGGGCGGCTACACCCAACGAATTTAACCGATAAAACAAGAGAACACAAAAAAAGAAAAGAAAATAAACGAAAACCGACAAAAAAAAAAAGGGGGCTGAAAAAGAATCGAGAAAACGAGGAATGATAAAGCGCCAAATACCAGACCCGATCCGTTTGGCTGAATTTCAGCGCCGATCTCAACTCGCAATTTTTCACCCCTTGGTTGTATAAGAGCTAGCTGTAAATTGTAATAACTTATCGGTATAAGATTTTAGAGGTGTGTCGTTCGGATAAACCATGAAGTTCAATTTTTCTGCCAATTCAGGCGATTCTTTATACCTAGAAATATATATTTTTTTGGTTCTTTCCTCTTTTTACTTTTTATAACCTACGGTGATATATAAAAAGTATTGGTTTCGGTCGAAGAGTGCAGATTTTTACTAATATCAACGAATCTTTAAGTTTTTGATCCTCTAGAATCTGAAAAACAGGTTTTTAGAAAGATTTCGGTCTGTCTGTCGGTGTGTTCGACAAACTCGCGCGGTGATCTCGGAAACGGATCGATGAAAAAATCCGAAATTCACAGGACTTTACAACCAAACGATGGGGATGAAAAATTTCCATGTCTCGTTTAATTTGAACTTCCGGTTATACCGGAAATGAATCGATATTCGATGTTTTATCGACAAACCTATACTTTTTCCTCTGCATTACCTTTCTAAATGAAAGATTATGTTCTTCCGAGTTGAGTTATCCATTTTATATATATAAGGCATTCCTTGCCGATGACAACAAAAAAATTGTCAATATACCCAGATCGAATTAGAATGAAATTCACTGTATAAAATTGTTATTTGTTAATATATAGGTCATTCCTTGCCAATGACAAGAAGAAATTGTAAACATACCCAGATCGAATTGGGATGAAACGCACTGTATGAAATTATTGTTTGTCAATATATAAGACATTTTTTGTTATGTGTAAAATTTTTAATTTTAATCTGTTGTTTTTTTTCAGTTTTCCATTACTGTTTTATACTTTTTCTTCCCCTGACTAATCTATACTTTATTCATTTTGATGAAAAATATCCCGAAACGCTATTTTTCTGGCTTGTTATTATTACTATTATTTGCAATAAATCTGTAAAAGGTCGCAAACTTTAGAAATCAATTTTATATCCGATTAACTTATGACGACCGTTTCACGATAACGATTTCATTGAAAAATTGAAACGATGATAAATAAATATTTTTCACTTGAAAAATTTAAACGCTGAAAGTCTGCTACCCACGTTGTTTTTCACTGTATCGGAAAACGAACGAAAAAAAAATTAATTCAAAGGAAACAAAAATAGCTAATGATCGTATGCAAAAAAGAATGAGAAGAAAAGAGAAAAAAGAAAAAAAAAAAGAAATAGAAATTTTACACAGCGGATATTAGGCAGGTAGGTATCTCAGCGAAACAACACCGCAATGATGTAGGTATATACATAAGGTAAATATACCTCATCCATGTATACACCTATATGGTATTTTTCAAATTACTCACTTTTACGAGCTGTCTCTCTCGCGGCCACCCTCGCAATCTTATTATCGCGTGCCTAGTATAAACCAGGTGTTTGGATTAAAGTGTCTCTATACTGTGGTCTACGACAATTACTAAGACATAAAAAATAATGAAAATCTATTTCGACCCGACGAGTCACGATCGCAAGGACCGAGAATATCCCAACTGCAGGAGTAGAAAAGCGAGAAATGTAGAAAGTAGAGGTGCCGGATTGAAAGTTCGAATTCTGAAAGTCCCGAACGGTAAAAATTTCAAAAATTTTTCCAAAAGTCTGAATTATAGTCGATTTAAAAAAGTTTAAATCGCAAAAACACTGAAGCTGGTTCAAAATTCCGAAAGTCAAAGATTCGAAAGTCCGAAATTTGAAATTCATGAACAGAGCATCATGCAACTGCATTAAATTTTCGGATTTTTGTTTATTCGGAGTTTATTGTACAATTTCCGAGTTTTTAACCGTTTGCATTCCGAATTTTGTCGTTTGTAAAAATTCGAAATCATCTGAAACGAATTCCCAATTTTTTACCATTCGGAATTTCCAAAATTCCAAACTTTAACCCGACCCCTAATCATGCATATTTACCATAAAAATGAATGAACGAAAACTCTTCAACTTCAACTACGCCCGTTTTTTTTTTTTTAATATCATTCAATTATTCCACAGTAGTAAAAGCTCGCTAGGGTTTCGTCACTTAGTTAATCTCGAGAAGTAAACCCGAGGTCCGATTTCGTGACAGAGAAATGAAAAAGATTTAGTGACCTAAGGGGGGAATCTGGGGTGAGTTTGGGTTGGGTTGAGGCAGTAATATCGTATAGTGCCGTGCCAACGCGTCAAGTAAGAATAAAAAAAAAAAAGAAGAAAATTAAAAAAAAAGTTAAAAAAAGAAAAAAAAAAAAAATTCCTCCAAAGCTTTCTAACCGTTTGTGATTATTTTTAAATATATTTTGTAACCGACTATAATAAGCAGCGCTCCAGAACGCCGACAACTTTGTCAAGTTATCAACGCTCAAGGATTACTCGGTCAGTGACCACTTGACCTCGAAATATTAATCTTAAAAATTTCACTATCCCCAATTAGCAGTTCTCTTACCCTCGAAAAGTAGTTCCTAAGATTTTCTTACTTATCTATATTAACGGTTCTTATTTTTGTTCCATTTTAAGAATTTTTTTCCTCTTTAAAGGTAACTTTTAAATCCCTTCCATGATGCAGTTTATGTATATATGTTATAATAAACTCGATTAACGCTTAACCAAGTGCAGCTTACAAAGACGAAGACTAATTTGCAAACAGCATTAATCTCTAATCCTGTATACATATATATACTATGTATGTATGTATATATATATATATATCAGCTGATGTGTTCCGGTGTATACAAAGCAGGTAAATAGATACATACGATCATCGTATGATCAGCTTACACGTTAGGGTTGATTGCGGAGCAACAAGCGATCAGAATTATTATCATTTACCTAGTAGAGGTTTCAACATAAACGTGTAGGCATATAAACAGCTCGTATATAAATTCATTGATTAATTATTTATATCTATCCATGTGGTAAAGGGCATGAGAGGTATATAAGCCCATGGCAGGTACTTTACCTAAACTAAACACACTTCGTGTTTAATATCTAAACCCTTTAATGCGCCAAAGATCTGGGCTGAGGTGATTCTGAATTCACTTTACATACCAGCATATGAATAGGTGTATATATATATATAGTATATAGCTCTATATGTATATATATATTCTAAATTGTATATATTTTGCAAAAAGATATTTAAATGAAAAAAAAAACCTATTTCTGAAAACGACCAAACTTTACCAAACCGAATCTGAAAAGGACGTCAAATATTGTACATATATGTTGTTAAGTAGGTATATAGGTATGTACATACCTACTAGCTCGAAAAACTTAACGTTATTTAAAGCTTTTCACAATATGACGGTAAAAATTCGGTAATAACGAGCTCGTTACATCGTCAACTTGGCTATATTAACACAAAGAACAAATTTAGCTCCTTTTCTTTTTTTTTTTTTTACTTTTTTTTTTTATTCTTTAAGCTCGAATTCATCCAAATAAAAAAAATAAATAAAAATTTACACAGTTCAGATTGTTTTAATGTTATACAATTAAACGTTCTTTGGGGTCCCCGAAAAAGAAACTTTTTGATAACAATTCTATGGTGAAAATAATTCCACGAAGTTGTTTTTTTTTTTTTAAACAAACTTTAAACTTTTTCATGAAAAATTGGAATTTTTTTTTTTTTTCTAATTTGATCGACAAAAAATAAAAGAAAACAAGCCGGAAAAACAGTTTTTCGAAGTGCTTTTCATCAAAAAGCAAAAAAAGGATGGGTTTGTCGGGAGAAGAAAAATTATAAAAAAGTTATGAAAAACCGAAAAAAAAGATAAAAATTGAAAATTTCAGATAAAAAAAAAAAAAATACCCTATATATTGACAAACAACAATTTCATACAGTGCGTTTAATCCCAATTCGAACTGGGCACACTTACAATTTCTTCTTGTCATTGGCAAAGATCGCCCTATATATTGATAAATAACAATTTTATACAGTGCATGCATTCTAATTCAATCTGGGTATATTTACAATTTTTTTGGTGTCATTGGCAAAGAATGCCCTATATATATAAATTCTCAACTCGGAAGAATATATTCTTTCATTTAGAAAGGTAATACAGAGAAAAAAGTATAGGTTTGACAGTAAAACAGCGAAAATCGATTTATTTCCGTTAGAACCGGAAGTTCAAATTAAACGAGACATGGCAATTTTTCATGCCCATCATTTGGTTGTAAAGTCCTGTGAATTTCAGACTTTTTCATCGATCCGTGTCCGATATCACCACGCGAGTTTGTCGAACAGACCGACAGACAGACCGAAATCTTTCTTAAAACCTGTTTTTCGGATTCTAGAGGATCAAAAATTTGAAGATTCGTTGAAATGAGCAAAAGTCACTTGTCGACCAAGGCCAACACTTTTCTTATATCACCGTAGGGTATGAAAAGTAAAAAAATAAAAAAAGAACATTTCTAAATTATTACAAAAAATTTACAATTCTTTTATATAATAACCTAAGAAAATCTACGATTTTTCTAATGACAGCAGCTGCAGGTTTCAAATAATAAATTTAATTTTCCTTTAAGAAAGGTTTAATCTGTTTCTTGTAGAATTCATAGTTTGTTTATGGTTTTAAAGAAACCTTTAGGGAGGTCTTCGTTTTAAACGCCATTAAAATCCCCAGAAACTGCAGTAGCACAAGGCTTTTAATTACACGAGTTTAACTCGAGTACCGAGTTAAATTAATTAAGTAAGTCTACTCGTCCGTGTGTATAATATACTATATACATATACCTATATATGCACATACTTTGGTAGTATATATATATATAATATACATATAATACTCGTTCAAGGATAAGCTTTTTCCTTGCTTCCCGATACGAAGAGAAGATTCGCTGACCGGTTCAGGTACTTTAATCAACTTTCAATTCCCATCACGAATAGGGTAATACCGAGTATTACGACGTAAGAATTTTACTTATACCTATAGGATAGAAATCCGATGCAATAATGGAACTAGGAGCTAATAAAATAGTTTCGATCTGAACGTTTTATATTCTTATAACGGAAACGATATATAGCATTTCTCGAGAAATAGAATTCTAGATATGTATATACATATATAAGCAATGAAAGTGCAAAAATATACGAGGAACTTAGTTTATGTATAGTAAACCGATTTTAAAGATCGTTTGAGAAAAGCTCAAATCTTATATAGTTGAAAAATGAAATAAACTTGAATTTTACGTTTAGAATTGAAAAGCTTTTGAGAAAAGTTTGGTTTAAAAATTTTCTAGCTTTTTCAGTGTTATAACTTATAGAACAAGATGTAGTAGGTAAGTTTGGTTTCATTGTACATTAAATCAGTTTTAATCGTAGAACATTATTCTAAAGCAGTCCACCGAGCTTAAATATCTTCTTACCCTTTTTTTTTTTACATAACTCTCCCGCTTTTCTGTACTTCATATTATTATACCAGTATCTGTTAATTATAATGGCGTATACATATACATATAACCGTGACTATATATATTACAAGAATTATGCGTTCATTAAATTTTTTCAATAGTTCTATAATACTCTCTGAAATTATACAAAACAGAATATCCCTCGTATTAAAAAGCTCCCGCAGTAGATATACCCCAGCGTTAAAAATGCATCACTGAAAACAGACGAAAAAAAAAAAAAAAAAAAAAACTCTTCAAATTGCAAAACTGTTTTATATGTATAAGTCTATAGAAAATGGGAAAAACTTGTAAAAAGCAAGTCAATTTTTTTTTTTCTTTACTTTTATTTTTATTTTTAACCTGATTTTGGATACGAATATCGGTAAAAGCTTTTTTCTACTTTTTTTTTGTCATGATTGTACATTTTTCTTTACACGAATAAAACCGGTACAATTATTATTGCAAACCATTCGATTTTCGCACGGAGATTTTTGATTTTTTTTTTTTTCAAATTTATTTATTTTTTTAATATTCCCTCGATTGTATACGAGGCACGTACATACATTATATACATGTATCTATATCTATATAATATACATATATAACTTTATCTATATATGTATATGAGTACTTGAGACGATACATAGTCGAGGATAATAAGCAGCCTCGTGTCTCGATTTAGTCATGTGTATATCTATATATCTATGGTACGTATGTATACATAGATATAGCCACATAGAGTAGGTATCGCAGTCTATATGCAGACTCTAGCTTTAGCTAGTTATTGGCTGGTTATTACGTGCGAACGTGGGGACAGTCAAGACAGAACTAGCTGATATATACATAGGTATATGTATACCTGGTTCTATACCTCTTATAAACTGTTATTATGCTCTCTCAACTCTTCATTTTACACATATACAGTATATGTATATCAAGAATATAAGCAGATATTAAAAATATTATAGGGCAAGAATTTATTCCTGTATTTAACGAAAAAAAGAAGAAAAAAAATTTCATTTTCTTCCGGCTACAGTCAGTCTCGATCTTCTTCTTCTCAGGAATACTTCATATCTGTTCGATATTGTTCTTGATCGTACCTACGTAATTATTGCTTTAAAAGTATCTAGACATAATTTATATAATATTAAAAAGCATTTTTAACTGATTTAAAAAGAAAAAAAAAACTGCGTTAATCTCTTCAAAATCTATTCAAAAATAAAGTAAAAAAGTTTGAAATAAGGAACTAAAAATTAGTAACGTATAGAGCCTTTTGAAACTTGGATATGTCAAATTTGATCAAAATGCTCCTTACACGTCACAGATATTACGAATTTTAAATCCAAAATTTTCTGGCTCATATTTAAATGTATTTTTAAAAGATTCACAGAGTTAATTTTTTTAAATCAGAAGCTTTATTCCCACCGTAAAAATTATTTTTTGATTTTGTTAGAGACCCCTCCCCCCTTTAAATCCAAATAACAGGTAGAGTAAAAACACTTGAGGGACCATATTCAAACATCGCGTTACTCATTAAGGGGTAAAGATACAATCTCGTGAAGCTCTATTTCAAAAACCTGCTACATTTAAAAAATATTTTTAAATTTTTATTCTAGACACAACAGAAATTTTTTTCATCCATGAGGTACAAATGTTGAAAATAATTCTTAAGAAGATTTTACTTTTCTTTTTTCTTTTTTTTTCTCTTTCAGATATTCAAATTCGCGTTATAAGGATCCAGGATCGTATACGTGAATCTGTTTTTAATGTTCTTTCCAAGTTTTCACTGAATAGCAGTCCGCAAACTCAACAATTATTATCCAGCTTGAAATTCTCTAAAACTGTAGTTTCTGTTAAATAGAATTAGTTCGGTGGGGATTAACTTTCCTGTACAACGAACCATCGGTGCCTTTAAGATTCTCCTATACATACACCCTTATTATATAAAACGTTGTCATATCTTTACAACATCGTGTTATAAATTTTTTAATCTATTTCTCCAAAGGAAAGGGGATACAGACATATATTATACATGTAATGATTGTTTAAAATGCCTCTTTAATATGCATGAATCTTTCCACCTATCTCTCTCTTCTCTCTCTCTCTCTCTCTCTCTCTCTCTCTCTCTCTCTCTCTCTCTCTCTCTCTCTCTCTCTCTCTCTCTTTCTCTGTATATTATATACCCACCTAGTTTGTATACATACAAGCCTGTAAAACGTGAAATTTTGAAGATCTGTTCCGCCTCGAGAGGGAAGCTAGGTAAATTGGAACACCGAAAGAGTCTTAACCTTGCTAACTCGGCTCGCCTATTGCTGCACAGCCTAGAAAACTGCACACCGATCCGTAGCTTTTTCGTATACATTCCAAAGTCGCTTTCACGAAATGAAATTTATTCCGGAAAACGGTATATATATTAGACCGTTTCAAAAAAATCGATTATTTTTCATTTTCAAAGAGTTAGTCAAAAATATTGTTCCAAATGATGAAAAAAAATGTTGTCAAAGTTTGAGCTCTTAATAATAATATTAAGAGGTGCCTCATCGCGATTTTCTATTTCCCATTTAAATAAGATGGGAAGTGGTCTTGTGGAACTTTTCGATTTTTATATCTTGAAAATTAATCTACTTAGAAAGATTCTGCATGAATGCTGTTGTTCAAAATTGTACGCTCTACAAAAAAGGTCTCTTGGTCTTTTTCGATGAATCCAACTGTTTCCAAGTTCGTCATGATTAATTACCATTAATAACCAATACACCAACTTGGAAATAGCTAGATTTATCGAAAAAGAACAAGAGACCTTTTTTTAGAGCGTTCAATTCACTACAAACATATGTTCTGGTCTTATCGGTACACTAATGCGTTGACGAGTTATAGAATTCCAAAGTTTAAAAAAAAATTTCCCCATGTTATTTAGATTGGAAATAGAAAATCGCGATGAGGCACCTCTTAATATTAATATTAAGAGTTCAAACTTTGACAGCATTTTTTTTTTCGTCATTTGGAACAATATTTTTGAGTTACTCTTTGAAAATGAAAAATAGTCGATTTTTTTGAAACGGTCTAATATATATATATATATATATATATATATATATATATATATATATATATATATATATATATATATATATATATATATATATATAACAATTATTAATATTATTTCATTTTAGCTTAATTATGTACAACTATAGCTGGTTGAAATCCTGCGGTTATTCACAGGACGTTATATTAAATTCAGTGAAAACAGGTTTTACAAAACAATATTATATTCGTGTTATATTTCATGAATTATAAACGTTGAAATTTTCGTTCTCGTTGAAGCGAGAATTCAAGATAAAGAAAATTTCACCATTTTTAATCACCGAAGATTAAAAAGATTTTTTCTTTTCAGAATTATTTTCTTTTACCACGATTAAGATGAAGAATATTAAATAATTAAAGAGAGAAAAAATTAACTGTTTCTACGAGTGAGATAAAGTCGATAATTAAGAACAACCAGTTTTGTGTAAGACTAATGAAATTACTGTCTACATTCGTGCTCGCAATAAAAATAAGGATGGAACAATTATACGTCTTACGTATCTATGTAGTATACCTATACTAATTATACCTTGTAACATTAAATTTTCTTTCGAATTTATATTAGCTGATACGTTAGAAACCAAACTAACGACAAACCTAAGAACGGGGTTATTACATGCCGGAAAATAAGCAAAATATTCGAAACAAGGCGTCTTTTAACCTCGAACTATTAGGTGAAGTTATACTAAAACAAAAATTCAACATGATCATATTCATAGACTTTATATTATATAAGACTTTCTATAAATTTTTGAATCGAAGAAGAGATCGTGTGAATTTTACCAAGGAATAGATATAAACCGTGTAAAACTATACGTAACCGTCGTTTTTCATTTTCCATTTGAAAATTTAGTAAAACAAAAACCCCGGAGAAGACAATGGCGTTGCGCACGTGACCTTTCGATATCGTGAAAAGCATAGAAAAAAAAAAAAAAAGAAAAAAAAAAACGGATAATGGCGTATTGGTTGTGGGCGTATCAATAGAATATTCTATTCGAAACGTTCCCTTAGTGATCTCTTTCTATTGATGTTCCTTTTTTCGCGAACGAAGTAGGTAGACGTAGCTGGTATATGTATGTACCCCTCTAAAGTGCTATGGATTGAAAAATGTCATGAATTATGTAATCGTCTGATCGAACGAGCTATTCGAATCTATACCTGTGCACATACTGTTGCAATAATAATATTTACATCTACGATTTGTTTTTTTCACACGGTTATCAAAAACAGTACAAAAATTAATTTTATTTTTATTTTTATTTCTTAATTTTTTTTCATTGCATCTGATTCGGCATATTCAAACTTTTAAAAATTCTCAACTGCCTCGTGCAGTTAGAAATTGGAATATTTCGAAAGAGGAACAAATCGGACTAAAATTTCGAACATTGAAGCTTTTTTTTATTTTTTATTTTTAAATTGACTTAAAAAATTTTTTTTTTTTTTTTTTTTATTCTACACATTTTTCGAGATTTGAATTCCGTTTATATATCTCTGGTCAATAAAACAGAACCTTCATAGCGATAAAGAAAGATAAAAACACCCCATTTAGAGGTCACTGCCGTTCGCTAGGGTTGAAATATTTCGAGTTCTTTATAACCGAAGTATTTCCGTGATATATACATAAGGAAATAAATTTACTTATTGTTAGCCAAATGGTCCTTGATATTTGGCAATAAGTCTTATAGTTTAGTCCGTGAGTATTAGCACTTGGTATACAATAATTGATTATATAAAAAATGAAAAAGAAGAAAAACAGACGAATTAAAGCCTCCGAAATTTAATAAAACTTGCAATAAAACTCACTAATAAAGAAATTTCGAACTACTTGATCGCATTTTGGAATTCAAGTTAGCTTGAATATAATAAAAGACGGGTTTGGCTAGCGGTGAAGGTGTCTAGACTCTAGACTGTATAGTAGAAGATTTAGTTAATGCCAAGACCGAGCTTTCGAGAACGGGATAAGACAGTGTCACAAGTCAAAACATACAATATACCATTCAGTTTCGTAACTAAAATTTATTCATCCGAAAGAGTAAATGTTAAAAGTTGTAGGATAGGAACGTATACTATACTATAAAAGCGTGCCGGATTATAACATAGTTTGATCATTTCTCATGGTGCCAAAAGAAGTGAAAGAGTAGAAAATATAACGATGGATTTTTTTTTTATTTTTTTTTTTTTTCTTTTTTATTATACTTAAGAATCTATTGGCTCATCTTCTGCACACGAAGAGAAATAGAAAAGAAAGTAAAAAAAAATTGAAAAAACAGAAAATAATATTAAAACCATGTCATTGGTCGTTAATTTAACCATTGCAAAACGGACTAAATTACATCTTCGTGTAGTTTGTGTCTTGTAATATTATTTATGAGTTATTGAACGTAAATCGTAAAAAAAAAAAAAAAAAAAAAAAAAAGAAAAATTAATAAAAGTTAAATTTGTTTTCACTGTTAATTCAATTTGAGTTGAAAATGAGTAAAAACTGATTAATTATGTAGATCGGAATATTTTATCCTAATTACCTTTCACCGGATTCAGTTACCTCTGGCAATCACTAGATTATTATCACTATATATTCACTTCAAGTCACACCCAAGTATATATCACTTAAGTTACAATAATTTTTATTTTCAAATTTTACGACTAACGAACTTTCGTATTTTACTATTAATAACTATAATGAATAGAAAATAAGATATACAAATATCTTTATTATCAATTTATATATAATATAAAGCGTAAAACTTATTTTCACGTATAGTTTAAAATTTATTTCTTTTCAATTAGTGCCGATAAATATTATATACGTATGGTATGTATATAGGCTTAACAATTATATATAATTATTTTATTTAATATCAAGAAGTCCGTGTGTTAAACATCCTTTATTCTATATTGTATATATCAAATGATTTTTATTTTCTTATAAATTAGATATATATATATATATAGTATATGACAGGAATTATTAGTCACTGTATAGTCAATTTTGAAATTACTTAATTTTCGTCAGTATAAGTACGTCTGAACATACGGAGAATGAATTAAACGCAAGCTTAGCTACTGCCAAGTGCCGCGCAACACGCGAAGGACAAGTAAAACGAATCCTGAAAAAACAAAAAAAAAAAAACAAAAAAATAAGAAAATAAATAAATAAATAAATAAAATGAGACAACTGCGGCTACATATGATGGATATCGCGCGAGTGGTGTAAATGCGGAATAGAAAATCTCGTCGATGTATGTAGGTATAGGTAGATAATGTAATTTAGATTATATTTAGATTAATAAATTTGAACAAACGCCTTCTGGACTTTTGAATAATAGAATAAGCTCGAGAATGAGAGTTTATAAGCTCGTGATGGATACTGGTAATAGATACACGTAGTGATTAAGAAGTAAAGATAGACTCCGAAGTAAAAACAATCGACATCCTGATCAATGAATGTTTTCTAGAACCTGAGAAATTCCTGTTCTAAGTGAATAAAAGAAAATAAATAAATATATAAATAAATAACGCCGGTTTTCATTCTGGCATCAAAAATATTAAGCTTTTTATAAAAATGATCGATTATAGATCGTTAATAATTATATAAAAGCTTTATAACGAGAGTGGGGTTTATAAAAACGAAAATTAAAAAATCTATAGACGATTTTAATATCGGTTTATAAAATATACTGTAAATATAATAAAAGTTGAAAATATTTTTTTGACGTTTGATAATGTCGCGGGATCCAGATAGGGTGAGGCACCCCAGTTTGTTATTCTGTAATATGTTTAGCGAAGAATAAATTTCTTTGCCATATTTATGTCGTTATTTTTAAAATTATTTTTTTTTTTTTTTTGTTTTTATAATTAATATTGTATTTAAAAAAAAACAAAAAAAAAAACAATTCAAATTATACTTCGTGAAGCACTTCACTCTTAGAGACCATGTGACCACTTTACGTTTTTTTTTTTCTTCTTTTATTTATTTTCTTATTTTTTTATTTTTTGAAGAATAAGAATAAGAAGAAGAAGAAGAAGAAGAATTGTCGAAGGTGGTCGATGTATAAGGCAAAGTGTTTTTGATAAATAAAATAAAAAAAACTTAGCAAAAGAAGTTTAGAAAAATTTTTGTCGGTTTTAATGCTCGACTTTATTGCGGGGCAAAAATCGTTTACAACAATTGCGAACGCGCGACGCTGTTGTTCGCCGTAAGGCTGGCTTCGAACTGGCTTCGTAGAACTTCGGAGCTTCGGAGCTTCGGAGCTTCGGAGCTTCGGAGCTTCACGAGTTCGGGCTTGGCGTTCACCGCGCTGGTTATACCGTCGAGCGTCGCGGCGACCGGAGTGTGCGGGGTGGCGTCGCGACGCCGCCGGACACTTTGCGAGGGCGTGGCCCGACGCCGACGCCACGAACAACCGGAGGAACGTCTTCTACGCGGTACCCTCATACCATAGGCAAAGAGATTGCTGATTAAAAATCAGCTGACTCGGTCCTTTACTCGAGGCCTTGTCTTAGGTCAGGAAATCTCAAATGCATTACAACTTCAAAAAGCTTCTTCAGATCTTCGACTCATCAGGTTTTAGGTTTCAGGGGTAAAGAAATTATCCAACGAAGCAGGAAGGTGCTGTTTTATCCTGAAGAAGCTTTTTTTTTTATTATTTGTTTCAAAAAAGCTTTTTTTCTTTATTCCAGAAAAGCTTCTTTATTCTTAAAAAAAAAGCTTCCTTTCAATCCCAAAAGCCTTTTTTTTTTATTCCAATAAAGCTTTTTTGATCCCAAAAAGCTTGTTTATTATTCCGAAAAAGTTTCTTTTTTTTCACATATAGAAGTTCGTTTCTTTTCTAAAATTTTCTCTCCTTTCCTCACACTGACCTAGGACAGTTTACTTAGGTTTGAAAATTACACTTCCAGCTATGTAAATGAGTCTTCAAGCTCATGCCCGTGACTCGAAAAGCTCGAGACTGGGTGATGATACCTAGTAACATGATTAAACCCTCTGAAGTAGGTGGTTCACGCTTCACGTTTGATACTGTACAGCCTGAAGAAAAAAAAAATCGCTTTAATTTCAAAGTCACAAAAATTAAGTCATCCGAAATATAACTCTTAACCTTAAAACTTATTTTGAGTAAAATTTTCTTGCACTCTGTGTTCAATTTGATACTCGTGCTTAGACTTATTTTTACTGACAGCACAAGTAATTAATTTTAACATATTATCGATGAATAGAAATGAAAATTTGACACAAGTGTTTTCATTTTAGTTAAAATTTCAAGTCACCCTTGATTTAACTTTACAATCTAAACAGAAAATTCGTGCTTTAATTGAAGAGAAAATTTGGATTAAAGTGATGCTAATGTCTGCAGTCTGTTATAAAGGCAGTCAAGCAGATTGAAGAAAAAAGCAAAAGAAAAGAAACGAAGACTAAAATATTTTTTTCAGACAGGTGAAAATATGTGAAAATTTTCAACTTTCTTCTAAGTTTTAGAATATGTAAAAAAAAAAAAAAAAAAAAAGTTTACAGACACTGCACGTGTGTCAGCACCCTTTTAAGTCCTGGTGAGATAACTGAGTAGATATATGCCAACCTTCGTATTGAGAGTCAAATTTCATCCTAAACTTGAATGTATAAACGAATGATTGACAAGCTTTTTACGCGCCATAAAACTCTTATAGTAGATATAGATTTTGTGTCAAAAGTTATTCTAAATTTTGTGAAAAGTTTGACAATATCAAAACACCTGGACCACCATGAAAATGTTTCTTCTATAACGTTAAAGTACTTAGCAGTTGGACAGCCGGATGAACAGCTTCTATCATTCCCAATTACCAATTGCCCGATTATTTTGCTCGACTAGCTGCTAGTTCGCATTTTCACAATGTGCTAATGCCATATCAGACATTAAACTTAGTTAATTTCCCCTGGGGTTAAACTGACGGGAAATTATACTGTCGTAGGTATGTAGTAGGTAGTGTCTTCAAGTAAAAATATGTAGATATCTAGATTTATTATCTGTAGTTAACTGTAGTAGCATGGATTCACCTAATGCCATTATAAAAATGTTCAATGATCAAAATTTACAAATATTTTCAATCATAAAGGTAAAGGAAATCGTTTCTAAAATCACGGATAATTTATCAAAGCTAATTTTTGGCTGTACGAAGAGGAAGTCAAAGCCCATTCTCGAATATACAGAATATAAATAACGGGGAATGTGACGTTTTAGGCGAAATTCTATCCCACAATGTCCGGCCAAATTTTCAGAGTTTATCAAATAATTTAATCAGTCGTTTGATTTTAGACAAAGAGATTGTCGATGGTCAGATTTTCGGGTCACAGTCAAGCAGAGCCAACAAAATTTTTCGATAAAATTTTACTTCGAAAGTTTTTTAATGATCGAAAATTTTTTAAACTGCAGATTAGTTTTTTTAATTCTTATTTTACATTTTTTCATTGATGATTTTTCAAATTTCAAGTGTATTTATGACGATTGGAAAATCTAACGATGAAATATGATAAAAATCGAGCTTTTTTTAGGATTTTTTGTTCCCGATCAGGAATCCCTTCGCTCCCGAATTCCCTCAAGTTGTCGTTTGAATTGGATGTGGATCCGAGAAGAGGATAGAAAAATGAAATAAAAAAAAAAAAAAAGATTTAAAAAAATGTAGAGGAAGAGAAAGAGGAAGAAAAAAATAAAAAAAGGTTCACTTTTACGCGACTGTGAAAACGGTGGAGGCGACGCACGATGATCTTTAGCCTGCTTGGCCCTCCCGGACTTCGTCGACCCTCACAGGGCCTATTTATAAGCACCAGGGTCACCTCCTAACCTTGTCCGAGACGGTGCGCGCGGTATGTCACCTCAACGTCCAACCTGGTGTCCCGTGGCCCGATCCAATTGGGTCAAACGATGCTGAAGACGTTACGCGTGCCCGCGGTGATCCGTAGCACCTTGTTGTAGTTTCGTGACGGTGTTGGGTGACATAACATGGGTATATATGAAAACGAGGCAATTAATTAAATTGCCTTTCTTGTAATACTTTATCTAAAAAAAAAAATTGAAATAATAAAAATTGGTCAATAAATGAATACTAATAAAAAAATATCTGAAACAACGAATATGAAATGCAGCTACAGTACTGCCTGTTTTTTAATCCCTTATTAGTTTTTTTGATTTTGGTTTTTATTAATTTGATAATGTTTGGAATATTATACATCAATTTCACGAAATATACCTACGTACACAGCCAAAAATCATCGCAGCTTTTGTTCATGCAAATTAATATCGGAACTCTATACGCGAGGAATTGGTGTTTGTGATCATATGTAAATTTGGATACGGGTATTTAATTTTGGTACATTTAAACACACACACACGTACCTACTGTATGTATAGTATAGGTAGGTATACGCGAAGAGATTTATACGATTTATATCCAGTCGTACGGAAATTTAATCGTTATATGTATGCACGTACGTATATAGGCAGACGTGACGCTGATGAAGAATCGTGTTTTATTATTAAAATTCACACAACGATTACAAAAGGCTTTGAAGAAAAAAAAAAAAAAAGTAAGAAATATGTACCGTAAATAAAAGAAAAAATCAAAAAAAAATAAAAAAAATTGAAACTTTTTTTTAAGCAAGAAAACAAGCCAAACACAATTGATGCTATTCATTATATCTTACGATGTGGTAGAATATAAGCATCAATGTTGGAACTCATTTATTCTATACCTCATCTTCTCTTTGATATAACTTTTACCTCGTCTGTTCATGAAAATTTTGTTATTACAATTACCCGAGACTTAATTCCTTAACGAGTAAACGAAAAGTTTGTTATAATAGAGGTAATTGTTTGATGTTACCGCGGATCAGATCATATTATGAATGAGGTACTACAGTTTTAAGGTCAATTTGCGTAACCCCGAGCAAAGTTCGAAGGTGGATTAACGGAATTTAAATTAATATTCATATTCATATAATTCATATTCATAATCGCGGTTTTTAATATTTTATAAAAAATCTACGTTAGCGAATATCTTGAATTTAAAGTACCTAATCCCTCCTTTTTATTTATATTTATGTATTTTTTTTTCCTTTTTATTTATTTTTTTTTCAATATATAGAGAGAGAAACAAATGAAAAATAAAATCACTGCTAGAAATTTCTCTACCGTTATTTGAGAAATGAAAAATATATATTTTTATGAAATATATAACATCGCGGAATTGGACAAGAATCCGATAGCTTTGATAGGTACGAGAATAGTTTGATTCAAGCTTTGATCGACGAATGGGGTTTATAAATTAATCGATGAAATACCTACTCGGTTTTCTCCACAAACTCATAATTAACGGACGTTCCAAACGACTGCGTTCATTTCAAAAGTTAGTTAATATTACTAGCCTATGTAAAAGTATAGGTATATGCATATATGTATATATAATCTACGTCGATTTCCAAGCTCCAGCGAACACTTTTACTCATAGAAGTTTATGTATATATCTACCTACTGTACCCCCGCGCCGTAACTTTCGACTAGCAAATTCCATTTGGAAATGTTTTATTTTCAATCACTGCCAACTAGGCAGTTTGCCAGTGAATACTGCGATTGTTTCTTACAACGAAATGTATGTCCTGTGTATACATATATTATCTTGACTTGTATGTATAAAAAATTAACGACGAATTGATGTACAATAATCATTTAATTAATTTATCGAATTATAATTAAGAATTTTTAGAAAATTTCTTAAATCAGATAATGAGGAAAGATTTTTTTGAAAATTCGACGACATCTTTGTATATAAATATCTTATACCTACCGAAGATCGTAGTCGTTATACACGCATTTATATATATATAATTGTGTTAGTGTATACTTAATCATGAAACTATTTTAAAATCGTTGAGAAACTTGCTTAAATAATTCGAATTCATTGGCGGTTATTAAACTCTGTCAAGGACTGGTTATATACGAATATAATTTTGTTAGTTATGTGAAACAGTGTAGAGTCATATAGTTCATGATTTTTCTATAATAACAAGTTTGAGGAAAATCTAATTAAGATTTAGGTGTTTTCTGTTAAAATTAAGTGAGGCATATCAGTCGCAATTTTTTCATCTTGTCGTTGCGTCTCGTCCAACTCGATATAACAGCTACTTCCAAAACTTGACCATCGGTCAGTGCCGTGGACTGGCTTAGAGCCAAAAACTAAAATTCCTCGTAGCCACAAGCTTCGTTGAATTTAGCGTTATTACTATGAACACCGACAGACGGAGCGGACGACCAGAGTTTTGCCACTTTCAAATAACCCCGCCAACAAATCTCATTTACTGCAGACTGCATATATTTTCAAATTTAAAAATCGGAAAGTATCGTGAGATCAGAGTTTAGATTGTGTTTTAAAATTTTAGTCGTAAATATATATATATATATATATATATATATATATATATATATATATATATATATATATATATATATATATATATATATATATATATATTTTTTAATAATACTAAAAATCGCTCACCAAAAAAAGGGTCGTTTATCACTTAGATAAAATTATGGCATGAAATAATATACTGCTTATAACAAAACGCAATTCTGCAGGTAAATTTTACTTATTACATCAGGCCAACAGTTATCGAACTATTTTATTACAAACTTCTACCCTTCTTACAATTGATTTTAAAACTGTGTTTATATGTGGCGAAAAAGCTCGTTCACTCAATGAGCACTGAGCCAAAAAATTTCGTCCAAATCTTACGATCGGTTAATGAGATATTGAGACTTCTTTGAAAACTTATTTTTATCTCCCCTTTCCAAGCTCAACTTCGACCAAATTTTTCGCAAATTCAATACTATATCCACAAATTTTTCGAAGCATTTTTATACAAAATTTCGTTGAAATCGATCGACTCATTCGAAAGTTATACGTCGAATAATTTCGAATAACTTATGAATGTCTGACCTTTTATTTTTATTTTTTGTATACCATTTGATCATGTTTTTCAAAGTCAGATAAGTATATCAGTTCGATATCGTAAGTTGAATTTAGGAATTAGAAGCAAAGGCTGTCAAACAATAATAATTTTCGAATTTTAGGAAGCTCTTGAGATAGTAACTTAGTTTGTAGATGCTTTTAGAATCAGTCTATAGGGTAAGTACTCGGGATGCATTCACGCAGCAATTTCGTGGAGATGCATACATTCCGCCGTTCAGAATAGGTGCTATACGTTATATAGTATGTATATAGTTTTGCAGAGAGACGACCCTCGGCTTTACCTTTTGTGCACTTTCCATCCATATGCATAAGAATATTTAATTAAATTTATAGCGATAAAACTTCCTCGTTATTTACCGTCAAGTGCTCTCGCGCTATGCACATACCTCAACACCCGGCTTAACACCGTTCCGCTATACTAAAAGGCACCCACGAATAATAATGCACATACATTTCTCATTCTGATTTTCTTGACATTTTATTGATTCACTTTTATAAACCTGTTCTAAGAACTCAGTTGTATTTTATTTGCATTTTGGCACTCGTGGAATTGACTACTCACGCTTTTTCATAATCGTAAATAGCCAGCGGCGCTCACAGGGAGAACCTACACGCTGCACGTCCCGCAGTTGACTGAGCTTATCGCTACCCCCACTCCTCCGCCACTTCACATGATCGCGAGCATGCTACAGCATCGTCACGGAAATATGTATTGCTCGTTGATACTAAAAATTTGTTGGAGATTTTTTTGACAAATTCTGAAAAGATTTACAGAGAATCGATGTATAATTTTTATTTGAATAACGCGGAAGTTGGTTTTCCTTTTTGAATTTTTTTCGCTTCTAAAACGATATTTCTCGACAAATTGAAACTTTTAAAAGTAAATTGAAAAACAAAAAATTTCAGAGACATGTTTACCAGGGTAGGTACGAGTTTATGTAAAAATAACGAGTAGAATGGGTGGAAAAGCTAATTAAGAGCTTAAAAAATAATCAGTGTCAATTAAATGAGAATTAGGCAAAGAATTTACCGTGCTCAAAGAACAAATTAACATACGATATTGTCAAGCTGTTCAATATGTACAAAAACATAAATTTCCAGTGTCTTACTAAAGTCCTCGTAAAAATTTTGCTTTCCCGAATGGGTACTTTTAAATACAACTATTTAAATATTCGTCTAATCGATTGCATATGAATAAAAGCAACATTTCAGCCTTGAAAAATGAATCTATAAATTATGCTACAGTTGTGAGGATTTTATCATCGTTCGATATTTTCGTCCGTTGATAGCTAATCTCCGGAACTTAGCACATATGTATGTGAAATGCGTATAAATCGTAATTCCATTTGTGTGGTGTCAGAAAGATTATAATTTTCCAGATGAAATCCGCGACCTTGAGTCGCAGAGATCTTAGAACTCTGCAGTGTATAGAAGAGCTGACAAAGTCGATCGATCATCAGAAATGGGAATTTCAGTCATATGTGGAAAATCTTTCAAAAGGTATCTGCAAATCCCTGAAACCTCAGAGTAAACGAGCCAAAAATTTCTCACCGCTTTAAAGTTACCTCTCATCAGAGAAATTGAGTTTCAATAAAAACTTAATGAAGTCTCTTTTTTTTATTTGTTTCCAGCTAAATCATTGGAACAAAACAAACGTAAAATCAATAAACCAGAAGCAAAATCATGCAATACCACGTCCTCCTCATTCAGATTAGACTCAAAATTGCAGACAAATTTCAAATACCATATTTTATGAACTCATTTTTTGTTTTCTTCTTTCCGAAATCCCCCATATTCAATATATATGTATAATTACTAAATCTTATTGATTGTTGGCTAAAAATAACCCACCAGAAATAATTTCATCTTAATTATAACAAATTATGGAAATAATTACACCGATTACATTGAGTCGCTGATTTCGAATTAAATTAAAAATCACATTAATTAAGCAATTGATTAACTGCTCAATTTAATTAATAATCGATAATGCCAGGGGCTTATTGCTGATACGCGTAAATTTCTATCGGGGAATAAATGGACCAGAGTCCTGAATTTGTACTCCATTTGAAGAAAATAATGATAAATAACAACAACAAAAAAGGGAATATTATTTGTTAACGTGTTTGTAAAAATTTGATTAAGAGCAAAATTAATGTTAATGTATACATATGCATATATAGGATATATAGATAGATTGTGATATAAATGGTTATATTTTATGTTACAAAATGAAACTTCAACACACATTATCTTGAAGAACAAAATTCTCGTACATTATATTAATGAATAATTTAAAAAGAAAAGAAAAAAAAAAAACAAAAAAACTTTGCTTAAAACAACTATAGACAAAGTTTTTTGATAAAAATAATTGGACATCTACATATATCTATGTTTGTAACAATTCCACTATTTTTCATTTTTTTTTTTTTTTTTGTTTTTCCTTCTGTTTTTGCAATTAAGGGAAATACATAGAAAAATTAGGATATTATAGGTAAGGTATAATGTATTACTATCGTAGACATTAGCTAGTTTGGCTGTGTTTAACGATTTATATCGTTAGTTATGTTACGTTATGATATTACTATCGCTATTATAATAGCTAGTCGAAAATTATTAGATTCTTCTAATTAATGGATCGATAAATTCATTAGACAATCATTAATATCATGTTGAAGTTTAGTACAATGCTAATTCGTGCATTTACATTATATACAGTTTAGATCCGTGCTGTCAGATTCTTACACACAAATAAAGAATTTTAATAAATAATTCCTTCTGTTATCTTGTTTTTAATTTGCTTACTTTTTCAAACTTTATGAATAAAAAAAAAAACCAAAGAAAAAGACTGAATGATTTCTTTGAAAACCGTAAAATTAATTGTGGAAATAATTTTTGTCCATTTTTTTTCTTTGTATTTTCGTTTATGAAAAAATTAGAAATTTTTTAATTTATATTGAAACCGTTATTTGTTTTAAAATGAAAATGTTTTGAATGGGTATGATTAATTACCTGTACAGCAAGGATCTTCCTAGTGCGGCACAGTCACGCCCAAAAGGCGATACACACATAGTATAAGTTATTAAATTCAATAATATTTTGTCATTACAATTAGTTAATATTTTATTAAATATCCAATAGTTATTATATTTATTACTAATATTATTCTAAACCAAAACACACCACCGCAAGGATTCCATTTATCGGAAAGGACGCAATTAGAGCCTGGAAAGCTTTGAGCAAATAAATTAATTCTTTAATAATTTTTTTTTCTACGTTAAAATCATCGAGTTTTTTTCTTGAGTTTGTTTCTTCTTGTTGTTTTTTTTTTTTTTCTGATTTTTAAATACTCGAGATTCAAAGACACTAGAATCTAAAAAATTCTTCCCAAACTAGATACACACTACTTGGTAGCACGATTTTACTCGTTACGGAAACAATCGATAAAACTATAGACGTTTTCTTCGTTTCAAATTAATCTGTGCATTTACACATATTTATGTACCACTGTAACGTCCAGCTGTCGAGATAATCAATTCCTTAATTCCCTACCATTCTCTATTCATTTTATGGTAGTAAAACTTTTAGTTTTATCGATCAATCCGTTGAAACGACTAGCAAAATGTAATAATGATAACTAGATAAGAATCCGTATCAATATATCCAAGTATTTGATGAATCTATGTATATGTAACAATCAGATATTTGTTCTTCTGTGTTTCTTATTTTCGATTTTTCTGTTTTATTTTTATTATTTTTTTTTTTTTGTTCTTCTTATTGGTTTTCTTATTTTTGTAATAAAATGCAGCGGAGGAACTTTGCAAAGGACGCGAAGTGTTCGTAAAGGACAGATTAGTTCCCAACTATTACAATCGTATGTGCAGTATGTATAAATATACCTACACACGTTACATCTGTTTATAATATAAATATTATCAGTTTTAGTCAACTTTTGTATTTGTGTTTTTGCATTTCTTTTCTTATTTATTATTATTATTATTTTTTAGCTGATTGTTAATTGGGCCTTAACTATTAACTAACATAAGCAATTATAAATTCTTAATAACAATAGACAGAGCAATTCAAGTTTTCAATATTAAGGAGCAAAAAGGACGAGCTGATTATATAATATCCTAGCGGTGGTGTGAACGGGGGGAAGGGACGGTGGTCTGAGGCTGGCTCGGTTCATGGATACAACATGGCTTAGCCTGTGTCTAACACCATCGATTAAAGAAAATAATTTTTATTTTATTTTTATTATTGTTTTTTTTTTTTTTGCTTATAGATTTTTCGATATCTCCGACTTTTTTTTCGTTCTAGATTCATAATTTTATCATCTTTGTCACATTAGAATCAAAAACATTTTGAATACAAACAAATAAATAAATACATAAATCAAATAAACTAACAAAAAAATCAATTGGATATTCCAGAAGCTTGACCATCAGCGAAACTGTTAATCGTTATAAATACGGGATAACTAATTAGTTGTTTTGTTTGCATTTTTTTTTTTTTCTTTATCTTATTATTCAATTGGTCGAATCTGAACCGTATGATTTCTGGGTATAATTGTATTTTCATCCAAAGAGTTTCTCTTTATATCAATATTATTAAACGTAATGTTTTCAATTAAGTAATAATAGCTGCTCAGTTTGAATAAAAGTCTACCTATTAATGCTTTGATTTCTTAAAAACGTTTTTTTTCTGTTACAAGGATTAAAATTTAAAAATTGCAATTTATTAACGACAACGCGATTAGACGAGAAACTAAACATTGAATAGTAATATTAATAATAATAATAATAATAATAATAATAATAATAATAATAATAATAATGATAATATTACATGACGAAAATAATAAGAAATGATAATATTGTTAAAATAGTTTATTCAACAAAAAAAGAAAAAAGAAAAATAAATGAAAAAAAAACGTTGATATAATTAAACTGATGTCTAGCTTAAAGAAGAAAATTAATAAAAAAAATTTTAGTGTATAGACACAGGCAATATAATAATATAATACAAATAGAACATACACAATCAATTGATTATTAATTATATATCGATAATAATTAAGAAATTCCATAAATTTTTCTTATTTTTTTTTTTTTTTTTTTTTTCTTGGATAATAATTAATTTAGGTACTTCTTACTTAATTAATTGGAATAATAATGTATTAAAAATCGAAATTTAATTTAAAAACTTATCCGTGAAAAAAGTTACTTGGTAATAATGAGCACACGAACAACTACTACCCTCTCAGTTATAAATAATTGTTAACAATTTAATTTAATTACAAAAAAAAAAAAAAAATAAAAAAAAAAAAACAAGAACATAAAAAAACAAACACTAAAAATTGAATAAATATATATTAAATCATTGTAAAATTCATCGATTTTTTTTTCTTTTTTTTTTTTACTTTTTAAATAGAATTCATTGTATTATACTGATGCGCTTTTAGTAACGTACGTTCAATCGCGATTATAGAAACAATTATTATTATTTTTTTTTCCTTTTACTCTTTCTCTCTCTCTTTTCTTTAACCGTTAGATCAATAAACATAATTAATTTATAAAGAATATTTTCATGACAGTTCTTCTCGGTTCTAACAACGAGTACAATTACTGAATACTTTGAATAAATACTAATCGGTTTCTAAAATACTTATAAGTAAAATTTCTTTCATGAATAAATCACTTTCAAAAAGAAAACAATAAAAAAATTTAACTAATAAGAAACAACGACATTATAATGTATCATTGAATTGTAAAATAACGTAAGTTCAATGGCCAAAGTACTCTGGAACTTGTCATGAAAATAATAAATACAATTCAAACAATAATTGTACAAATATAAACTAGGACTTAGTCATTTAACATAGATTATACATGTAATAATTAATAATATTATAATCAATTCTATAAACTAGATGTTGTTAGTTCAGCTGCCGATTTAGCTCACAGGCCTATACTTATTAGGCCGGTTTTTAAGAAATCCGTGTTACAAAAAAATTTTTATTTGAATCATCGTTCAAAAATTTTACCATGAAAAAAGAAAATTGACAATTTTTCCTTTTCATAAATAAAAAACGTTGGGTAAAATTATCGATAATTCATATAGGTAACTTGCGGATTATTAGCTGTCAGTAAATTGCAAAATCCCATATTCCTCTACCGTCAGTTATACTTGATGCCATAAAAATTGGGCGTAAGATGAATAATTATAAAGTAAAAAACAATTTCTTTTTATTTATTTCATATTTTTTTTTTCTTCTCTTCTTCCTCTTCTTTTATTAATAATAAATCATTATTCAATTTTTAAAAAAGTCTTTAGTCGAGGGGACGATTTGGAATGATTCATCTAATTTTTAATTCATTTCTCAACTATATTCCAAACTTTATCTATTCTTTTCATTTCCATCTATGTATGTATGTATGTATCTACTTTGATTATAAACGCTACACTCTTGGTATATTGTCTTCTATTGTGTTCAAAAATTCTGTTCAATATTAGTAGAATTTTTTATTCCTCTAATTTTTATTTTTTTTTTCGCTAAGTTATTATGAATTTAATTATTTTTTTCCACTAAATTTCATTTCAATGATTTTCGTAATTTTTTTTTTTTTGTTTTTTCATATATATTTCATTTCTACTCATGCTCGAAGGCATTTCCCTCTAACTATGGGCCCCCTCTATTAGTATACTCTAGTCTGTTATCTTACTCTATTGAAATACACAATGTATTTTCATTAAAAAGTATCAAGAATTCATTACGAAACAATACGGATATAATATTATTACATGATTCAATTTAAGAAAGAATAATCTGAGATTCGTTTCTTCAAAGTTTTGATTTTAATCGTCTAAAATCACAATGAAGAAAAAAGAAACATTGAAACGAATCTCCCTCGTCAATTTTTGTAAAAAACAAAAAATAATTAAAAAATATATAACACAACACTGAGTCTGTTGAACAAAATGTAAATATTTGTTCTGTAAACGATCAAAACATTTGTATAAGTATATCGTATGTATAACTTTGAACGAAAAATTCTGTAGTTTCGTCTAGAATATATTTCAAGATATGTTTTCTTTTTCATTAGTGGAAATTTAACTTTTTAATGAAATATCCTTGTCGTATTCAACATAATTTTGTTTTCTTTTCTCTTTTCTCTTTTTTCGTTATTTGTATTTTTTTGTTTTTCTCTTTCTTTAGCTAGATTAACTTGACGAATGAAGGTATTTCTTTGACCTTTTAAATATCATTTTAATAAAAGAGTCAAACCGCACAACAAATTTCATTGAGTGATTATTAATATAGATAAATTCTACCGAATAATATGGAGCAGATACAGAGCAGAGAAAAGAAAAATCCTGACACTTAGTTCCGTTAAATAATTTTCTGAAAACAGATCGTTGTTTTCTTTTCTTTTTTTTAAATACACGTTTCAATCGATATTGAAAATCGTACAGTAAATTGTACAAAATTTAGAATCTTGGGCAACATTAAAAAAAATTAAAAAAATGTTTAGAATATACTAAAAACTGTACCGTATACTATCGACGATAGTAACTTGGATGTAGATCGAATATAAACGTGTGTTTAAAAAACCGTATAACTATCTGTTTGAAAAAATTATTTTCAAAGAAATATGTTTCAAAATTTAAAATATCTCTCAAAATATCTTGCTCCACATTTTTCTCATTTTCTAGAAAAAGTCTCTACCCTGATGTGTGCGGTTTGCTGGTGGAGGAAAACGTGTCTTACCACGTCCATTTCCACCTATAGCGTGTCTTCGGGCATTACGCATCTCTCTGTCTACCTCTAATTCTTCTAGTCTTTGGGTAAGACCTAATTTCTGCTGTACGGCCAGCCGTAATAACTGATTCAGAGTCTTCTTTTCATCTTGATCAGCCGCTAGTTGACGCTCTAGTTCATCCACTTGAGTTACGTATTCCTCGCACCGAGCAGCAAACATCGCTCGTAGACCTGAGAAGTGTATTGTTAGGTGGGTTTAAACACGAGACAGAAAGAAAGAAAGAAAGAAAGAAAGAAAGAAAGAAAGAAAGAAAGAAAGAAAGGAAAGGGAAATGAAAAGAATCTAACTGAAACAGTGAATTACACCATGTCCAAATATGTAGTTTATATAAATTAGAGTATTAGTCATGGATTGAAAGTCAGTTTGGAATATAGTTTTCCACTTTCTGTAGCTGCCGTTCATGAGATAGCAGATCAAATTATACCCCATGCTTGAAAATATCCACAAAGTAGTAAACGAACTATTACCTAAATACCATAACACATGCAGGGCAAGAACTATGGACCTCAAACCAATGAAGCAAGTTAATCACTTGTATTTATAAATGAAACTATTAATAAATGAATAGATGAGCCAAAAACTACCACTAATTAGATAAAAAGTTACTTAAAAATAAAAAATAATAACAGTTAATGGCACGGTGCCTTAATATAGAAATAAAATTCGATACAAGTTACAAGAAATACACTTTACCCGTATGTACAAATTATTTAATTCATTTGATTAGGAAACGTTGATTAAATTTTGATAAAAAAATTTTATCTCTGACCTATAATCTAGTTTATATACATTAAGTACGTCTGACACTTTATAACGTTTATATCTTATTTGTGGATTATGTTGTAAAAATAATAATATTATATACAAAATGAAAACTCTTATTTACACTGATTTCAGGTACTAATAAAGTCGAGAGACAAATCACAGACGATTATAATATAAAATGAATATAAAAAGTAATGACATTGATTTTTTGGAATGCCTCGAAGAAATGTAAAAAAAATAAATAACTAAATGAATTTTCTAATACATAGCGGAACAGCATTGCCTAAAGCACATAGCAAGTGCGACCATAAAATCTACCGAGGTACAGGTCAGCATTAGTAAAGAAATGTCTGTTAATACTGGGTTAATAAATGTTAGTAAGAAGAAAATAAAAAAAGAAAAAAAAAGAAAAGAAAAAGTAAAACAAAGATAATTGAAATTACTCAAGCTCATCTGAATGATAGATATTTGTAAAGTAAAAAAAAAAACATGTAAAATAAAAAATATAGAGGCGGTTTAGATGTGCAGTAATAAAAAGAACGAAATTAGAGCTATGTATCTTCTAAGATTTACCAAAAATTTAACACTTCAAACATTATATTTACTTGGTAAATAATTTAACAATCAATTTAGATCCATCTAAGCCGTCTTAAAATTGTACTCTGCCAGATATATTTATTTGATAGAAATAAATCAGAAATAGGAGTGAAAATTTTGTACACAAGAAAAAACTTATTTACAAAAATATTTACAAAAAACATTCTAAATTTGTGAATAATTTCAATTTTTTTTTTTTTTTTTAATCATTCATAGAGCTGTAGAAATTTGAACAAGTCAGAGTACAACACAAGATTAAAGAATCGAAGAATAATCGTTAATTTTTTGTTTTTCAACTTACTTGAAAAAGTAGCTGCGTCTTCTTTTAGGAGTCTCAGCTCGTTCCTCAATTTCATCATCGTCTCGCTGACTATACTCTTTTCATTTTCGTACTTGCTCTTCAGATTAGTAAGAGCCACTTCTGCTGTATTTTTATTAGACTTAAGCACCGTACGAAGCGTAGCAATTTGTTCACGTTTTGTTGAAAGAAGAGCCTTCAGTTTAATCACTTGTTCTTGTAGATCGGTGATCTCCTCCTTACTGTCATTCGCTGTTAAACAAAAAATTAAAAAAAATATCTTCACTATTACAGTCTCAATTTCTTACCAAATGCTTAAAAGTATCAGAAATAAATTCCGCCTACAAATCTACGTAATAAATGGCGTAATTTTAGCTAGAAAAATTACTTTGAGCTAATATCATCGAAGATTTTTTCCCTTGGTATAATAATCGGACAACATATGAAAAATCTTTTATTAAAAAGTAGCTAAAAATTAGTTTGAAAATAAAAACAAACTTTAAAAGAATATACATATTCAACTTTCGTTTCATGCAGAAGCTTTCGATTTTTAAATCTATTTTCAAAATCATACTGAGAATAAAAAAACGTATATCAATATTTTAACACTAAAAATAAATCAGAAATACAATTATTAAACTACGTAAATAAATTAAACATTGATATTAGAATAAAACGTAGATTTATTTATAGTAAATTGTTCATAGCAACAAATGTTAATGCGCAATAATATATTTAAATATTTTAATATAAAACATGCGTTATCATACCAATAATTATTTCAAATAATTTACCTTCAGTCATATTGACTCTCATTCCCTTGATCTTAGAAAGTTCAATCGTATGTTCGACTGCATTTTTAAGATGTTTTATTTGGTCCCCAACAGTTTCGATATGTTTACCAATATCTTTAGCTTCGCTAAGGCTTTCCAGATCCCTTATCTTAATGTCGGTTTTCAACCGAGCTCTGAGAAGTTCAATCTTAGCGTTCTCCTTCTCAGGAACGATCTTTTCATGATCAAGAAGAACTCTGGATGGTGTTTCGCCGTTAACGGTACAAACGTGATGATACAATTGAGCTAATTCGTCAGAAATATTTTGTAGATCATTTTGAGCTGAGTCAAGTGAACTTCCCGCGTCTGCTGCAAGTTCAGAAAGAATCGAGATGTCTGATTGCAGTTCCAAGCTTCTATGCTCAGTGTCTAAAAGCTGTAATAAATAGAACAGAAAAATATTATAGCGGTTTCTTTCAATGATTTGAATAATCTTTAAACCCTGCGACAATATATGAAACTTACAGACAGAATAAGTCAATCATTTTCATATCAAATAGGCTTGCAGGTGTTTAAAAATGACAGAAAAGTTTACAGTCATGCTGTTCGGATCAGGTTTAGCAATTTCATCAATCCCCGTGAATCAAGTTATGAATAGAACCCCTTTATTTTCATTCATAAATTATAGCAGGATTAATTGCTGCCGATGAACATTTCCTGATCGTCATGCTTGGCCTGTACTATTTGCATGCTATCTCGGTCTGTACATTTTAAAAGATATTTTTTTTATTGAAATCCTTGATCTGATTGTCAAGCAGCATTCGGTTTTAAACATAGCAAAAAATCGCAGTGGACTTTATGTGAAACATAGACATAGGGTAGGTGAGATGAAATTCTGTTCATTTAAATACTTTAAAGTGATTCATTTATTGTCACAGAGTGTAGGTATCACCCCTTATCTTGCAGAGTTATGCTCTCATAACATGATCACGTTCACGCGACATATTGGATTTACTCAAAAAACAAAATGATACATGTAGATTAGTTTGTTTGAATTCTTTAAAATCTGTGTTACTCTCTCGAGTCTTAAAAAAGTGGCTGAAAAGAGTCTTCAGGCATTTTTGAACCAGATTTATAATCCAAAAGTTTTGTATAGCCGTGATATTGAATGTCGTTAAGTTAAAATGTAACATATCTGTTTTTGAAGTAAATCCATAGTTGTTGTAACGTGGTAATAAAGCTCGTTGCAAAAGGTATGGTTTTTCATATCATGAACACGTGTGTCTGTTAAAATTATGTACGTATCAATAAGCATAGACGCAGTTAGGACACGGAAAAGCTATGTATATCTTAGAGAATAATTAGAGGAGCCAAACAAGTCATTATTAAAAATAATATAATAATAAATAAATAAATACATCAGGGACACACGCTCCAACCTTTTTTCGGAGACTCTGCTCTGACTGGGGGATCTGAAACGCCAAGTTCCCATTCAAAGACATGTAATAACATGTTATATGCTACTTAAATGTAGCCACGTTTCTTTTTTTATCCATTAATTCAAATTATAAATATTCATAAACATTTCAACATCGCTTCCTACCATTTCATTTTGTAATACAAAATCTCAAGGATAAAACCCAATGATTTAATTTACCGAGGTAAAGTAGATAGTCTCTTCAACTCATCCCATGCTAGATCATTTTTCATAATAAATATACAAATACGTATTCATTATTAAGCATCAAACATAAAAAATAAGTAAAAGGAATGTTCCATTTTACCTTATTCTTAAGATTGGTAAGCTCCGATCTGAGTTGCTGCGTAGAATCGGACATAGTTAGACCCTTTTCTAATTCAGCCAGATCTTTTTGGAGCTGTTCAACTTCACGTGCAGACATTGTACTCCATTGATGGTATTGCACTATCGCCTAGAGTAAAAAATCGAATTCAGAGATTAGTTTTGTCTTACTTAAGGTAGTTTTCCTGGAATAATTTCCTCAACGAGTAAAATCTCTTTTCTGTGAAGTATGAAATGATTAAAAGCTTTTTTCCCCTACCTGAGTCATTTTATCCAAAGCAACTTCTTCGTTTTGCGTTTTTGGTAGTTTAGAATGAAGATGATGAAGGGATTGTACGTGTGCAGCAAGATGAACAATCCTAGCAACAAAGGACTGGAGTTCTCCTTGGCTTTTTTCAACAGCGGCTTGAGATTCCCTTAGATTTTGAGTGAGCATTGCTTTGTCGCTTTCGGCTTGTTCCAATTGTTTCTCCAGCTTCTTTAGCTCGTTAAGATGAATCTCAGAGAATAAATCAACCTGTTTTCCGTCTACAGGAGTCCCAGGTTCTTGTTTTAAGTCTGCGACGATTCTCCTAAGAGCCGGAGAGTCGTCTTCTCCGTCGCTGCACATGGCTTGATCGTCGGTAATTCCTCTGATTGAATAAGCCAAGTTACTCAAGTTGTAAATGGACTCGTTATTAATGCGCTGATCCAGCTCCTTCTTCAAAGCATATTTGGCCTCGCGTTCGGCTTGCAAAGACTCCAGCGCATCTTCCATCTGTTTTTCGGCGATGTTTTTTAAGCTTGTTAATTCCTCAACTTGGCTATTCAGCAAATCAACGTCTTCTGTGAGCCTTCTTATCTCGTGTTTAGCACCCTCAAATTCAACTTGACTTGAACGAAGAACTGAGACCTGTTTCTGAAGGGAAATATTCTCCTCTTCAAGCTCTGAATAATCTTGCAAAAGTCTAGCTTCACGAAATTTACACTCTCTAAGCTCTCCGCGAAGGTGTTTACGTTCGGATTCTGCATGGTGATAATCCTTGCTCTCATCCTCCCGTTCCTGAAGCGAATGATCTCGTTCGGCTTGTACACGCTCCAATTCATGCCGCAGCTTTTGGAATAAGAAGAGAGCATCGTTAAATCTTACGTATCTTCTTACTATGATAGAAAACGGCAATAATTATTTACCAATTTCGTCTCATTTTCCAAATCGATTATTTGATCTTGTAGAGATGTCTCTCTGGCTGCGCTCTCGCTGAGAAGACTTTCTTCCTGTTCTATCCCGCTCTTTGTTGTCAATTTTGTTGTTGTGTGAAACTTTGCTAGAGCCTAGAAAATTGTTTATAAAAAAATAGAAGTATGAATGAGTTAAAAATTGTAGATTTAAATATTTGTTTAAGGATTTATTAGAGAGCCGGGGGTAAGGACTTTGGAGATTTCAATACCATTTTTAAATCTTGGAATAAACTAGATGATGAAAATCAAAACTGATGTAATAAGTCTTTTTTAATGATTGAATTATTACTATTGCACAGGAAAAAACCCCATGGCTTAATACCGTCTAGTCCAGACACTAAAATTTCAAAGACTAAGCCTTGGCTGTGGCCTACAGCAAGAGTTACCCCTAGCTCAATGTAGGAGTAGAGAATATCGTATAAACATTAAACATCTGTTTCCTTCTAACAGAAAGTATACATCCTAGGCCTGTAATATCTTTTGCTTATTTATACTAGAATATGAAGATATTTTAAGCGTATAGGTTGCCAGATTTATCTTCCACACATGCCTAAGCATACGACAAATTATATATCTATATTTCATTCGACGCGTTAAGTAATCTCATCGTTTTTCTTTATTTTTAATAAGAGGTTCTTTCATTTATTAAAATACATAGGGACTGAGTTTGTGCTCTGAATATCTCTGGCAAATGCATAGATAATGAAATCTATCTTATAGTTGAATACAATAATAAAAATTTAGCAATGTTTGCTTTTGTTATTTTTTAAATTAAATTTGATTTAGTCTTTACTACCCCATTTGCTTATATCTCGAATATAACATATAGTACAGGTTAATATCACTGAAATTTTACGAATGTACAGAATTTGATGTTTATCAGAGTGCAAGAATCACATTACTATATCCTACTTTTTTTAAATGAACGGATAAATGCCTCAGTTTTATGCTGAGTGATATTTGAGTCATAACAGTGGCTCGTAGGCGAATCTTTTCACCTCAAGGTCGTATGACAAATATTACTAAGTTGGAATATGTTGATTAGTATGTATGAAAATGTTGTTACATCATTAGATCATGATTCGGTATGATATAGGAATTGTTTCTCAGTTTGATTAAAACGTAAATTCTTCTGAACTTGCTCTTAAGCTTTAAATATCTTTTAAAGACATTTTCACCGATGAAATTAAAGAAGCCACATAATACGGATTCGATTGATTTATAGGAGCTCTTAAATGTCTGGCTTATTAAGCTTAATCCCATTGTCTCTGATCCAATTATTGTTAGGATAGAAAATTGAGGAGATTTTCATATTAAATTTGGTCAAAGTAATCGGATAAAAATGAAGATGATGACAAAATGTAAAATTCATTGTAGTTTCTGACCCCGAAACGAATCATTACAAGGACAAATTCTATTCTTAAAAATGAAAATAAAAATTCTGATCTTAGTAAATAAGCAAGATTAATTATAATGACTGACATTTTTAAAGCAATGATTTAAAATTTATTTGTTCATGTGATTACAAACTGGAGGAAAAAAAAAGTGATTCGTCGATTATTTTTTTTTTGAGGCGGGAATAAATAAAAATATTTTGAAAATAATTTTATATGTGAAACAGCTGTTAATGTAAATTAATGACATACATATCAATAGCGATATTATAGACGGTTAAGGAAATGGGTGGGCCTTTAGAAGTTAAGTAAAAGCCACGGGTGTTTTGGACTAACCTCTTGCGTAATATCTAGATCGTGCCTTGCGTTTTCGTATAATATTTCTAAATTGTCGCATCTTTGTTGTAGGCTAGATTTTTCCTCAAGAAGTGCTAGTCCGTATTGAGCAGATTGTATCTTCTCGGTTGATGCTAAATCGAGTTCTCTTGATAGCCTTTCAATTTCGGCACTAAGCTCGGCTACGGTAGCCGCATCGGCAGCCATTTGTGTAGAATAAAGTCACTCCGAATTGTAATTGTATTTAACCGTTACCGTAAACAGCGGAATGCTGTTAAAGCTATAAAATTAATATGTGAAAACGAGGTCATCATTTAAAATATATTTATATCGCCTAAGCTCGTCACTATTCTTCACATTATTAACACGCTACGTCAACGGTACGTTTGACAGGTACGGCACTTGGCACTTTCTTTCACACGTAGGGAAAAAAAATTTTCTCGTTCCCCCTCCCCTCCCGCCTCCTCCCGGCGAAGGCCGTGTCTGAAACCGGAAATTTAGCTTTCCAGCGCTGGTCGACTTCACGATTGATTTTTAAACTCATATCATTTTAATGCTTTTATTTCACACGATTTTTCCTCTAAAAAAGATATAAGATTCAATTCCAATTATTCATCGTTCAATTACGGATAGATTTGGACACTTTATTTGTGGGGATCCCCGAATAATCCGTAGGCAGTTCGATTTTACCAGGGATTTCACTTCTGGCTTTCACGCGCCACATACAAACGCTGATTTAAACGGAACATATATCTAGGCGCGAATTTGGAAGCGAATTTTTGATTTGAAGAGCTATTTACAAATTTCAATAATGTTCGGTAATTTAAGAAAGGCTTATATACTATATTGTATATTTGAACGTAAATATTTGCTTTTGTAGGGGCAAGAAATAAATGGTTGAATTTTTTTTATATTCGATGCAATATATTTATTATAAAATTGTAAGGATACAATTATAAGCTTAAGAAAATTTTTACAACAATAACGGCCGCGTGAAATATAGGTAAGACGAGATTTTAGCAACAATTTTTTCTCACAGTTGTTACTACAATCTCCAATATTTAATATACATTTAGAAAAAGTATCGAATCGATGATCGTGAACATAGCATGAAATCGCATACGGTCAATTTGTGTGTATAATTATTATATTGTATACATATGTATATAATTATTCAAGTTACATTAAATAGTGATTAAAAATTAATTTTAACTTGTCACATGTGTATATTTTCTGAGCATCTAAATATGAATTCTAATTATTTTCTTTTATTTTTATTATTTTATGTTTACCTTGACTAGAGCGACGAATATCACCATTTTTTTACCCACGCACCATTGTTATATTATTATTTAATTATCGTTATTATACATAACAGTTAAATATAGCTAATGTTAAATTACAACTGTAATTATTATGGTACAAGGAAAGGGTACTAGATTCTATAATAATTCTTTTTTCCATTCAGGATACAAATAGTATATTTATAAATGAACTGATAAACAATTCTTGAAGATCGTAAATTTGAAAAAGCTTTACGTTGATTCAACACAGCTATGGTACTATTTTTACCCAATCTCTATTACAATTAAGGATTTTGTTTCAGATTTCTCACAATCTTTAGCAATAATTCAAACATCTAATTATTGTTGCACACCTGAATTAAAACTGAACATTATGTTTCATTCGATTTTTTTTCCATCATCCAGTACTCTTTCCTTTACTTAATTATAATAGTTCCGATTTATAACAAACTGTACAACATTCTTGTAAATGGTTGCATAATTGAGAATAACATAATTATGTAAATATTTAGACCACGTCTGTAGCTAATTGTATTTGAATGAAACTCCTTTGCTATTAATACTGGGAAAAGGATGTGGAACATAGAAAAAAAAAAAACAACTTGTGTAGCTACAAAAAACCTATGATTGAGTTTTCTTGTTATTTTTTTCTTTTTACAGTCGTTGAAGGCTCCTCTAAATATTATTATATTTTATACAATATATTTATACAATAATATCTCGTATGAATTTTTCAAATAAAACTTTACAACTAAAATATTAACCTTGTATTTTAATAAATATTTTTAACTGGATTTTATTGGGTGGTTCTGTGAGGAGACACATCCTCGTTTGTGAAGCTACAGTTTTTCATAAAGGAGAGTAAATTGAGTAGAAATTTTTTTTTCAACGATTATAAATTATTGAACATTTAACGGATAATTATACACAAGTTTCTTTTATTTGCAACGAATACGTATTGTCTTGATTGATGGAGAGAATTTTATGATAATAAAAATTTTTCTTATATAATTTTTTTAGCGTATGCATTATAAATTTGATCGTCCTGTAGTTGACCCAAAAATCAAGTCACTGCCAGTATTTGATAACAATGACGAAATAAAAAGGTCCTAGATTTACAATATCAGTCACGCGACTTAAATTGAACATAACTAATCCTCAAACATGTTAAATTACAATGAGCAAAGCTTATAACGATATACATGGTATAATAATTATTATGTTCTTAAATAGTGTTATTCTTATCGCATTGAAAATAGTATTACATATATATTATACCTATATATATATAACATGTCTTAGCTAATGTAATTGTAGAAAACAAGAAAAAAAAAATCATCTATCGATCTAGCTATGATTCATAAAAAAAATCAAAAAAAAACTAATTTTATGCTGCAGTAAGCAGTGAGTGTTATGCAAAGTCTTGTCTTATGAATATGTAGCTCTGTTGTTGTGAACTCTGCTTTAAATTGTGATATAAATTATACAGTATGGTATGTAATTATTTATTCATATTTAAGACAAAAAAGAGAATGAATATCGACAGAGAAACCTATTGTTCATTATATATTTACAAAGCTACGATATAAAACATTATTTTTTATTATAATAATTATTACAGCTTAGGTATCTATTAAAGTCTGTTGATAACTCATTATTATGGCATGGAAGCTTAAGGTCATTTAATCATAAAACTACTGTACACCTATGAATCTAAAACGTGATAAATTTTAATAATTTTCTTATTTTTTATTTCATTATTATTATTATTATTTTCAACAATTTTAGACAATTTTTTATCCCTCTCAAAACATAGATGTACCTCATATTCGAGTTCCTCGCTTAGTATAGTAGTATTTTACGAATAACAATATTAGTCACAGAGAGCAAAGACGTAAAAAGATTAGTTAATAATTGTAAAGACTTGATATCACGATATGCAAATAAAAATTCAGACACATTTTAAGTGGACACAAAAATTTTTTTTAAATTAAAAAAAAATGGAAAAAATTTTTTTTAACACACTTGAAAAGCCACATAAATGATATAATTAAATAAAACGTTTGGTTTTTGGGCAAAAAGAAAAAAATCTAATATAAACAAACACTAATCAAGAGTCGCTTTTGTACTTCAATCGATTGTGTAATAGATGTTAGAAAGCATCATAACACAGCTGGCTTTTTATAATAGTTAAAAAGAAAAATAAAGTTTCTAAAATAATTACCTATACATAAATCTAAACTATCGTATAAAATTGAATATTACAGTCTCTTGATAAAGTAATCGAAAAATCGAGGATAGGTAGAAATTGACATTGACGATTAATAAAAAATAAAAAATAATATAATTCGAGCTGGAATATCAATTTTGAATAACTATTAACTGATACAGAAAAATAAAACTTCATTAATAACAAGACTTGACTTTGATATACCCGTTAAGAAAAATTATTACCAGTCTGTCCGCTATAATCGGCGAGAAGACTTAAGATAAATAAAACGAAAAAAACATAAAAAATTAAATATAAATCAATAAACCGAGTGAAATTTTATTGTATAAATCGGAAATCACGCAACTTTAGAGTTACATCAGCCTTATGGTTGAAAATATCACAACGGCAAAAGGTCGATTAGATTAGCTCTCGGTTGAGTTAAAGTTTCTGGGAAAAATTCTGTTAGTTTGTCATACAATTCGGTTCGACGAGCATGAACATCACGCATTGTAAAATTTTTTGGTAATACAGAACCAATTATGCTACTTGAACTCGTACTCAGAGATGAATCGAGGTCGGAAAATCCATCCAAGCTTCCTTCTTGCTCACGGAAAAGAACTGAAGCTAGTAGCTGGAACTATGATAGAGCAAAGATTAGTCTGATTAAATATCACCTTGGTATAAAAAAGATAGACTTAGCAAAAAATTAGCTGCTTAATATATGAATAATAATTTATACCTCTTTGGTTTGCTCTGGGTCAGCGTGGTCGATGATTTCATAAACTTGTGTTTGCAGGTACTCAAGAGCCTCGATACTATTTTTCATAGCTAACTCTTCAAATTTGTGCTTTCTTATTATCAGTTTACACTTTCTCAAAATCTGCTCATGCGAGGGCCGGCATAATTTCAACTGCCAAAAATCATCTAGTCTCAGTTTTGGTAGACAAGATCGTCCCGGATTACCACCAAATAAATAGTGTACCTGCGTTACATGATACTTGTTTTATAAGGCGATAATTAATTGGGTATTTTCATTAAATACAAAAGATGAATTCATCGATTATCTATCTTATGATAATGAAATTATCCAATGGATCATAAATTTGACTTTGCTTAAGATAACGGTACGAAAGTATTAAAATTCTTGTAGTAAATTAAAATATCAACTGACTCAAAAATTTCATTAACTCTATTTCACCTTTTGAATATGGTCGTATACAAGCTGATGAGCAAATCTAGGGCACGGTTCATGATCCTGCATATTACTCCAATACTTTTCGCCAACGTTTTCATTGCGGTAAATGCAAGACCATCGATTGTCTTTGATATTATACACCCAAAATGAGTTTTGCACATTGTCATCTCTCTTTTCTTTGTCTTTACTGAGACCCTGAAAAGTAAATTCCAAAATAGAACAGTCCAAATCCCTTGGCACTAGATATCGAGCAATTACAACACTCGAAACATTATTCCACATGGTAAATGATAAAAATTAGTATCTCCATTTACAGATAAGACGTAGATCTCGCCAAGTTCAGGATCGATAGTAGCCCGCTGTGTAAATCCAGCTGCAGGAACATGGTTTGAATCCCGATTCCCATGATCACTGAGATTTATGTGCTCTAAAAGCTCTGTATCTACTTCAAATGTGAAGAAATCGTTAAGATATTCTTTACTCCTTTGGCCAGCGAAGATGTACAGTTTTCTGAATTCCTAGAAAGAAAAAAAATTTAAGTCTGTATTTTTAGTATACTAAAACATCCAACAAATAAGTTATTACATACTGGATGAAACAGCATGGAATGTCCAACTCTCGATCTGATTGTTGGAATATTCGGAGGGCTTGGTCTCGCAATATCGCAAGCCAGTCTGTTCCAAGTACCAGTAGGAACGTGGTAAGAATATAATCCAGAAAAGACGGGCTCCATTGGGTTCGACATCACCCCGTGATTGTCCTCAGGGCTGTAAAAAGGCAAGAATTATTATATAATAAGACAAAAATGCATATTTTGTTTTGTTTTGTTTCAGACTTATGATGTATAAATTCGGCTCACCCAGGTGACGGGACGAGAACCCGTCCACCGAAGATGTAAATGGTTCTTTTTTCAACATCCATGCACATTTGATGATCAAAAATTAACTGCGGTCCACCTATGGCGCCAGTATCTTCAGATATCTGTGTCCATTTGTTAGACTCGATATCATAAACGTAAAAATCACTTCTAAGATTTTCAGGAGATCGATATTGAGTGTCTAAGTATCGCCCAAGCGTAAATAACTGACGCCTTTCTGGGTCCAAACACATTTTGTGACAAGACCGGGCGGTAGGACCACCCTGAAATATGTATTATGTTAGTCGATTGACATGAATAGAAGATTTCAAAGTACTCTTCATCAACGACTAACCACTGCCTCAGTATCCTTGCAAATAAGCTGCCATTTATCAGTCGATATATTGTAAGTCCAAAGGTCGGCCAAATCTTGATTACCATCCCAACCACCGAACAAATACAACATCTCTGCCGATGGATCCAAAACCATCTGATGACCGCCCCTCATTTCAGGTTTTGGATCTTCGGAAAATACCTTCTGCCATATCGCTCGATAGGATTGGGCGTTTATGTACTCGTCCAAGAGGCCCACTGTTTTAAAAAAATCAAATATTTGAAGATAAATGAGGTTGAAATATGCGTATCATCTAGTTTTATCCATATCTTTATTCGCAGAATGTTTTCGGGTTTAATTTCTTGATAACTGTATGATCTTTACTTACTACTAACAGTCTCGCTAATGAATTTTTCTGCCTGGCTGTGATCGCCTTTGGTTACCAGTAAATCGTACAACATAGATAAGTTAGAATCCTCGAGGCTTACTCCTGTTACTCTTTGCAGAGTCTCAACAACTTCTGGTTGTTCTAATCGACGAAAATGTTTCATGCACAGTCTTATCACCTCTTTTTGACGGTACTGTAATGATTATCGTAGAGTATTAGACAACGTTGGAGTATTTAATGAAATGTGTAAATGTGGTGATCAAACAAACTGCGATAGCACAAATTTCGGACTAAATTTCAGAGCTGGGTACTTCTGACTGAGACAAAACGTTTTTATTGATATACTCACAGAATTGAATCGTTCGATGCTACTTTTAACAAGTTTTTGGTCATCTAGACCAGCAAGTCGAACGTGCCAAATAGAAAAGTTGAAACTAGGTCCCCAGGATTGAAGGGGAAGTATTTTCAAGTATTTAATGGGAAAGTAGTTTCCATCGTTTCCGATTACATGCTTTAAATCGAAAGTTTCTGGCGTAGAATCATTTTTTAAACCGCTAAAACAATGTAAAATATTTTCAGCAATTGAACTAAATAATAACAAAGATCGATTTTCTTCTTTTCTTTTGATATTGATTGATCAGGGCAGCTTGGCTAGCTTTTAATTTTTCATTGTAAACCAAATCTTAAATTTCATTGAAAGTACAAATGGCTTTTTAACGATGTTTAGTCAATCGCTTATATGCATGTTGATATTGCGCTGGCTCACCTCTCCAATAATTCCATCATGTTCTCCGGTTCAAGTCCTCCGAAGACTTTGAATTTTTTGATATTACAAACATGTGTTTTTTCATATTTACCAAAGGTTATTGTTTTGATGATCGATTGGCGTTGGAGTTTGAGAATAAGAAACTGCAGATAAGAAAATAAATATAAAATAATTTAGAAACAAAAATAAATAATTAAAAAAATTACATCAAAACATTATCGACCATTTATATCCCCGATTATTAATATTGCGTCATCAAAGTTATGAATCATCATGTCACAATTCATACCTGTGGGTGATTGTCATTGTCCGAAGACCAGCGCGACGATTGATCCGAAGGTTTGTCAACGAGAATGTTCCTGAAAATGCGTAAATCAAGCATACATAATGTATTCAAATAATATGTGATTATAATAACCGGGTATGTAAACGAACGCATTGTCCTTGACAGAAAATACGTATTTGAGGTTAAGAACGCGTACGATTATTTAGGCGGTTCGTACGCTGATTTTGATTAGATGACATACTGTAATTTGATAAAATATTTAAGGCGGTTATTATACGAGTACTCACTCAGGTACGTAGGTCGACGAGTAACTAGAACATTTGAAGATTCTATACTCCAAAATTTTCTGAAAATCGTCAGTTTCGTAAGCCGCCATGTTGCACTAGTGACATAACCTTCTTTTCCGCTTTTAGAAAATTATTATACGATCGCACATGTATCTTTCACCGAGTATCGACTTTGGACGTCTGTTGATGTAAAATTTTTTTACCAGCTGCCGGCGGTCCGGAGTTTAAATGCGCATTAAAGAAATGTTACTTACTGGCAAGAATTAATTGTTTTAGATTTAAAAATAGGAAAAAAATTTCGAACAACAAATACGATAATATGTTTCTTCGAATTCCACGTCGATACAAAATTATTTGTAGTTTCTAGAAAAAATTAGGCTATCACGCAACATTTCACCGACTTTGATAAGGAATCTTTTTTTCATAATGGTTGCATTGACGTCTGTATACGAATAATCTTTATATTTAATTGATCGACGGACGTGGAAAAAGAAATTTGACAGCAGCGATAATATTATCAAAGAATATAACATTATACACAAGTTATTTATATGCAAAGGAATGTGTAATAAAAATGAGAAATAAAGTTTCTTTGTTATTTTATTATTATTTTTTAATTCTCTAAATTATAATAAAACAACGTATTTTTGATTGAAAAAAAAATATATTTATTGAGACGATTATCGTTATAATATATTGTATAATATACCTATAGATTATATACACATCAAACATATCTGAATACAATATTGGCCGTATATGAATAAACAATTATTATTTTAATAATTATAATTATAAATATTCTTTACCGAATTACACAATTCGTGATTTTATTTTTCTGTTCTATGTACTTATATTTTTAATCTAATATGTAGGTAGGAAATTTTTTTTAATATTTTCTTTTTTTGTTAATTGGGTCTACTTTCATAGCCGCAAATAAATATCGTTCTATCTCAGCCTTTCTTTACATACCTATATCCTGATTTTTTCTGATTTTCTTTCACTTTGCCCGTGAAAATCCATATTTAAAATTAACTTGAAGCGTTGCTTGAAGAGATTCGTATGATTTTATCTAAATTCCAAATTCAAAATCTAACCGAATTTCTTGTCAATATACATATGTAGACATTTTTTGAATAATATACGAATATCGCTATTTGTAATGAATTAGAATTCTAAAGTATATCAACTATGATACGTTTCGTATAATAGTTGATTATCAATATGTTGTATAGATGTAATTCTTATACATACCTATTGTATGTATATCTATAAGTATTGAACATTTAGTTCAAAGTTGTTTAATATGACTTTAATAATAATGATAAAGTAATACTCATTACAGTAGAAAAATAAAAACGTACACAATTAAAAAAATTATTTAATTTAATTGGAAACTGATTATTACATTCTATTGTTATTAAGTCGATAAATAGAATATGTAATTAAATGCGCTTTGCATAAAGCTCCGGTTTCTTATCTCAACTATGATGTATATCTCATAAAAGCGATCTTCAAAACCCTTCCACTAACTTATAAGAAAATATTCGGATATGCGATTTTTTTCCCAAGCATTAAAGTAATCATGAGTTTTAGGCACTCATTCTGTCTAGTAATTCATATACATATATTTAACTAAAATATGACCAGGAAATTGTCATACACACGAATTATAGACAGCAGGAAACATAATACATAATATGACATTCATCTTCACACATACGCTTGGGGTCTTGACTTGCGCCATAATACAATTTCAGTTTTTAGTTTCACCTGGCAATTATAAGATATATAATTCTCTCTCAAGTTTTAAAACGAAAAATCAAGTCTGTGTGATTTAACTTTGAAAGACAACAAAGAAAAAAAAAAAAGAAAGGGAATATCTAGTATGTAGTGAAATTAAAAAATGATTCACATCTTGACAGATTTTAGAAATATTCTAAGAAAGGTTTCGCTTCATCAGTTTATGCTTAATTTTGTTGTTCTTTTTTTTTCAATAATTTACCGATTACCAAATTTGTATCTAAATAATTTGAGATGTTTTTCAAGCTCTTCAGGATTGAAAGGCTCAATATAAAAATACAAAACTTATGTTTATTATTTTCTTCGAGAAAGATACTGCGGATGGGGTGGCTACTCATCGCCGTTATCTTCAGACATTTTATATCTCACAGCCCTTATAAATGCACTTGGTCATACACACGCGATTTTAAATTCATTAATAGTTAATTCAAGGTGCAAATATTTCGGTGCGGTAAAACTAATTTTCAAAAAAAAGTCCAACACATTAGCTTAAAATTTATATTTGCATAATTCAACCAGTGGAATAAAAAATTTGCAAATAGGAAGAAGGGCAAGCAATCGAATTGTTCTTTTTGTTTTTTGTTATTTTTGTGTAGTACTTCATTTTAACAGAGAACTCCGCATTATTCTTTTTTTTTTTCAAATACCTTTAGTATATAAATATTAGTGCTTTTCTCACCCAGTATAATATTCATAGAAGCACGTGATGTGGATTTCACGAATACAAAAGCATGAAAATAACCGGATAAATATTGTAACTAGTATCGTATTCGTTATTTTATTTTACAATACACGAGCTACTAAAGCTCGATTTAATAATTCTTTTCCTTTTCAATAGCACCCTGATCACTAATTTTTGGTACTATTAAATGAGGAATATAACGTCAAGTAAACAATAGTATTGGATATAATATAACGAGCTACCTATGAAACTTGACTTCGTTCTTTTTTCATAATATATAATTTTAACTCTTAATACAAAGAATATAAGTATACACCTATGCAAGGAATTCCATTTAAAGTCAGTAAATTTTCAGTGGAATGCAGTTATTGTTGTTAAATATCATACAAAATCAGGTTTAACAATTCGAAGGGGATTTATTCAACTTTTCAGATCTTTAATAATCGAATTGTTTTTAAACCAGTTGGAAATCAGGATTTAATCACTACAAGGATAAATCATCATTAATCTAGACTTTCTTTTTCTTAATGAACAATATGCGAATAAAAAAATTGTTGATTTCATTTGGGATTCCGCATATTTATAATTTATATAAAAAATTATACTTTATATGGATATAGTGTGTATATGTATTATATTTTGGAACTATACTCTCCTCTGTCAAATACGGCAAGGTTTTGTCTAATCGTAAACCAGTAACTGTAGAATAATTAATTCAGTAATTCAAGCTCAATCCAAATCCAATTATATGTTTCGATATTCAACCCTTCCATGTTCCAATGTAGGCCTTGCAGTTTGGACACGAGTGATGCACGCTCATAAATGCATTCATGCAATATGGCAGGCACGAACACAAGCAGCACCTGTAACATAATTCGATTATTTAAATCATAAAATTATCAAGCTTTATACGATAAATAAACTTATGTATTAGCTATTGCAGGGAACAATTTCTTGGTAAAAATTACTTTCTTTGCTTTCCTGTAAGATAAAATTATTTTATAATTCAACTTCTGGGAATTTCTTTTGACCTTATAAATCATAAATTATTATTCAAGCAAATTGAAAGATGCAAAATCGCTTATAAAAATATTTCGTCTTATCTCAATGAACGTCAGCCAAGTGTTATCAAGTTCGTATACACACATAGTATGACGAAATACTAACAAAGAGATCTTTTGATTATCAGATATCGTTTCGTTTATTATTTGTGCCGTTTTATAACTGCCTAAAACAAATTCGGTATGATCTAGGCTGTGAAAACTAAATGAAGCATCTAATTTTAATAAAAGCTTAAATGATGTTAATGTGCTTAATTTACATAATGTATGTTAGATCCAACGGTCAAACTGAATCTAAAAATTTTTGTTTTTCACATGTTAACACTCGGAGTTGTAGTATTTTGAGTAAAGGTCTCAATCAATCAAGTCAAGTCAGTCAAACTGATCGACTTGATTGATTAAGACCTTTTCTCAAAATCTCTGTTTTCGTTCTGCGATTTCTCGAAATTTCACAAGCTGTAATGAACCTTGGTCTACGGAGGAACAAAAGTTGTGAAAGAAATACGCAAAGATGTATGTTTAAACACGATATTGGTATATAAACAAGTAAAATCTCTGCCGTAAACTTACCCAAGCAAGCATAAAATTATACAACAGATATGAGCACTAGCTTGATGATCCGATACTGTTGTAGTTTTGATGTCTGCTCGGCAAGTTGGACACGACATTTTAACTGAGTTTGGTCCTAAGGCATAGGCAACTGCTTGTTGTATAACTTGGATTTGAGTTGGTGCATAAGATTGTGGAGCTATATGTTGCTGTTGAGGATATTGAGGCGTAGGCTGATATTGGTGTACTTGAGTTGCTGAGTTGAGTTGTCCGTGAGCAACAGGCATTGGCATTACTGCCGAAGGTTGAGAATCTGTAACAAAAAGCGTATTGTTAGAGTTGTTTGATCTTTAACAGGATACTTGAATTTATCTATAGCTCAAAACCTTCTTCAATTTGTATTATCATAAAATTTTAGGCAAATTCAAGACTTACAAGGGTTTGGCAGTGGCATATTTGTATTTAGAGTTGGATAAGGAGCTGAACTAGGTGGAGGATATGGCCGTGGTCCAGCTCCAGAATTGGCTACTGCTTCATCGTACGAAGGAGGAGCAGTTGGCGGTGCTAAACTCGGCATTCCGCTACCACCTTCGGAAAAATCATGACTTTTCTCCATTGTCTGAACAACAAAAAAAGGTAATATATTCATTACATATTCTTATCCTTTGGTTCAATTCATCTTATACTTCAATATTATTAACTTATTTTAACGTTTTAACATCTTTACTAATTTATAGCTACAGTGATCTTTCAAGTTTAGGCTTTCTGGAAAGAGGTACAGATATTTGATTGTTGGTAGTAATTATGTGGATAAGTAAATAGAAAAATTAAAGTGTGATTCACGTGAATTGAAGACGATATGCATAAATGCCATTCATTTACATTTAGAAAGTAAAGTTTACTCGATTTTTACTCTTTGATCTTGATCTGGTTACTCTACGAGAATTTTAGCATTCTTCATCTTTAATATGCAAAAAAAAATCACGATATCAGAAGAGGTTTGATTTGTCTACAATTCTGTTTATACCAGCTGAGGATTTTTCATCAAGTAAGTAATACACTTCTTTCTTCATACTGATAACAATCTTATCATCATTCTAAGTACAGTTTTATACATAATTCTTTTAATTAGACCAACTCTAAAGTACAACAAGTACATATATGCATACAATTGCAGAAGTGAATATCAAAGCTAAACACCACACATAATCTTATCATTGTTGATTTAATTAGCTTGCAATAAATAAGGAGAGAATGTGGTAATGAATTAGCTTCTACTTCTAGTTATAATTGTAACTTTCTGTGTTTACATATATTATACATATATATGATTCAAATGGCATAAAATATAAAGAATAAGAAATAAATTTAAATGAAAACCTATTTTGAATATGAACCCACACAATAGACAAATAAAATTAAGACTTGTTGATTCAAAGACGGAGGGATAATCTGTGGCCATTTTGAACTTTTGAATTATTAATAATATAGCTAACTACATAAATATCCTTTTATAGAGTAAATATTTTCGACCGATTAACACACTGCCTTGGTAAAAATAAACCGGAATTAATAATATTATACACAATATTTGTCCCTTGTTTATAAATTCAACATTATATATATATAATGCACCGTTATTATCTATCATGAATATTTACGCCTGAGCTAGAGAGTGGGAATAGAAAGTTAAAAATACAAGCCATAAGGAAAAGACTGTGGATAACATTTTTTTTAGCGAGTTCTAACCGTTTGAACCTAATATAACACATCGTCAACTGAAAATTAAATCCCAAAATATTTTTTAATCATTAAAAGTTACCAGTTTCTGCACTCGAGGTAATAATACACTTTATCAGCTGATTGTTACTGTGAACTTAACTTCAGACGCAAAATTCAAACTAAAGATAAATTGAAGATGTATATATACATGACATACATTATACTGCAAAAGTGAGTCATCTTCAAGGAAGATTACGCAATGAAATGAAATTTCCGAGAAAATGTCTTAGAGATTCTTGAACTTTAACAAGGAAAAACTCGAATTTTTTAAAATGTTTTACAATAAATTCATGGATCAAATTTGGATATCTGATTATAAAAATCAATAATTATTGCTGTTTATTCAAACCGGTTTGAAGTCATTTTCTAATCAATATTTACGCGTTATTTGCGCTAATTTAAGGTCAGGGTTTTTATTTTTTAGCATTACGTGATATCGAAGATGTAGAAAACACCGGATAGATACATGAATGATTCACACAATTTCTTACCTACGTACGGTGGATGAAAAAAGATATGTAATATAAAAAAGTATGTTATTTCGATGATAAAAAGTAATAATCAAGGTTAAAATACATTGAAATGATAAAATATTAGCAATGCATCGTACACGCGTTATACGTATCTCGCCTTTGTGCGTTGGTTCTGACGTAGGTAGTTACATACACACTATACTACACAGTGGATGTGTATTGGAGTTTTTAGACCCGGATTTTCCCGAAAACAAGTAATTAATATCGCGACAAAATTGTCTAAATGACAAATTCTTGTGTAGTTGCTACGTAATAACTTACAGACTCAATGATCAAGATATCTATTAACGTGGGAGGTATAAATACCTGAATGCAAGTTACGCGATGTATATATGCATGGATACGGCTATGATACTGAGAACGAATCGCATCAATTACAACAAGTTATCAGCCACCGCACACTGAGTGAATAATACAGCTATAAGAAATTCTTCTGCAATGAAATCCCCATGAGTCACACACAGGATTCTTACAAAAAAAAAATTAAAAAAAAAAAAGGACATCGTAGCTATTCCAGAAAAAAGTATATACTGCTACCTTATACCCGATAAACATGAACATTATTAATATTGTAATGTTTTTATGTATACTTACATTTTGTGCTGGTTTATTCACTATTTGTCAGAAATAATTATACGAAGTGATTTTGAGTAAAAAAATCTTGTTAGCTCATCGCACTAAACGCTAAAAGTCACGGAAATATCACAAATAAACCGATAGCCTCTCCACAACGTCGCGTTCGTCGACTACCGTCGACCTTGCGTTCGCCGCGTTTACTTTTTATTCAACGGGGGCCTGTTCGACTCAACCTGCGAATCATTTTCTAAAGATCGACATAGCTCGCCACCAAGTGGAAGGTTTGGGAAGGTCCTATGCCATAGTGAGCTAGCGTCCTCTCAGTAACTCTGATCGATTTTATGGCACTGCCTTGTGCAAGTCGGTAGAAACTACCGAAGACTTCGGAATGTGCAATCGTTGACTGAAGATATATCTTGGTGTCATTCTTGGAGCAATGGAGTACCGACCGGAATATACCAAATCTGCAATGGTAAGAACAAGTAGATAATTGCAGAAATCGTTGATATCTACAAATACGTCATACAACACACAACATTTTCGTTTACAGAAGATGTATAGGAAATTAATTATAGAAAGAAGACACGGACTATGTCGTCGATTATAAAGAATAAAAATACTTTTATCTACTTCTTATTCAGATTCTTAGGCTTAGCTCCCGAAGGAATGTTGCCAACACCTTTACCTACAATTATTGAAATATTCAATATAACATAACGCGTTGGCACGCGTATCAGTATTATGTTCATCACGCATGTCGTATAAAGACATTATGGCAAAAAATAGAATCTCTTTCGAATAATAAATGAGATTGTGTTTTTAAAAAAACTAGCATTGCACACGCGCATTCGCCCGCGCCACATTTATTATTATTATATTACGCATTGAAGATATTAAATTTTCAATCCAATTTGTTTTACATCAATTTTTATTTTTTTCTGATTATATTCACGGACTAAAGTGATTTATCATTTTATTCAATTTTTTTAAATATCTCACGGCTTAGCTTATCATTTTTATGCAACTGATATTCTGTTGTTTTATAATTTGCATCTACAATGTGTGTTGAAAATATTATTTGGTAATAGATTTATACTTACTGCATGATTATGTCTGGTAGACGGTTTCTGTAGTTCCTCCAATATTTCGAAGCAAATACAATCTCCATTCAGGTAAAACGTGATCTACAATAATTTCTTCTGGAATGTTTAAGATTGATATTAAAAATTCTTTCCTCTTATCAACAGAAAGTTCATTTAGATTTTCGAACGATGGAAATGGGAATTTGAATTTCGTTTTCCAAGATAAGTGATCCTCACGCTTCTCTCGTTGACCAATATTGGGCGTAAAGTACCATAACTCTTTATCTTTATCTTGGATGTAGGACGTTAGAAGTTCGAAAATAACGCTAAGAATTACGAAACTCTTCCTTTCAGCGGAAAACTGGATTGTAAAATCCTCCCTTTGTAATTGGCAAATGTACGACTGTTTGGTCATCATTTGAATAACATAAGAGGGAAATTTCCCTTTGCGATAGTCATCAATAAACCAACGTGGAGCAATTACACCAGGTAAGGGAACGTTGTCCTTTTTATCATCGTTTCTTGATTCTTCAACAATTTCCGAATAATCAATATCGCCCGAAAATTTAAAAATTTTCGTATGACTCACTCCGTTTGATATTAATTCCGCGACATCTTGAGTTACAAGCAGATCTAGCATAGAAGGAAACGAAATTGAGTAAACATTAATTCCCGCTGCTATCTTCTCCAATATTTTCGAATGATCTTTCTTTTCTATCGTTTTCAAAACTTCAACTACAGTATCGCACAACTTATGCAATCGTAGCTGTTCAAGCAATGCTATGATTCTTTGATGTTCATTTGAGAACGTCAACGTCTTAAAAAACTTCTCGAATACGCTCTGGTCAGTGTATTTATTTCCCAGTAATGTGGCAGCCAAGGATAGCAGAGATCTGTCCAATCCTTCGAAACTACTTAAGAAATTCTCGATTCGAAAAATTTTACATTTCCAAACGTATGCTTCAGTCTGGTTCTCGGCATAGTCATTCTGTAGCGTATAAAACATCGTAAACAAAAAAGTCAGAGTCATCACTGAGCACTGGGCACTCGAGGATTTTAGCGACCGCAGCGATTTCATTATCAGCCTTAAACGTGCATTGAGCATATCTTACTTCTTTCTCATCCATGACGTCTTTGAATACTTGTATCATTAGTAACGGAACAATATTTTTAATAGGGTTATCCTTTTTTTCGGTACGCTTAGAGTGTGACTCTGACTGGATTTCTGATTCAGGATGGTCGTTAGTTTCGTTTGTATGCTTACGTCCACCGTCTATAAGAACAAGTGGAGTAATTTTACATTTACTTGAATTATCAAAAAATTCTCTTACGCATTTCGCGAATTCGTCGTAATCTCCTCCGAATTTACAATAATTATTAGCGTAACGAATGCAGAGTTGATAAGCTATGTTGTTACCGTCTATGATTAGTCTTGTATCGTGTAATTCATATTCCTCAAGGTACTTATACTTCTCCGAATTTGTTTTGATGTAACTTGCCAGCCCTCGAATTCCCATGATGTATATAAAGTTCAGATGCTTTCACTGCATTTACTTTATCTTTACTTTCTAACATTCGTTACTTTTAACAGTTTGTGTGACACGCGTGTCGGATGAAACTTATTTTTTGTGAATTTTGAGATTAAGATATATATTTCTGGTATCTCACTAATTATTCGAATAATTCATATAGGTAGACAAAATTTTCAAGCAGTTAATTTAATTGCAACGACACTCGCGCCTTTCAAGTATTATTATTGAGAAAATTGTGTCTTTGAAAACTGCAAAAGGCTCGAGCGATGTACCAGAATAATAGCTTTTACTATACAGTTAATATCGTAATCGTTATGTTCCTTTTGTGAGGAGTTGGACTTATTCTAGTTCCTCTTCTGTGGAACCTATAAGGACGTTCTGGGGGTAATGTTGATGGGAGCTAAGACGTTTTTTCCCACATCTGTTTTCAGTAGTTGACTCGGGCCTGCCAAGATCTGATACGGAAATTGCAGGTTGGGTGACGAGAAGAGACGGTCACTCACTATGGACAAACACATCACACGTTATTAAAAAAGGTTTTAGAACTATATGGGGATGTTATTGCGAATAATAAAATCATATATAAGTGATAAAATATTTCAATCCAATTGGTTAGGAAAATCTCTTGACTATCCTTACTGTTGATTTCTATATGAGCCCTGGCACAAAACCGAAGTTAACCAACCCTAGTTGTCTCAAAATCTGTACAATACCATATAAGGTGGTTCAAAGAATGAGACCAAAAACAACACCCACACGTTCCGTCTGTACTGATTACAAGAATAAAAAATTTTCCTTCGATGTTTTATTTTCAGCACTGGATATTATTTTTCATATCATTATCCAAAGACAAAGGAGAGGGTCTGGCATAAAATGTGATTGAATATATACATATATTCTTGTTTTTCCGGTTACTTCCAATTATAAAATCGTCATATCCAAGTAACTGCACACGATGATTGTACAGAATATCGATCATCCTTTCACGTCTATATCAAATACGAATGCTTGTGAACGAACTGTTTCACTATCTTTGGATAGCACTATAGATATTAAAAGGGATAACTGCACATGAAACGCGATTAATCGAAAAAATATTGGATAAGAATCACCTAAAAAATGGAACAATTACAGTTTCTTGTGCCTGTACATTATAGATAGGTCCATGAATAATGAAATAACATTCTTGAAATTTATGCATACTGCAGTTAGCAACAGTTGCTATCACCGAAATCTGAGAGAACGCCTGATCCAAGTTTCGAATATCTCAAAAATAGGGTATTTTTGTTTCCAGATATGAACAAGGAACAATAATTTGTGAAATAAAAACCAAAAATCTGTCAATCTTCATTAATCTGTGATCTTCGGATAAGTAAACAAGCATTACACCCTAGTTTTTTCAGCCTGGTCAATTTTGGACTCCGTAATGAAATCCGTAAGGATATTTCAAAGATACTAATGATTGCCGTAGGACTGGCGGCAATAAGTTCACCGAATATACCATCGTTTGAAATTCTGATCGAGTAATCACGTTCTTATTATATTTATCCAAAAAAAAACTTCCTACCTTTCGAAAATTCAAGAATCTTTGTTCGGCTGTCAAACTCGGCATTACTCAACTATCATATAGCTAATCAGCTACAAAAGTACAAGTAATATTAGGTATAATCTGCACCTCTATAATAGGCTTTTACACTCAACGGTATCCACTTCAAGCTCAACCTTGTCGAAGAGAATCTGGCAGACTGTTTGCAAATGTTCGCAAATTTCCAAACGTACCCGAGTCGCCAACGCCCCGGAACTTTCGCTTCCTTTTTTTCACAGATAAGATTAAGGCTGTTGTCAAATGCAACGCTAATTACGGACTAATTATACTTTCCGGCTCGCTGTTGAAGAACAATTTACATCACTCGCAAAATATTCTATATAACAGCTGAGAGTGCGAACAATTGAGACAACATTGACGTTGATCAAAGGTGACGTTTACCTTGAGCATTCTTGATGATTAGTTTCCTGAATAATTATATTATACATTTTTTTAACAAATCAGTAGAAAATATTGCCTATATCGTATTCAAAAATTATTTATGACGTACAAATTATGAGGAGTATTAATTCATTGACAATAATTGCCAAATAGCTTCGAGTACTTTTGCTGTTTTTATTTTCCTAAATAAATACTGTTGCTGCAGCGGGAGGTATTGTGGGTTCCGCAGAAAAATTAAATGAATTAAGCGACACGAAAAAATGCACGAGAAACAGATATTTGGTAATTATTTGAATGTATTTGAAAATACGTGTGTTCGGTTTAATGTCTTGAACAAGACTGTTTTTTTACAATAATTGGGTTGTAAGTGGTAACGGCAAACATATTATAACTTTTGTTAACATCATTTATCTTAGATGACTACTAGACTGTGCAAACTACATATGAGGGGTGTTTGAACCTTCGTAACAAAACTCCATCCCCTTAAAATGCAAAAGTTTAGAGGAAAAATGAAATGTCTAGTAGCCAAATTGTGTGTATGTGCTCTGACTGGGAAAGTTTGTGTAGTAAATTAAGGATTTGAATACTTTTCTGAAAACTATCCGGCATTTGCCTTCTCTTCCAAGGGAAAAACCACACCAAAAGACCTTGGAAAGATAGTTGAGATTTAAAATCGATCAAAGTGCAGCGTAATATAGTATAAAAATGTTCTTCATAGTGTTCGATTCTTGATGTAAGCGGTGACGAAGTAAGGTCCTGCAAACTGCAAATGGGAGGTGACAGGATGGTGTAAAGGGAATGGAGCTCCTGGAGTAGATGAGAAGTTCGAGTCTTTGTCCCAGAACCGTCCAGATCTAAGCCTCTTCAAAATTCAGTAATTACAACGACGACCTAGATGGGAAGACAAATGTGAGCTTTGTGTATAAAATATGCAAAATCCGTTCTTTTTAAGGGTAAAATATGAAATGTAACTCTTTAATGTATCTGAACCACCTGAAGTTCATTATTTTGACATAGAGTCCGAGCGAATAGGTAAAATATCCCCAGTTAGAATTGGGTTTTCGCAAATTTCGCGACCACTCCCGGCGCGAAAGACTATTTCTGAGCGCAATTTATCAAGAACGAAAAGAACGTTTTCTTGGAAAGTTTTATCTAAATTATTTACGTTATTAGTCTGAATGCATGGCGAACTTGGAATCTCACGTCACGAGCCTCGGGATCTTTTCGTTTTTCTCGGATCAACATTTGGAAAAGTTCCATCTGCAGGGCCATCGGATTTTGTGAAGGCAACAGAGTGAAGGGTAGCTGGGAACCAGCTCGTTGAACCAAAGGAGTAGGGGGTTCGTTGATGAGAGCTTGAGTTCGGCTATTTTTGTAATTTGAACGTATTTGAAAATACATGTGTTCGGTTCAATCTCTTGAACAAGACTGTTTTTTACAATAATTGGGTTGTAAATGGCAACGACAAACATATAGCTTTTGTTAACATCATTTATTTTAGATGACTACTAGACCATGCAAACTACATATGAGGGATGTTTCAACCTTAAACAATACCATGACTTCCATATAAATTACTATACATAATTAGCGGATTGTGTCAAGAATTTTTATAGAGGTAGCCTCATCTGTCCCTAAACATAAATTCTGCTTTACACGACGGTCAATCGCCTATTCAAAGAAATATCGAAAGGATTTTGTTTCTTAAAAATTACACGTCTATAGAATCGGAGCTTCTTTATTCCCTTAAACCTCATAATTTTTAAAACAAAGATACAAAAGAATCAATTTTTCCGCTCAACAAATATTTTCACGTGCTATTACATTTTCAACTTATATAGCATCTAATAGCAAGCTTTACAGTCTTTTTTCCCTGCGTTTATCATATCACTCGAAGTTCCTTTCCAATTTCTATAAAAGCGTTCACTGCTCTGTCAATATCTTCTGTGGTATGAGCGGCGCTAATCTGAACTCGTATTCTTGCTTTTTCCTTAGGTACCACAGGGTAACTAAATCCAATAACGTAGATTCCTCTACCTGTAGATAAAACGAAGATCAATATACTCTGCAACAGATAATCTATCAGCTTTATCAAAGCTTCGAAAATATGCTCCTCCTATTCTCTTACTTAGCATCTTTTCAGCAAAATTAGAAGCCAGTTTAGCGTCTCCGAGCATAACTGGGCAAATTGGATGTTCCTCACCACTAATAGTGAAGCCAGCCTGAGTCATAGCGTTTCTGAAATGTTCTGTATTACTAGAAGCTCGTTCTAGGTATTTAGTGCTTTCAGAAATTAGTTCAAGGACCTGTGAACACAATAAGTAATAAAACAGAGATGTTTAGTTTCATTGTAAGACTAATATGATTTATCTTCTGCGATATAATCTTCTAGATTTCTAATCATTAATGTGCTAGTTTAGTTAACAGAAATATAAACGAAACCTTTATTCCTGTAGCAACAACCGGCGGTGGTAAAGAGTTTGAAAAAAGATACGGTCTACTACGCTGTCTCAATAAATCTATCAGCTCTTTTGGTCCTGTTGTATAACCACCTGCTGCACCGCCAAGAGCTTTTCCCAGAGTTGAATTTATTATATCTATTTTTCCTAGGAGGTCGAAATACTCCTCTGTTCCTCTAGAATATTCATTTTTAATGAAGTTACAGTTTGATTATGATCGAACTAAGACAAGTAGAGATAGTCCTCATCATCCTCACCCTCATTATCCGCTTATCAATCAAACACACATAGTAAGGAAAAAACTCACAATGAGACTCTCACCTGCCTGTTTTTCCAAAGAAACCTGTTGCATGACAATCGTCGACAAATGTTAAAGCGTTATATTTCTCTGCCAAAGCAACGATCTTTGATAGTGGTGCTACGGTACCATCCATAGAAAACACTCCATCTGTAGCGATCAATTTTAAACGAGATGAAGAACTTTCCTCAAGTTTTTTTTCTAGGTCCACCATGTCTCTGTTTTTGTATCTGGGGATACGAATGAGAAGAATCATTTCATACATAAAACGTTTAGAGATATGAAATTAATAGCTTGAATGAAAAGATGTTTTAGCAAGCATTTAGAATCATAAAGAAGTTCATTCTTAGGAAGATTCTATTTATTGGTCAGATTTAGAGACAACACCTCAGTCTTTTAGCTTTGCAAAGACGAATCCCATCGATGATTGATGCGTGATTTAGCTCGTCGCTGATTACAACATCTTCTGCCGTTAGGAGAGTCTCAAAAATCCCAGCATTAGCATCGAAGCAAGAAGCGTACAATATGGTATCCTGTCTTTTGTGAAAGGTGGATAATTTTTCTTCCAATTCTTTGTGGATCTGTTGTGTTCCACAAATAAATCTTACCGAACTTAGTCCGGCGCCGTATTTATCCAAAGCCATTTTTGCAGCCTCGACTACTTCCTCGTTATTCTGAGAATACAATATTATGGTATTAGATCAAGATGAATAGGAGACTTAAGCTTCTGAGATATCATATTTACGGATAGTCCCAAATAGTTATTCGCGCAGAAATTCAGAACTTCCTTTCCATTTGCAACACAAATCTTCATGCTTTGAGGAGAGGTAATTATTCGTTCAGATTTCCATGTCCCAGCAGTTTTTATTGCGTCTAACTCTGGCTGCAGAACTGCTGCCAGAGAACTCATACTTGAACGGAGATGGCATTTTGTCAAAGTAACTGTAAAGGAAATTAAATTCATTATCAAATGATTCTTGGTAAGCCTTTGGTAAATTATGTAATTGAATTCAAATTCGATAATAGACGAATTCTGCAGGACTAAAATTGTTCGAAATTGAATTAAAGCTTAGCTATTGTAGAGAAATTGTTGTGAAATTGTTAGTAACAAGTAAGGTATAACTCACAATGTCTAAATGCTGCTTGCATTTTGCGATTTCAAGAGAAACTCCTGATTCGCAAAACGTTATTAACTGAATATGCTATACTAAAGTGACTGGATATAGTGGATAGAGAAAGTACACATGATTAACAAAACATCAGTCAAGAAGCAAAGTAGTTGACCTTCATACCTTCGCATAAAACATGACTATGTAACTTGATATTGGCAATTATATGGCTGTAATGTAGATTTCAGTTCAGAAATATGAAAATTATATGTATATTTTCGAGAATATGCTTCAAAGTCCACACATTCAGAATATCATGGGATGACTGACTTAAGGAGCAGGGAATTGCTTGGAAAAATAGTAGGTATCTCTAATTAGCTACTAGTAAAAATTAATTACACACAGAAGTCAAGACAGGTAATAATTTTTAAATTTTATTGCAACACAGCTTATTATATGTATATACTTATAATCCTTAACATTCTAATCGTGACTATTTGATAAACATCTGAGAGAAACTAAGGTAATAGAAGGGAAAACAAAAAATAAAAAATAAAAAATTAACAGAGTACAAATATCTCGATATAATTGAATTTCGGGCAACGAAAAAGAGAATTAAGCTTATTGTTGGTTCAAAAATTAATATTAAAATATTGAGCAGCAATTTGAAACAGAATTAAATATCCGATCCCACAATCTTGAACGAAAATTCTCGCCATAAGTTGAGGTAATGTTTTTTTTTTTTTTTTTTTTTAGACTTGTTCTTCGTTATCCTAAATAATTTTTATTGCATTGAAGTTTAAGTATGATTGAAAATGTTTATTTTATAACAATGATTGTATTAATTGATTCATAGAATCTATTGAAACCTTAGAAAATTTTATTCTGATTGAAAAAAAATAATTAACATTAAGAAGTATTATTCTTCGGGGATTTTTAATATTACATTTGTTTTTTCCACCATTTGTCTTCACGCCTGCGCCGAAACATCCCTACGATACTTATAGGTAGGGAGGGTCTATTTAGCAGACTTTCTATTTTACTTCAGGAAAAGTTGCAGTTGTTTGGTTCTATAAATAACTATCAACATGGTCTGTTCGTATTATAATACATATAGATGACTGTACAAAACAATTTAGTTTTATCTAAGTTATGGATAAGTTTTATGAATAATTTTTTAAATTCGAAGAATAGATAATATTTCTTCTTCTTTTTACTTGTTTGTTTTTTTTTTCTTTTTTTTTTATTTTTGCAAATCTTCAATTTTTCACTATGTAGCTATGTAGGTACTTAGGTACTTAATATTTTACTGTCTTCATTATCTTTACATAATTTTTCATTTTTTGTTTTTTTTATATTTATTATTATTACTTTTTTTTTTGTCACATCTAATAGCGATGATCACATCAGTTAACTAGATTCATGTAAGAATTAATAGAAACAAATTTCGAGGATACCATTACACTAAATTGGTGTAAAATAAGCATGGTTTATCTTACTTTATGGGTAATATTGAAATTTCACAGCAGAATTACTCTCGATTATAAGAATTTTAGTCAACTGGATCCTTTACCGAATCATTGAAACTGAATCTATGATTGAAGACTTGATTCAATATTGTAAATGAAATTATATACCACATCAAATGAGACGTGTGAATATAATGAATAATTATACATATCGACAAGCAATACAAATGATTTCAACAATTCTAAGACGTTTTACTCTTGACTGAGAGACTTGTAGCGAGAGTATAAACGTGTGGAAAATTGTGTACCACCAGGTAAACGAGGCCCAGATATAAGACAATGGCTATTGTTAGGAAGAGATCGAACACCGCTGGCTTGACGCTGAAATAAAAGATCATAAATGGTCTAAAACTTCTGAAACTATTCCAACTTTTTCAGTAGTCTGTTATTACAACAAGATAATGAACGTTGTACCTGTAAACGTTTAGCGTGGCTTTTGTCACGTCGTAGAATACAAATTCTGGGTCACGCTTATCAGGAGTATGAAGTGTTACTTTAACATCTCCAAGATACCGAGACATTGCTTCCTTCAAAGTAGTTACCAAAGGATTATGCTTATCAGCTAACAACGGAGCCGCTCTTGGTTGGTTGCTCAAATACTCTTGCCATAAAAGCAGAGAGTCTTTGGAAACGCTCTGTAACATAAGAATGTAAATATCAGGTAACTTACGTCAAAAACATTGAGTTTTTTCAGACATTTGGTGAATATTGAAGTTTAGATATGGCAAATGATTTCTGACTATTCAATTATTGTTATAACGCGATAATTTTTATAGGATAATAAAATATTACCAAAGATTCTGCAAAAATTTGACTAGAACTCAAGTTGTATATGTGTCTGGCTAATGCCTCGGCTAAAACTTTGGTGTTTGTTTGAAGTTTTTCAATTTGTTCTCCTTGCCGTATGTCCAATATTGATGCTCTAGCCGGATCCTTGTGGCTTTTTAAACTGGAAATAGTAGCAGCAGGTAACCTTCGGATACTATATCTCTCATGTTCCCAAGCTAAAGTTTCTTCAGCAAGATTAATCTTCTTGTGTACACCTTCTACATTCACTCCACCGATTGAATCGGCAACGGATTTAAGTTCTTTGTAGAAAAGACCACCGGGAGAACTTTCTTTGGGTGGTTTTGATACGTGAACAAATAAATTATCACTCGATGCTACAGAATCAAGACAAATTACATATGAAGCATCCTGTAACAAGACAATAAATAGTCAAGAATTATATTCCTTTTTCTTACACTCAGAAAATCCAAATTCTAATAAATTTTTATCAAGAAAATCGATTTCTGTAACGAAAATCTATTATAAATTAGTTCACAAATGATTTTTCTCATTTAGTGATGGTAAATTTGGGTTTAAAGAGCAAGAATTCAGGGTTTTGAGTTCACCTGTATAATTGATCCTTCTAATCCATCGAGTTGATCCTCAAGCCACTTTTTACTTCCCTGATAGTTTAATTTTCCAGCCCCAGTTAGAATGAATACTAAATTTTGGCGAGGTCTAGATCTTCCAACCGAATAAAGTGCAGAAAACAGTCTAGCCAATTCCAAGAGCATCGCTACACCAGAGGCATTACTGTCTGCGCCAAATGATAGTTCCTGAGAAAAAGAAAGAAATTCATTAATTAATTAATGCAAAAAATCAATCAAAAGGTTGCAACTTTGATAAAGTATCGTAAAAAAATTGTCCAAATAAATTTCATATCCAACATGTTTGTTGCTTATTTAGATTATTACTAACTGGAGCAACTCCTGTGCTATCGTAATGCGCAACTATGGCTATAGTCGGTAATTTTTCCTCTGCTCCAGCGCCGGACAATTTTCCTTGTAACGTTGCTACTTTTATATCAGTTCTGGCAACGGCTTGGCTTGCAGCTATAACCACTTGATAACCGCTTGCAGAGACTGAATTAAACATAGCTTCTGCAGCTGATCCAGCTTTCTCATCGGTCAGAAAACTACTGGATACATCATCGAGGATTAATTGAAGATCTGGCGTCCAAGGAGCGAAGTACACTGGAATTGGAGTTTCTGGTCCCAGAAGCATCGCCTCTTCCAACGCCATAATATGCTATAGAAAAATAAATAAATAAATAAAATACTGGATAAATAAGATAAGAAAGAAGAGAAATGCTCATTCTTTTTATCTTTGGGAAAAAGATCTTTATTCTTTCCTGTAAAATTTATATGGGGTGGGTGTTAGGATGATTTATTATCTCGTACTTGTCTTTCCTCTTCTGTTAAAGTGTCCAATTTTTCTGGAAGGACGATAACCAAGGCCCCAGCTTTACTGCGAATTGAATAAAATGAATCAGGTGCTAAATCCAATGCTCTGGTGATTATACAGTGCCTTGAGGTACTCCAGCCGGTTAACGATCTGGCTTCCAGGGAAACAGGCGAGCTACGGCATCCTTGAGAAAAAATTAAACTCTTTTGGTCAATTTAACAAGGCGGATGAAAGGAAATGAGTAAGAAGTTTATGGGAGTGAATAAAAGTTTGTCTAAATTTTGAAAATAATAATTTGAGTTGAATTTAGATGAGCAATTATTTTGTTTTCTTTTTTCATAAAATTTACTATTTCGTAAAAAAAGCTAAAGCAAATAATTCCGAAGATTTTTTTTTTACAGATAACGAGATAACCTTGTTTACAATTTTTTTTAAACAAACATGAAAAGAAAAAATCATATAACATTTTTCGACGAATGTAAAAATAGCGAATAATAACGAATGATGCAAAAATGTGGAAACAATTTTGGAAATCGTTATTTTTGATCTTTTTACGATGAATTTTATAAAATTTTTGAATTTTATTCTTTTGAATATGAATTGTGGTAAAAATTGAGAACCGAGTTTCGAATTGTTTTAATAAATTTGTGAATAGTTGTAATTACCATGTGGGACTCCGTGCAGGTCATACTGGTGCATACGATATACGGGAAACTCGTGAGATGCGGCTACAGGGTTAGCTGGCGAAATGATAATAAAAATCGGCAAAACTATTAACAAATAATAGGGTAAATAGCCGCGACATAATTCGGCGAAACTATCGCACTCTTCTAGCCACATTTTTATACATTAATTTATTCATAAAATGCGAAAATATATTTATCTATAAAATTGAATATTGATAATCACAAGCCACGACACCAAGCAAAACCACACGACTGGCTAAAACTGCAAATAGCTAGCCGTATGACGTTGAATATAATGATAAAAATCGATGCAGTCGTTCCTCGAGGTACAGTTTAACCATTCTAAAAAAAATTTATCAATTTCTCGAGATTTTTATAACAACACGTTTATAATTATGAAAGCAATATTTTCGCTACTATAAGTTATTGCTCGATTCAATTAAACGAATTTTATGAAACAAACGGCTCTGTTTCCTTACGCGTATTTCTTTTTCTTATTCGACAAATTAAATATGTAGAACTTGAATGTGTGTGATAAAGGTTGGCACTCTTGACTCCAAGGTAGCTGTCTGCTCTGAACTTTTTTGTCCTCTCAGAAAAGATTGAGGTTAAGAGTTACATAATTTTATTAATTCGATTAAAAAAACAGTAAGGTGAGAATTTATGACACTAAAATAATACCTTGCCTAGCTTGAAAAATATATGATTTATTTCATAAAAAGGGAATATATGCTAGCCAAATATATTCATTTGTGAAATATTAACGAATTTATTTCTACATAACCTAGAAATCTGCCCATTAATTACGTATTAAATACCGTAAATATAACATAAATATCTTTTGCAGTCTCCGAAATAAATTAATAAGTATAAGAAAATCTTACATCCAGTACATTTTGTTCTTTATTCATGTGTAATTTCGAACGAAATATTTATTTCATGTTTTATTTACCGTAGTATAGTCTGGATTTGGAAAAAAACGTTCTTACTATTAATTTCAAGTAGTCATTTAATTTTACAGTTTCACAAAAGACTTTGGTCTTCATTTGCGTGTGAAAAAAATAAATAAAAGTGATTTTATTGAATACTTTTCTTCAGGAAAATGGGGGGCCACGATCATCATCACAAGCCACCTTACACGATTCCAGACCCGAGTATATACAAGATAGAAAATGCTCCTGAATTGTTACGTGTTCAAGAAAAATTGGCTGAACAAGGATTAAAAGATCCTTGGCTTCGAAATGAGATCTGGCGTTACGAGAGAAAGCATTGGGGAACTACGACCTCTCGTGCATTTGGTTTTTTCCTACGTGGTTGGAAATTAGGAGTTCCATTATTCCTCGTTACTATTGCTGTTGAAAAAGCCTTCGGTCTTAACCAGGGCCATGGTCATGGTCATGATAATCACGAGGGAGAACATGGTGAACATCATTAAATTTATTCCCAATTAGTAGCTTCGGTATGACGATATTATTGGTGATGATAAGAGTGTAGTTTTCGATGTAATAAATACTATAAGTAAAATGGTAATCATCTTGCTAAAATGTCTATTAAATGAAGGAAAATAGCAATAAGCAGAATTTACTGAATTAAAAGTCCATTTCACTGTTTAGGGAAGTTTTTTTTATTTTTAATAAGAGGCTTTTAATACATCTAAATATTTTATTTATCCATCTATTTATTTGGAACAATATTTATCACACTGTCATCCAGTCTTTATTAGTTATTTAATTAGTTTTATAGTAGATTATTGAAAAGCGATAGCTAAAAAACAACGCAAGAGCAGTAAATTTCACCTGTATGTACTATTTTAAGACTATTTAAGCTCCTTTTTAAATACTTTATTCTGTACTCTTGCACTGCGTTTAGATATTGATTCTATTTATCGGATAATCGGTGCTTCAGAAATCTATAATTTCTATTTATTATCAAGTGAATTCTTAATGGCTAATTTTGGAGAGAAATTTTTTTATTATTATGTAGGTATAGGTAGAAATTTGGCTCATTATCAGTCACTATATATAGTTTTATTATCAATTAGAGTAAAAATCTTTCATCGATCAAAGTCTTGTTGGCTAAATTCTTTTTTCCATTATATTTACGGAAGATAATTAGCAGTTCGGATACCAAGACTGTAACTATAATTGCTAGAGTGTAATCTTTGGATATTGCTCCAATAAAATTGAATAATGTTATCTCAAATGTTACTAACGTCCATTCGTTACCGTAAAACATAACTCTATCAAAGGAATGATTATTGTCTGTAATGAAGAAATCAATTTGTTATTTTAAGGTAGAAGTTTCGTTAGGATTTAGGAAAATAGTTAAGCAAAACTAAATTCAAAGCGACTCTTACCTATGTAGAAAATTGATCGATCAATTGTATCTGTAAATTCAATGTCAAAGAGATTTTCAAGTAGTTGTTTTTCTCTGACGACGTAAACCAGGTCTTTGAAACAATGGTCTAAAAATTGAGTTAAGAATTCTTTCATCTTTTGATATGTTTGAATGTTTTTTTCCAACTTTGATGTCGAAATCATATCTTTTCGGAGAAATCTGCTCTCTTCCTGTGAGATATCAAAACACAATGTTTTTTTAATGAATTTTAAAATGATACGGAGTTCAACAGTTGCGTACAGCGCCCCGTTTCCTTCTTATTTCTTACCGGTCTTGTTGGGCTCATAATTTTATCGTAAAAAACTCTGAAAGTTGTTGATACAGACATTTCAAAGCTTTGTTCTGGAGTGCCGGGTAAGAGTCCTCTATGTGCACACAAGTTTTCTTCTTCTTGTTTCAAGTTATCGATAAGAGTCGCTAAATCTGTATCCGCAAATCCGTGAACTGATCTGAAAGTATTTAATTTTTCTTAATTCATAATCGAGGAAATTCTCCCTTCCTCTCAAAGACACTAATCTGTGATTCAATTCTCTATACCTTCCATGAATATAAAATCCGTATTGATTTTGCGAGAGAATGAATACGCTGATATTTGCCATTGAACATAAATCAACGAATTCTTGTATATGATTTTTTATATATCTTTCATAGAATGTAACAACCGCCACCCATTGTATGCAATGTACAAATATGTAGACCAAAGTTCCAACGGCAAATTTTAACGTGAAACTTTCTCTTTCTTGTAAATTTGGCTCTACGGCATGAACTGTAAAGTCTGGATCTGGCCGGGCCCAGAATTTGGTATCTAACACCTGTGGAAACAAAGTTGGATTATCATTTTGATTTAAAAGTTTTACTATTTCCAATAATTTTCAAATATCAGAACTCATTTTCCCTTCAGAAGCCGGTATAACTTTTTACTGACCTCCAGAATGAACAACGTAACAATCCCTTGTATTAACATATTCCCTTTTCTCAATGTCTGAATTTTGAACCATTCATTTGCGATAAAATAAGTTCTCCAAATACTGACTGGTAATTTTTGTTGATTATTAATATCTGGAGCATCTCCCACAGCAAAAGTCTCGCTACCTGACTGTTCAGGCAAATTTGAATCATTTAATCTGCTGACTGTTGAATTTTTCGATCTTCGACTGGGAGTATTAATTTCGCCTGATTTTAGCGGAGTCTTGTTTCTCCTCGCTGATATTATCTCCGATGGGGTTTTTAAAGGAGTATGTTTTTCAGCTGGGAATCTATTAGCATATAATTTTTTCAGAGAGGTACGAGGAGAATCGTACTTCGGTTGGGTTTGAACAGATCTTGGTTGTTCCCAGTCTATAAAAAACATATCAACGTTCCTAAGCTGATGTATAAGAGCGATTATCTCCACAAGCTGAAAGAAAATTAATGATTTAATGCTAACAGGTGTTCATGAAACAAATTACTAGTTTGAAAAGAAAGTTGTTTTCATCACCTTCAAACAGAACGCCACAATGACAAATATTCTAACATTCTCCTCATTAGTATCGCTAGGCAACAAAACATGCAACACGGTTTGCCCTTTGTAGAAAATAAACGTATACGCACTGGCACAAAATGAAACGAATATAAAAACATTCCCCAATACTCCGCAGCAGAAAATTAAAAAGTTCAAAAATGTTGAAGCGTTGGGTATCTCGTTACCATTTCGTTTACTGTGACTCCAAGCTTTTATTGCAGCAAAAGCAACTGCTAATCCCGATAAAACACCAGTAGCTACCTAAAATTGGTCATACTTTTATCAGGAGAATTACTTACAACATTCATTCTTAGTTTTATGAACTGAAGATTATTTTTACAAGCTGGGTAATTGCTAAGCCATGAAAATTACCTCTATAGCATTATACATGTCATTATCTGCCAGTATATAAGTAATTTTATAGCTGATTTTAACATCAATATTTCGTCGTACATGATCGCTGAGCAATTCGCCATAATTTATTATAAGTAAGGGTGGAAATATTTTTCCCTTTTCTTCCTTATTCTGCACCTTTATTCTAAATGAAGAAAACAAGATGACTGAATGTTTTCTCGTAACTTATTCCATTAAACTAGATGTTACTCACAAAATATGAATGGATTTTGCGTATCTGATAACGCTAGGATAGTCTTCTCTCTTAAAATCAGTGCTCAATGAGTTTGGCAAGGCTTTTACACCAGTTATGGTATCGATAAGAAAAAATTTCCTAACCAATTGCCATTGGGAAGCATCCATTTGTTCCTAAACACAATAACAAGGATCAAAAAGATGTTTGTGTGCATCGTTTTCATTCTTAACCATCAGTAGGCTCTTTCGGTATCTCACCTTATTATTATTTCTAATTAAAATAGGTAGTGCATATAAAAACGAGTTCTCTCCGTCGTTGAATTCAAGGTATGGTTCAAAAAATTCCATCCTCATATCACCGAGTTTTTTAGCAGTTGTTTTACATGACTTTTCAATGTTTACCCCGAATCTAATATTCAGTAGCATATCACAGAATAAATTCGGCGTTGAGATCGATTTAAATTGCCCATTTGTTGTAAATGTTGCAAATGTAATATTCACTCTGCTATTCTGTTACAAAGCAAACAAGTATTTATTATTAAAAATGCTCTTTCCTCCCAATTTAAATTAAAATCACTTAAATGAGTCCCAACAACTTCTACATACATTACTATCTACGTCCAGGCTATACTTTTGTGAAATCCTTCTTCTATTCAATATTGTAGGCGCATCTCCTTCACCGTAAAACAACCATAATGGAGAGTTGTGCTTATCCATAAATACTTTACACGGTATTTGATTGGTGAATAAAGTTAAGGCACACATGTTTGCCAGATGCTCGCAAGCAGTTTTATTTCCACTCTAAAGTTATGAAAAAATCTAACATCAATTACTTGCAGGAATTTAGTAATTATTGAAGTTGTTTATTAATTTTGGTAAAAAAATTGATGAAATTTGTAGATTCTAAAGCTTTCTCATTGAGAGATTGATATTTAAGCTGTTCTAAATGGAATACTCACTTTACACAAGTAAACAGATAATTGTAGCTCAGTTCTAAAATAATAGCTATCAATCTGCTGACTTTCGTACTTGACTAAGTAAGTAGTTCTTATATCAGGCCATTCCATAAGTCCATTTTTTTTAACACAGTACTCTTTGATTCTCAAATGTGAAACCAGAGGACAAGGACAATTTATGTGACTTTTGAATGCTTTTTTTTGACAATTTAGACACTTTGTACCATCCGGCGATGGGTAAGTATTTTCTGGGCAAGGTATACATTGTACTTTTTCAAATAGTGTGCCATTAATATCTCTTTCGACTACAAATAAACACATGAAATTATATTCCAAAACAAAAAATCTGTATGTTAAGATTCTATTTTCAAAGATTTATTAGCAGCTCTGAACTTTTTCTTTCTTACGTCTCATTTCGCTCGGCGAACATTCGCAGCTACTGTTATTTCCGCTCTCCAAACACGCGACGCAATCCATTCCATCTATTGTCGGAATTTCGTCAAATTTACACGCCTCACATATTGGATGGCCGTTTTTAAAGGTAATAAATTTACTTTGCTTATTGCAGACGCAAGTCAGAACTATATAATATTAACATAAATAAATAAGCAAATGAATATTCTTTTTTCTTTTAACATGTTCGTATTTATTATTGAAAAATCATTTACACAATTATTAAAGATACAATGAATCAAAGAATTGCATATTGAATTACATAATTTACGCAATGATGAATTAGATATTATTTTTTATTTGAGAAAAAATCAAACTTACGATCGGTGGAGGGCGCGAGGTTTTTAGTGGAATCACAGGTGTTACATGTTAATGATACAACGTTAAAGTATTCCCCATGTTTGCACATTTCTGGAGTAACATACTGAATTATCTCTTCATTCGAGTATGTATATGTTTCATAAATATTGTCTAAAATAATGAAAATAATTAAATAACTAAGGCAATGATCACTAAGGAAAGACATGTTGAAATAATGTGAATATTGTGAATACCGATCTTGATGATTTGTTTACACCTTTATACCTACCGCTCGTTACCATGGCAACGCGGATATACACTCAGGGACAAAATTAACGGCGTACTCGATCAGAACTTCGCCAAAAATTGCCCATCTTTAAAATACTGTAACTTGATGAAAAACAGTCGAAAAATAATAATTCAAAAAGCATTTTAAATATTGAAATTTCATCTTCAAGATGTTTTTTTCTTTTATATTTTTTGTATCGTCATTTCTGATCTCGTGGCGTGGGTTCGAGCGCAGAGTTGCGAAATGTAGAGAAGACCAAGTTTTTCAAAGTTTTTGGTGGAGTAGTAACAAAATCGCTAAAAAAAATTCGAATTATCCGTGAGATCGTTTCGTATTATCTATGACAAAAAACTGCGTAAAAACGTAGAAAAAAGAACGATTTTGAAAAAGAAATTTCAGGCTATAAAATCACTATCTCGAAAATTCTATGCGCTTTTTAGAACGCCTTACAGAAAATATTGAAAAACTTGGTTTTCTCTGCGGTTCGCAACTCTGTGCTCGAACCTACGCCACGAAGTCAGAAATGACCTTCGAAAAAATTTAAAATGTCATCTTTAACATGGAACTTCAACCTTCAAAATGCTTCTTGAAAAGTTTTTCTTCGACCTTTTTTCTTCGAGTTACAGCATTTTGAAAATGAGTATTTTTTCGCAGAGTACCTAGTATGCCGTAAATCTTGTCTATGACTGTACATGCATATGTGTGTGCGTGTGTGATGTAGTGGTGGGGGTTTTCGACCGATGTCACGTACAGGGGGGTCAAAAATCGTATGTTACTTATTAGTGAAAAAGGCATGACTAGCTCGTTTTAACTTACGTCATTATAATTTACATCGGTAACAGATAATCTCGTCACATTTATGTGCAGTTGAAAAAATAGAAAAATAATATAGTAAAATAGGTTGAGCACACCTGTCAAACGTCAGCTCAGCTGTCCCAATAATTGAAGAACACGCGTGACTGAAGAATTCCTATTTTATCTTAAAGCGGGTGACGTTTCGACTTTTCAATCTAACACAAGATTGTAAATATGAGTTCAATTGAAGAATTTGAGCCACTAGAAGCCTCCGTTCGAAATGTGATTGATCAACGATCGTTGAGATGGATATTCGTCGGCGGAAAAGGTGGTGTAGGAAAAACAACGTGCAGGTAAATCGTCTCTAACCTCAAAACGACAGCAGTTTACGATTTAAAAATTCGTAAAAGACTGATAATACTAAGTGAATAATATTTCAATCCTTTCAGTTGTTCGCTTGCTATACAGCTAGCCAAAGTACGTGAAAGCGTTTTAATCATCTCTACAGATCCCGCGCACAATATATCAGATGCTTTTGATCAAAAGTTTAGCAAAGTTCCGACTAAGGTCAAAGGTTTTGAGAATTTATTTGCTATGGAAATCGATCCAAATGTTGGTATCACGGAGCTTCCTGAAGAATATTTTGAAGGCGAAGCTGGTGAGTTGGAATTGGGCTCCTTCAGAGTAAATTTTCATTATTAAACGAGTGATTTTTATTATTTTTCAGGCGTAATTGGTGGAGAAGCAATGCGTTTAAGCAGAAGCGTAATGCAGGAAATAGTCGGTGCTTTTCCTGGTATAGACGAAGCAATGAGCTACGCTGAAGTCATGAAGTAAAAATCATTTTGAGAATTTTTAAAGAAATTTAAAACATTTTCTAAAATATGCAAAATTGATCTATGAACTGATTTAGATGATGTTAATTTTGTCTTTTTTGATTTTATGTAATGCTGCTTTGAGATTTTTTCATTTTTGCTTTGTTTCAGGCTGGTTAAAGCTATGAACTTCTCTGTGGTTGTATTCGACACTGCGCCGACTGGTCATACTTTAAGATTGTTGTCTTTTCCACAAGTTGTGGAGAAAGGTTTAGGAAAATTAATGAGACTGAAAATGAAAATCAGTCCTTTTATATCTCAGGTATAATGAAAATCAATTTAAACATTGTTAAATTATTCGATAATAAATAAGCTTCTTTTTTTACAGTCTAAATAAACTGAAACTCAGTCTATCTCATCATGTAAAGCCATTGAATTTATATGCATTTCAAATTCTACATTAAAAATATTTTTTCCTTTGATGAAAAGAAAGTTTTTTTCAGATAAAAACTCGAAAAGTCTGAGAAAAGTTCGGAAATTTGATGAAAAATTCGTAATTTAGAATATCGTACTGATTTCTATTTAAATAATGGCACTGCTATTACCGTTAAGTGTTTTCTTTACACTCTCAATTAAAGACTAGATTTTATTTATATCATGATTTGCAGATGGTTTTCTGCATCCAATATCCTTCAACTTTATTTGAGATAGAATATTCTTGCGAAATAATTTGAATAATCGTTTTTAAAGTCGTATAAAAAAAATTGTGTCAAATAAAAAAGAAAACGTTTGTAACTATCGCGATACATAGACTGAGATAACAATGTGTGAGAACTCTTGTTACAGATAGGCTCTCTGCTTGGTATGTCAGAAATCAACGTCGATACATTTTCTAATAAAATGGAAGAGATGCTGGCAGTGATTCGTCAAGTAAATGATCAGTTCAGAGATCCGGAGCAAACAACTTTTGTCTGTGTTTGTATAGCAGAATTTTTATCGCTGTATGAAACAGAAAGACTGGTTCAAGAGCTGACAAAATGCGGCATTGACACTCATAACATTGTTGTAAATCAATTGTTATTCCTTAAAGAAGGGGACGTGCCATGCAGACTGTGTCAAGCCAGGCACAAGATTCAGGATAAACATCTAGATCAGGTAATGAAATAATGAATTGATTGATGAATCACGTTTCATTTGAGCCCTTGAATCTTTTTTTCTATCTAACTTTGAGTTTGTTTTAAATTTAAGATTGCAGATTTGTACGAGGACTTCCATGTGACAAAATTGCCTTTATTGGAGCGTGAAGTACGCGGTGTGCCACACATACTGGAATTTTCTGAGAACTTGGTGAAGCCGTACAAGCCGTAACATTGAGATTTATTGATTTTCTGCCAATTGTAAAATAAGAATGAAACAAATATTTTATATTAATTATATTTGAATTTCTTCATGTTACATCGTCGTCAGCTTTTTTACCAGGGTATATTATTATATATATCGAAATACCAGAATTTTTAACGAAATTTTCTATCGCACTTTTAACAAATACATTATTAGCAATTACTGTATGTACGTATGTATGTACATGAAAAATTTACGTTAACTGTTGATGCTACATGATATAGTATAGTTATTCTTTATTTCGAAATATTTATCATCTATTATACACCCGCCTGTCGTATAATGAAACGAAAAATTTTATACATAATTCGATTTAGAAATAATCAATCAATAAAATACGTCACCAAAATTACTTTCTATTTTTTCTAATTGAAATTATCGTCAAAAATTCCCTGAAATTAATTACCCCTAATTCGTAGGAAATAAATATCGACATCGTTGACTGAATATATTTCAGTCAACGTCAACATCGATAAGAGTTGACTTTTCAAATTTAGCGCCAACCGGCGCGCGCGTGATTTAAAAATCAAGATCAAGTATGGCAGATGTTATGTCGTCTGTTGGTTGTGGACGAGATCTGTCAAAAAAAGTGTCTTTAATCATGGAATTATTGAGTGAAAAGAGTTTTTTTTAGTAAAATATGCGCCTCAAGTTTGTTAAATTATTACTGGTGCTTGCGTTGCTTGGTAATATAGTCGTGTGGCATAGAATATGGAGATTATTCGCGTCGCCAAACGTATCTTTAACCGCGACGCCGGCAGCATCGACGATCGAAAGTTCGCAAAAGCTTCATCGGCGTTTAGCGAGATCAGTAACAATAGTTATTCGACAATTTGAAACATTTGAAAACGATGTAGCTTCCACGGTAGAATCTGTCATGAGCGCATTTCCATCTATTCCAATTTTAATCATATGTGATGAACTTCCATATCCACCGTTAGAACTTGACTTAAAAAATGAAACAATGCGATACGTCAAACTCATCAATCTTCAACTAAATTTTAACAAATCATTCGAAGAAAGAAACCCCTTGTTTTATATTAGAACAAAGTTCGTTCTACTTTTACCTGACGCCACAAGGTTAAATACCAAACAAATACTACAGGTAAGTGTGTTTTATTATTTTTATACACGAAAATCCTAATGAATGTATTTGTTCGAAGTTTTAGTCCCTATTATTAATTTAATTGAACCCAATTTTTTATTATGATTGTCATTCATCTAATTAATTATATAAATAATGAATTTTACATTATAATATTATTACAAATTTAGTATGTTTAAAAGAATAAGTAAACTTTTATTTAATTAAGCTTTGTTTCTAATCGTCTTAAAAAAAAGCATCAATTTTTTTCAGAGTATGATCATTCAAGCATCTAAATTAGGTGCTGTTTCTGTGCCAATTGGAAATAGTCCTTTGAGTTGTATCAGGATGGGATTAAAGGTGAAAGAATGGAGTCTAGAAATGTCTAATATTGAAGGAACTACCTGCGATTCAATAATAGGACGTCACGTCACCATGGTGGAGGCTAAAACATTGAGGAAATTATCGGATCCGTTTATTTTGCCATTCACAGATGCTTTGTATATACAAACTACAGCTCTTGGAACCAAGGTATTTAATCCTACGATTTTTATCAATGTTTAGACATTTTATTGAGTTTGAAAAGTGTTGAAGATACTCGTTTCATCTCATGATTTTATAAGTTAAAAAATAATACAATGATATTCATATTAAACTACATAACGATACTATTTCCTTTTGATAATTGCACAAATTTCTCTTATGCCTCGATAGTCAAGAATGTACGCTAATTTATTCAATGTATTAATTTTTATTTATTCTTTAGCCATACATACTTATCTGCGAATAAAATTGTAATGCAAAATCACTTATTCCCACCGCAATTCTGATTTAATTACCATTTGTATTTTTATATCGTTTTTTGTATCCCTTACTTTAAGTCTATGAATTTTCGGCACTTCGTTTGTTGGGCTTTTTGTTGTGCATGTGAATCAATTGAGAATTTTTTTTCATGGTAAGTACAATAGTTGAATTATTTATTTAATTATTTATTTAATTACATGAAAATTGATGTTAATCCAACATCTGCAATAAGTTTACACTTTGAACAGTAATTAGCTTAATTTTTGATAAAGAGCCAGGTTTTTATTGCACTGTTTCTATTTCTGAGCTTTTTAGGAAGTGATACCTTCACAAATATTCTTTTGCAATAAAATTCTATAACACATTATTCTCCTCAGGTTCACATAATGAAGGAGCATCATTTCAATGAAGGAAAACCGCTGTTTCGTAGCCATCAAGCGCAATGGAAAGTTCAGCAGTTATATCAAAGTCGAGAACGTGAAATGTTTGACAGATTAGGAATAAAGAAAGTTACCCGTGCTTCAGGTTCTGTTGAATGGTACGGTTGTTCTAGAGAGACTCCGCGATGTTTTGGATCTGTTGTTAACGGCATACCGTCTTATCTTTATCAAAACCGATACACACCGCCTTGCTGTTTAACTGGTTTGAGGAGAGTAGCTCATCATGTATTTGATAAATTGGAAGAAGTTGGTATTCGGTTTTGGATAGAGGGAGATTCATTGCTTGGAGCTATGAGAAACGGGGATATTTTACCATGGGGACATCAAATTGACATTGGGTTAAATCGCGACGATATTTTGAGGTCCCCATGGTTGGCTAGAGCTAGAAATAAGCCAGTTACAGATAACCAAGGGTTTGTTTGGGAAAAAGCAACAGAGGGTGAATTTTTTAAAGTTCAATACTCCAAAACGAATCATCTTCACGTTAATCTGCTTCCATTTTATCCTCAAAATGGTACTATGATGAAAGACGCATGGTTTTTGAGAAACAAGGATTTTCCGGAACAGTTTTTGCATCCGATGTCTAGTATTGAATTTGCTGGTAGACAAGTACCGTGTCCAAATAATATAAGAGATTTTTTAGAAATAAAATATCACAAAGGTGTGATAGAAAATCCTGAAGTACCTGGAAATCTTTCTCCCGATTAGAAATTAGTTTCAATAAGCAAACGGATTGTGTAATTGGCTGTAATAGGTATATATTTTTTTTTAGTTTTAATCCCAAAGACTGTATTTTTTAGAATAGACATTATTTAATTGAGTAGAATATCATCGGAACAACCGTCATGTGATTAAACGAATGAAAAGCTCATTAAGTTTGCTTCAAATAAAATGTATCGACTGAAAATAGTAGTGCGAATTAATTAAATCGCATTGAGAATATAGTTTTCCAATAGTATTACTATTTACATGTTTCTTTAACTATAATCATCATTCCTTAACAAGTTTGATAGTTAATATATAGAAATTATTCGAAGCAAAGATCTCAAGCTTGTCTAGACGCTTTATGGAACTGCATCAACAGTATTTTGTTCTTGTTATTGAAAAATTGTCTTTCAAAAATGATATCGTTTATACAAATGTCGTTTTGTAGATACTCTCTTCAAATTAGTGTAAAATCTTTGCTGTAATTATACTGTTGAATTTTGTACGCTAAAAATGCATTTGCCGATGGGCTCGTTACCTTTTCTCTGCAATATTATAATAATCCATGTCATAAATTCATCTGAATTAGTATAGTAAAATGAAATTTCGTAATTTGTGAAAAGATTTTTTATAAAAGATTGATAGTGCGTGTGTTTAAGGGATTGTCGAATGTTCGGTAGAAGATTTCTTGTTACGTAATTATATACTATGTATATTCAAAGAGACTATATATGAATGTTACGTATACATAGGAGCTCACAGTCGTTTTAGTCATTGGTATAAAATGCGTGGTTTTCTTTATTCAGATAATATCTTTGAAGATAATATTTATACAGTAGTAAATTTTTTTTTTTAATTAGACCGTTTCATTCTTGTTTATTTTAATACTTGAGTGTAGAATCATTCTATCGATTCACTACTTAAAATTAGTCTTTAATATAAATATAAATGTACCAATTGTTGAAGGAATGAATTTAACTCGTATTTGTCATTCCCTTGTGATATCTTTATTAACAATTTATATGGCACAGCAGCATCCCATTAGCTTACACGAATACAAGATATATATATATATATATATATATATATATATATATATATATATATATATATATATATATATATATATATATATACCAAATCAGATACAACTTATCTACATAACAATTATTTAACTATTTTAGATATAGCAACAAATATTATAAAATATGAATTTTTCAAATAAACTATCTCACATATTCGCCATAAATTTATAATGTCCAATTTAATAAAACGTGTTTGCATGGCAGCTGAAAAAAATAACAATTTTTCTTCCATTTACTCTGATTTTAATTATTTGTCTGCGGCAGTGAATCGTGATTAATGATTTTTTGAATACCAATTACATTAAGTTTCCCCATGTTTGCAATTTAGAAACATATTTGACACTAGCTGCTTGCTCCATGCAATAACAGAAGTACTTTATACATTATGTAGTACTATAAAAACGTTGACATTTTGAATAAATGTATATATTATATATTATATTGTATTAATAATTTAATTACAAAACATATGATAACGTTTATCGTAATCCAAATACATGATGTATAATATAAAATCAAAATGTTTTCTATTTACAAAAATATTTCATTTCATTTCTTTCCATTAAAAAAAAAATAATAATTTTCTTTCACTACATTATACTTTGAAGAAAATTTAATTCGTTATCCTAGTGTCTGGAGGAGGGATCAAAACTGGTGGTTCTCTAACAAAACTCAATAGTCTTTCCAATTTCAAAGCTTCTAATTCATGTTGTGTCATCTGAAGTTGCTTTTTTGTTGGTTTTATCTTTAGTCTTAAATTTGGTGATAATTTTAGCGTATGTACTGTTCCCCTGTTGATGAAAATTCAACAATAAATCACTATTCACAAATTATATCGACTGATTAGAGTTTCGTTTAGTTTGTTTCTTAATTTCTCTTTCAAAGTATTCATTTTGTACTCACTTATCATCCCCAACAATTATGAATGGCAAAGCAACGTTGAAGGCCAATCTAGTCAGCTTGTTTCTTCTTCTACTGACAATTGCTTGGCTACAAATAGGCCGGTACTTATTTATATTAAGATCAAATACTGTTACTTTTCCATCATTCGATACACAAGCCAGAACTGTTGAGCTGTATGGTGCCCATTGTACATCACCAATTGGTACTCCGAGGTCAAACATGAACAGAGGCTCTCTAAAAGCAGTGGCTGATTTAAAAAGTTTCCAATATTTACCTACATCACTATATCCAAGTAAATTACATCGAAAAGTATTCAAGTTTGAAAATATTTCTATTTTTCAAATAAACTGATCATTGTTCACTTGAAAGTTTAAAAACTGGTAGAACTAACAGTCTTTCATCTTCCCATATTTTGATCCTCCAGTCTCCGGAACAGCTAGCAAAAATGCTTGAATTATATTTGTTGAATACAATTCTATGTACAGGCATATTATGAGCTTCATCATAAGTTCGCATGTATATGCTACTATAAGCTGTATTGCATTTATAAATCGTGCCCTCTTCAGTTCCAACGAGAAATATATTCCCATCGCTTGGATGAAATGCTATGCAAGTGCCACATCCTGTCGGATAAAATATTCATTAGAAAGATTCGGATTCTTTGATCATAACATTTTTTATACTTTATTTTTTGAAATTATCATTTTCTTTTCGTTTTTTACCTTTTAGAGTAATCATGGTACCATCCGGTCCAGGAATAGCAGGTCTATCAAGATACAACGTCATAATCGTAGTCACACCCAAATCGTTTTGATTCAACACCCAATGATTGATTTTACCATCGATGCTTACGCTGTAGAAGGTAAGATTGCCCTCTTCTGTATCTGGCGCCCATCTGACCTACAAAAAAGTGGCTTTAAATATTTATTTACTAATATTAGGAAACACCATTGTGTTAGTAAACATTTTTCATTATTGAAGGTAGTACGGCGTTCCAGGCAATTATGAGGATCTGATAAATTCTAATTAATGAACATGTAATATGAAGGTTGAGAGTTAAATTAACAGGGCAGTATATGCCTGCAGTAATTACATACCTCCCACACGATGCCCCCGTGCTTTTGAGTCACTTCGTTACTTTTATATTGTGGCTCTGTGGGCGGCAACATTATGTTGTACACAGCTACTGTACCATCCATTGTTCCTTTTATGTATTGTGGATAAAGTAATCAATGAAAATTGTATCATAGAAAGCTTTCTTTAACAGTCTAAAGAATTAATACATTTGCAAATACTACACAGCATAGAAATAAATGTGCATACATTAGCTAGTCGTACAATCGTATTGTACTTGGTATTTAATTCAAATCTTAATTACTAATGATTCTTTTACCAATAACTAGGAGATGGGGGTGTTGGTCGTTGAAGTCGAGACACATAACAGGGGAATCAGTTGGACAGATCCACTCTGGGTAGGATGGATTTTTTAGACTGAAAAGACACACGTTTCCCGTACTCATTGGATTTCCAAATGACACTAAAAAGTGAAATTGATTTTATGTTTCTTCAATTTAAATTTCAAACAAAAAACAAATAATTTGTTCAACTATTATACAAATATGTTATACTAACTTGATCCAAAAGCCACAGCAAAGAAATCATTGTATCTTCCATTGAAACACATGTCAGTTACATCATGTTTCTTCGATTTTTCATAACTAAATTTCCAGAGCGGCAATAGAGAGCCTTCTCCATCTTTGAATTCGTCACTTGGATCATTCCAGTATCTGTAATCTTCATAGTTGAATTATTCGGGATGCTTAATGATCATTGTAATGTCAATTCAAGGTTGTTATAAAAGTTTTTCAAAACTGCAGCTAAAGAATGTGTTCTTGTGCAATTACACTGTGAAATTTTGAAATTTACCTTGCGATATTTCATCAAAGATATTCTGGTTGACCATTCTTTCCAAAGTTTTAGAAGCCTGTAACATTCTGATATTTGTGGCCATAGCTTCCATCTGAGCTTTTCGTTTTAAATCTTCTTTTTTGGGTTGCGGCAAAGGTACCTTTCTCTCCTTTTCTTTTTCTCGTTGCTGTTGAGCATAATCTTCCTAGAAAATAATCGAATAAGTAAATTCTACGAGACAGCAGAGTATTCTCTACTATGTCTGATTTCATCTGCAGGGTTCGACTTGCATTAAAAAAATTTCTTATTATGAATTGTGCTCTAAGATGGTTGATGCAATTCGATCAAAAATTTGAACTAAATATACCTGATATTCGTCAAATATGACCCACTGGAAGACATGCGCGTTGAACGTCGCTCTTGGCGGAGGAACAGTTTGAGTAGACATTTCCTAGAATTATGGTTGCATTGTGGAATTAGTTAATACCTTCAAGAATAAAAAATTAATACAGTATAATTTTATTCGGACTATATAAGCAGCAGAATATTACCTGCTTGTGGATTCTTGAGTAGTTAAAAACTATGTAAAGAGGTAGTAGCAATTTTTATGAATACATAAACTTATTTATAGTATTGAATTAAGTTTTATGTTAGAATAAATTATATCGAAGCCATTGACTTACTCTCATTATATTATTATAGGTGAGTGCAGCTCTTTCGCAAAAGTTGAATTGATTAGGTACTTTTTTTGGCTTCATTATCTCCCCTTCCTCCTCGTCGGGTTCAGGCTCAGGTTCTGGGTCTTGTTGAGCATCTGCTGGTTTATCTCCATCTTCTCCTTTCTCTATTAGTCAAGAATTAGGCCAAAGTAATTAACAACAATTATTCTAGCCAGATAAGGAGATATTTATACAATTAATATACACCTTCTTCCTCTTGGACACTTTCTGCTCCATGTTCATCTTCTTCTTCGTCATGACCTTGATCTTCTTCTTCGTCATCCTCGTCTTTTTCATTTAGAAAATCTATTCGTTCCTCCTGAGCCTCCACTAAAGAAATATTATTCAACTGTCTCAAAGATACAATTAAAAATCATATCTCAATTACAGTATGTATCTTTTTGAATCTTAGTTTGTGAATCTTTCTTCATTAATTATCTATTCTATACTTCATCGCAATGGTACTTGCTAATTATTCCACCGGATAATTGAATTCTAGCTTCCTCAGACTCTTTATGCAATATTGTCCCAGGGATGTTCAAAAGAGTTACTAAATGTGGCGGGTTTGGTAATCTGATGAACTCTTTATACTTCCATGACCACTCGACAAGCGCATCAGGAATACGTGTGTTGTGCATCATTAGAACACGTGCAATTTCTTCTTGTAATTCCTAAATTAGTAAAATAAAAATTAATTCATTGAAAGATGCGGGCTTTAAGCAAAGATGATGCATCTGAAGAGTAGCATCACTCTTGTCGATTGAAGTCATGATATTTACGTACTATTTCGGGTAACTGTAACTGGTCATCTGGTTTGAGATAAATCTTTCCCCTCATCCAGTCCATATCGCCTCCACCCATGTCCATGCGGGACGAGCGATTCTTCTCCTTGCTAAGATTCAGCGACATTTGCTACGAGCAGAAATAGTATGAAGTACATATTCTGATTCTTGAATGAACCGTTCGATACCTTTAGATTTTATATTTTAACAAGTTAGAAATAATATCTCTTTGTAATTAATTATAATGTATTGCTGTAAACATACGGTCAAATCTGATGTCTTGGAGACTTGTTTCTTGGGTGGTACTAACGGCATGGTGATTACGCTTGTCTAGCTGTTGATATTTGAATAGATCTAAAACCGTTTTAGTGAGGGGTTGCCCGGAACTATCAAAATTTTTATAGCAGGCCACTAAAACTGTAGCAAGCACAACTTTATTAGGTCCTCTTTATCACCCGAGACAATTTCATGACTTTATTTAGTCAACGAAAGAGTAATAGTCACCGGTAGTACAATTAAACAACGAGTTTCAGTCAAATGTGAGATGCAATTTTTAGTTTTTTAACGTCTTTCAGTTATGACAGAAAATTCAACTGTTGTTTTATGTTCTAATCTTTGTTTTGTATTCGCTCATCCTTGTGACATGTGTCAACGGTTGCTAGGGTAGGTAACCGGGCACAATAATTTATGGAATTTATTTATTTCATCAAATTATCTCTGCTTTAAAAAAATCTTACGATAGAATATGGATATACTTGAATTCTTTAATTTGAATTTTGATTATTCTCTGTTTAGTTTTTACAATATTTTATCAGTGAGTTATCATAAATTTTCGCAATTTTCTATGACACTTTATTCGCTTGATGGCTGCTATTCTTCAGATTATACAATATTCAACCAGCTGGAATCCTGTGCTAATTTCCTCAAAAATATATCGCCAAAAACGTGAGACTTATGGAATTATATAAAACGTAGTTTGGAAATATTTCCTGTAGATCTCTGTAGATTTCTCATACAATATTGTAGCCTAGAATTGCAGTGTGAAATCAATATACCATAATATGATAATATAATCTCGTATGTGTTATCATCACAGATTTCATAACGAATTTATTTATGGATTTGTTCCACGTATGAAGTTGAAATATTAGAAAATTTTATTTCATTAATAAATGTTATCTTTATCTAAACTTTCTCTCTTATGATAAAAAGATTATTAGTGTCACGTTTTATACTGGTGAAGATCAATACTAGCTAGCATTACCTCATGGTGATGTTAGCTGTTCAACAAGTTTCGTGAGTACACCAAGGATTCATTCAATAATTCTGTTTATACAAGCAGCTCCAGGTAGCTTGGCCTAATTTCGTATTTGTTTTTTTTTTTTTTTTTCTTTTTTTTTCTAATTGTTTGTACTGAGATTGTGCGATCATTTTGATAATGAACTGTGTGATACTTGGCAAACTAGTTATTCTGCCTATGGGATATAAATTTTATCAGATAATTATCTCTTATACAAAAATGTGAATCATCAATCCTTGAAGATTGTTTTACTTTATTTGGATTGACCTACCTGTAATAACAAATTATAGATACATTTATGACCCTCCTTTCAGGCGAGGGGATTCAATTATTCTGCGACTTGTATTTATGAATAATAAATATGTATATTGTGTAGCTATATGCTAATTAACTCTGAAATATTTTTTAACAGCATTAATTGGGGAGCAGATTTTGATTGTCATATAATTATTTCAATAACCGTTTATTTTACCTAATTAAAACAGATTTCCTGATGCATAAAGCTCTGAAATATCATTAATTCAAGACTTACACGATGATGGAGGACAGTGGAATAGACAGTGATCCAAAGGCTTTGAATCAGTTAGAAGACGAAAGATTATTTCCAGTAAGTGAAAGGACTAAAAGCAAAAACCAAATATTTTGTGCAGATACAAATATCGCCCATCTATTCAATAAATTTCTATATTTTCAGTGCAGCGATAGTAGCAGCAGTAGTAACCATGTTCCAACTCCGCAGCGAAGCACTACGAAACAATTACAGAAAAAACTAGGTGATTTTCATCGAATCTTAAATTAAATTGAAATTGAATTACCATGTTTTCTAACAACTTAACGTTTGTTTTAATCTTTCCAGAGGCTCGGATAGAGCAAGCAAAAAGGATCCAGCGTAATTCAGAGTATAAAAAGCTCCCCAGTAGTGGAGGTGGAAACTGCGGATCTGGTAGCAGTGCGGGACTTATTTCAATCCAGAGATTGCCGATACCTCACAAAGGAAAGGAACATCATCCTTTGGTGGAATATTGGCAGAGTGATAGCGAAAGGTAATGACTAATGTGACATTAACAATCTGGCTTCGATTTACACCTAAGAAAAGTTTTATTAAAAAGTCGATTCTGCAATGTTTAGGACCTTTTTATAAATCTCTATGATATAGTGTATGTGAGATATTAATAATTCAATAATTTCTAATCCCATTTCTTATTCCGATATTTAATTTGCCTTCATTAGTGAAGACGAGATGACATTGTACCCCCTGTCACGTTCAAAGGACTCGAATAAACATAAACAGGACTTAACAGACACATTCAGCATCGAAGAATTGAGCGAAGGAAGTGAAGACTCGTTACATTTGGGTCCAGCTCAATCGTCTCATCCCCATGCACGCATGTATACTCCGGTTGGATGTTTTACATGCCACTGCCACATATTGTAATTCTTTTGAAAACAAGTCAAATGCCAAATAATTTGATGGCTTACTAACTTTAAGCTGATACGCAGATGTAAGTAGAAGTAGAAGTTAGTTACTAATATCAGCAGTTTAAACAGAAGGAATGAAAGTCTGAACACGAATACTAATTTATTTAGATCAATTGTGTTCTAGTTCGAAAGGATATCGAATATTAAAAACAGAATATTTTTCTTCAATTAATTTTTTGTTTATAATCTTGATCTACGTTCATATACCAGCAATTATGAAGGCCAATCTAGTCAACCAAAGATAGAGACTTTCTGTTTATTAATTTCGTCTAAATTACACAATATTCTGATATTGGTTGAACAAAACTGTGCTTCCTATCTGTACTTATATTACCATGCGTAATGATAATCTATCAGAATTAGCTCGATACCTTGGGTATAAAATCTGAAGAAAAACGTAAAAGGAAACGAATGTTGAAAATATTAGACAAAACTAAAGAATTTTGGCTTTGAGATTGGTCTTATCATAAAATTACATATGTGAACTTCTTTTAAGTTACGAAGTTTCTGAATTCGACGCCTAAATTCTAATTCAACTTTTACTTAGAATTACTAGGTATTCCATTTATTGATTTGAAAATGAATAACAGAGATACGTAATACGAGTATAGTTATTGAAATTATATGTTATGGTTCCTTTATGTAAGTTGTTAATCAGTTGATATATCGTATATTTTATATTGTATATTTTTCATAATTTTATTGAATAGACAGGGAAAAATAGACTATTTATACATAATATGGTTGTTTATTCAAAGTCATATTTATTAAATGCACAAATGAGCAACGACTAAATATTATATGGTATATACATACCTATAGTATACAATTATATATGTATATCCATATACTAATATCCTATAGTATACATATTACCTATATAGAAATAAAAAAACAAACAAATTATATAAATATTTACTGTACAATGTTTTATTGCAGATTTATTATTATAGTTGTCATAAATATCTTCTATCATATGTTTTGACCCAATCAGATGAAAGATAAAAAATGAAAAATAAATATAAAAAATAAAAGTATAAAAACTTTATGTATACCTAATAAAAAAGGCAAAAAATAACTTGTGTATTAGGATTAATGGACCAAAACGGAAATAAAATACGATGTGACTGAGTTTTGGAATTCCGATAAACCAATTTTTCCTTTTTTTTTTTTTTTTTCAACAACAAAATAAGTGGAAAAGAAACAAAAATTTAAAAAAAAAAAATAAAAATAAATAATTCAAAAAATAATTGCGTGTCGGTAAGTAGGAAAAATGATGATACGGAAGGGACAAACTCGTTCTTGTTCAGCCGCGGCACCTACCGCATTATTAAAAAACCACCCCGTCAATATTCGACAGAAAAATTTCGTACTGCACTTAGCAGTATAGCAGAGCTTAAATATTATTCATTTATGTATCAAAGCAGCGATTACACAGGATCGCTTAACTCCATACTTCAAAGCGCATTATGTATATTGGTAATCCCTTTATTATCCCACTTGATCTAATAAATTTTTGTATTTTCTTTTGTTGTTTAATTCTATAATCGGAGTATTAAAATTATATACTCAGTAATCGTAAAAATATAAAACTATACATAGAAAAAGAGTATATACTATTCGTTTACTTTTCATCAGATAATTGACAAAGTTACAAATATTTTCCGGTATTATTATATCGATCTTTTATTTGGCTACGCATAAATTTGATTATTGTTAGTTTTCTGCGAAATCAGCATATCGTGGGCCGTTCATATTCATGTCATTTAAATATAAAGTCAAAATGTCTTGCACCCATTTATACGTGCGATAGTATTCCTAAGTACCTATGTATATTAAAAAGAATGAAAATTATAGGGTAGGCGTTGGAGTTGGCTCGCCTCCCGCGTCGTCGAATGTGGCGCTTCAGTCATGATCGGGGGGTGCGAGATTTCCGAGGGCAAGTAAATCGTAGGAGTGGGGGTCGAGGGTGTTTCAGATTCAGTGTGAGGCCGGCTGCTAGCCGCCCAGCATCGAAATTGCAATTACAGTTCGTGTGTTATCGAATAAAGATCCGAAACCGAGATGGAGGTATTTTCCTAAGGTGGCAACCTCCGCGGCATGCGTCGCAATCGATAAAAACTGGTGAACCCCTCCCCCCACAATAAATAAATATATAAATAAAAAAATTAATAATTCGATAATTAATTAATTTATCAATTAAATGAATAAAAAGGTTAATTGCAACGTTATACCTATACACTATTCGTGACGATTGTCAAAGTGATTCCGTAATGTCGTACATAATTTGAGTTTTAAACAGCAGTCGTGTTCGTTATAGGGAATGTCCGTTCGGTATTTGAAGTCATCTCGTTACGTGAAACTCGATAAGAAATCGAAATCTTGAATTAAAAACGGAAAAAAAGGAAGAAAAAATAAACAGAGAAATAAATAAGTAATACCCATCAATTAATAAGGCGAAAAGAATGAAACTACCAACGTTATAGGAATTGTCGATATGATATAAAACGTTATGTTATTATGTAACCTAAAACTTTACGTTCATAAACAAAATCTTTGACGATAATATAATATCGTAAATCATTGGCGATCTTATTTTTCTTGTAATAGTAGTAAATAAATAAATAAATAAATAAATAAATAAAATTCTTATAATATCGAACACCAGCGTAATCTTAGTTTCTCATTCTCCGTATGATCTGCAGCTATGTATTTCAGAATTAAAACCAAAAACGAAGGTTTATAATCCCGCGTTATATTAAACCGAAAGACAAAAAAAGGCTGAATTTCCTGTGTTCCGATCAAGAAATAAAAAAAAAAAGAAGTCTTCTTTTCTCCGGACTTGACTTTTTCAATAGAAATAGAAAAAAAAAACAAAAAGAACGTCGTCTTCGATCAGCAGCACTATATACACGGCACACACACACACACACCTATATAGCAGGGTGATCGTGAATACATAAGAACAACGGTAAAACTGTAATAACGAACACCCCCTGCAAAAACAGCCATATTTAAATTTTTAATTCCACTCTATAACATTTGGACGTAGCTGCATTAATACTTGATCTTCCCTAACCTATCGGTCGTGTTACTATACGCAGCTTATTCCTAATTAAAAGGATTGAATATAAAAAGAAAAGAAAAGAAAATTGCGAATGCCTAAAAGAATATAATAATATAATATTCGATCTCTCGTCCCGAACTGCTCGTTCAATTATTTTCGAACGCAGCTTTTCCTTTATCTTCTTTCTTTCTATTTTTTTTGTTTTGTTTTTTGTTTTTTTTTAGAATTATACTGAATATTATTTCAGCGATAAGATTTTCCGTTGAAGAATAATAAAAAAGAAAAGAAGAAAAAATAAAAAACGTTTTCTTATTCTCGAATGAGAAATCGAAATAAAATTAAGTTTCCGGTATTACTAAAGCGGTATTGAATAAATTAAATAAAAGTCGTAAGAATAAAAAAATACATCGACAAATGTGTTTACAGCGATCAAACGACAAATAAAATTCAAAAGATGAATAAAGAAAAAAAGAAAACGGCATTAGTAGTGTCATCGATGAAAATTGATTATCAAGCTGTTACAACTCGGTGCTCGTTAAACGAAATCACGTCGTTGAAATATTGACACAAAAGCGTCGCGTCGCGTCGCGCCCGCCCGCCGTTCATTCGTTCGTTCCTTCGTTCGTCCGTTCGGGAGAAGAACGACGAGTAGTACATAGGAATTGCAGTAATTGTATGGAACGATAATAAAAGATATAAAATCAACGCTGATTTAAACGATTATTATATATATATTTTCAACTAAGTTTGTTTAAAACAGATCGCTGTCTATATCGCGTAATGTGAAGTATTTGAAAATTTCGGTTTTGTTCTCTACATTAATAAAACGATAAAATTTCTGTACCGTTTGCTGCAGCTGTTCCGAGATCAATACTTCGAAATAAATAAAGAAAACAAACGAGAAACGAGAAATGTAAAAAATAAGAGAGAAACTGACAAATTTAACTAACAGACGTGAATATCTCGGACGCTTCATCCCCCAACCCCTTGTCGTCGTCCTTTTGTGACTGTGATCTCTTGTAAGGATAGAAAAAAAAAAAGAAAATATATATAAAAAATAAAAAATAAAATAAAATAAAATAAATATCTTGTGATACTAAAAATATGTAATAAACAAAAGTGATAAAGAAATAAAGATCGAAATAAGAAAAGGGGTGAAAAAAAAAAATCAAAAATAAAATCACACAAGAAAAATTAAGCCACCGCGTCCGCCTACGAGCTGTAAGGAAGTAACCAAGTATCATCGTGCGTAATATACTTCGTCAGTCGTCAGTCGTAACTCGCGTCAGTCACCCCTCCTATTCGTCTATAGCGTACATAACCGTAGAGAGTAAAATGATTCAGTGGCTCGGTTCGCGTCAAAGACTAAACTTCTGTCCATGGATTATCAGAGGATTTTTAATTATAGACACTTGAAATAAGAAGTTGATAATAAAAATTTATAAAAATTTTTCCCCTCCACCAAAATCCTTTTTATTTTCTATTTCCTTTAATATTTTTTTTCATTTTTTTGTTCTTCTTTTTATTCCTTTTTTACATTGTTATATTCGGACGTGAGTTTATCTAATTGTAATGGTGCACGGATCTACGAGCTTTATATATTATAACATCGACTGCACTTCGTGATTGATATTAATTATATCAAAGGTATGTGTGTTATCAGATTTATTCTATATTTTAAGAATCAAAATTACGCATATAATGATTATTCAACGTTATCATCTGTGTACGATCTTTCGCCCTTAACTTAACACTATCATCGCATATACTATAGTATAGTAAAAGAAATATTTAACAAACAAACAAACAAACATAACGCCTAAAGGAAAGTTCTTGGTTCTCGATATTCTAATAAATTCTATATAATGAAACTGAATCATCGGTAATATTATCTATTTTCCATTATCATCGTTTGAGCCTCCATGCATGGCTATTTTTCGCCGATTAATTGTAGCGACTGTGTTTACCTATACGACATTATACAGTCGCTAGTCCAAATTCCAAAACATTAATCTAAGTGTGTGAATGATGTAGAGGTAGGTATGTGTGTGTGTATGTATTTATCTACGTTATCGAAATTATTCAGGAATATAAAATCGAAAGTTTACTTTAAATATATATATTAGACCGTTTCAAAAAAATCGACTATTTTTCATTTTCAAAGAGTAACTCAAAAATATTGTTCCAAATGACGAAAAAAAAATGCTGTCAAAGTTTGAACTCTTAATATTAATATTAAGAGGTGCCTCATCGCGATTTTCTATTTCCAATCTAAATAACATGGGGAAATTTTTTTTTAAACTTTGGAATTCTATAACTCGTCAACGCATTAGTGTACTGATAAGACCAGAACATATTTTTGTAGTGAATTGAACGCTCTACAAAAAAGGTCTCTTGTTCTTTTTCGATAAATCTAGCTATTTCCAAGTTGGTGTATTGGTTATTAATGGTAATTAATCATGACGAACTTGGAAACAGTTGGATTCATCGAAAAAGACCAAGAGACCTTTTTTGTAGAGCGTACAATTTTGAACAACAGCATTCATGCAGAATCTTTCTAAGTAGATTAATTTTCAAGATATAAAAATCGAAAAGTTCCACAAGACCACTTCCCATCTTATTTAAATGGGAAATAGAAAATCGCGATGAGGCACCTCTTAATATTATTATTAAGAGCTCAAACTTTGACAACATTTTTTTTCATCATTTGGAACAATATTTTTGACTAACTCTTTGAAAATGAAAAATAATCGATTTTTTTGAAACTGTCTAATATATATATTTCGTTTCTTTGAATTAAAAGTTTTTTTTTTCTACCATTGTGAGAGTCATTGAAAGCCCGGAAATTGTAAAAAAAATAAAGTTAAATAAAGAAATTAATAAAGTGGACGCTAATTCTAAGCCCTAAGCCGAATTACATCCTCGAGTTCTCCTCCTCTTCTTTTTACTCCATTCCACTGTAGGCTTTTTAAAATCTTTTTTTCCCTAGTAACAAAAAAAAAAAAAAAGAAACATCACAGCGGTCCACTTTAGCAGCATTCTTCGTTTCGTTTCCTTAAGTCCCGAAGGGTTGAAAGTGGTGGTTGGTATAAGTTGTGTAGTGTACGTATAATACGTACGCGTGCATTAAGTGTAGTGTAGGTATGTTATACAGGATTGTGTATACATACCACACAATAGTGACTTTTCTAGCATGAGAGTACATCGTTGTTAAACGACACTTTCCTCAATGAATTTCGAACCTCGTGCTGTTATGTTAGTTTAAAAGCTCGCGCGGTCCTTACTCGCGACTTTCACATCACGATGTTTTTATTAAACAGTTTCTTATTCTTATTACTTTGATTTTTATTCTCTTCTTATTCTTAATTCTTACTCTCATCCTTATTGTTATTATTTTTCTTCTTCGTTTTATTGTTATTATTACTTATTATAATATATATATATATATATATATATATATATATATATATATATATATATATATATATATATATATATATATATATATATATATATATATATATATATATATATATATATATATATATATATATATATATATATATATATATATATATATATATATATATATATATATATATCATATACCACGTCGTATTGCACCCTCTACTTATTTTAATATCCGTCAGCTGTTTTCTTAATCGAGAATTTTAATGAATCAGAATAATATATATGTATAAAAGTTAACGGAATTGAATTCAACATTATTATCATCAGTATTACTATCAATTTTTGTTTTCATTAAAGACAGATATAAAGAAAAAAAAAAACAAAATGTTATTTGAATTAAAATGATTCGCTATAGGTATATCATTATAATATGTTACGAATTTTGAACTTTTTATTCAACTTTAACGACGTGTACGATAATTGCTAAAAAAAAAATTGAAAAAAATAAAACAACGAAAAAAAGAAAATAAAATTGATGATCAATTTACCTTAATTACTCATCTGTGTTGTTTATTTAATAATTATCATTGTGACTATACCCCATCAAAGTTTAACGACGTGTGAGAGGTGCTTTGCACCCCTCAGTTCCGTTCATGAAAATACGATAAATACACGAATACATATACAACATATATTGGTCATTCATTCTCATTTTTTTCTTTCTTCATACTTCATTTGTTTAAAAACGGTGATATTTTTTTTTCGAGAATATTTACAAACCAAATCAGAGTTAAAAATAGTTGAAAGTAAAAATTTACAAAATGGGGCAGCTTTAAATTTCGGGAAGTGCGAAAACGATGGATAGATATACGATGCTTTGTATAAGTCAAGAACAGTAACGACTTGCTGAAATATTTGGACAGATTTTCTTACGTCATTCCATTCCATTTTCATAAAAAAACTATGATTTTTTTTTCTTTTTTTCTTACAGATTTATTGTTGTTCAACCTTTTTCTTTAGTTTCTTTTCTTTTTTTTTTCATTTTTGTATATATTTAAAGTTCTGAAAACTCGATATTGTTTATACGTTATTCCTATATGCGTATATAAGTAAAATTGACTTTCCCAAATTTTTTCAGAAAAGAAAAATCCTTTCGTTCTCCAACTATCACCAAAAACTGTTCAAAGTAATCGTGTGCCAAATTTCATCAAAATTTTTTTCCATCCGTTAGAAAGTTATTCAAATAATAAATAAAAATTTTGAATATCTGTTCCTCCTGCCATCGATCAATGACAAAATGAAAGTTGAAAAACAAATTTTTTTTCTTCTCTAATTTCAGTTTCGGAATCTTTTCGTAGCGTCCGGGGAATCCCCGGGGCCCCGGGCAGGGCCAAAGGCAACGTTGTCCCGCCGCCCTCTCGCCGGGGGGTGGCGTGGGAGCCGTCAGCGTGGGGGCGCAGCGGTACGTAGCGAGGTTCGCGCGTCGGATCGCCCGTAGACTCGCGCGCCGACTGGGCAGGGGCTCTTTGGGCCCCAGCCGCGGTCTCGGCCTGGCGGCGGCGACGACGACCGGGGGGTCCGGGGCGACCGGGGCGACGGTGGTGACGGGGGCAGCCGAAGATCTGGCCGCCCCCCCCACTCGCCCCACCCAATATAACAATAATTCATACGATAATAATCAACAACAACAACAACATCATCAACATCCACATCATCATACCAGAGGAAGAGCTATGTCGATGCGGAGTCTTCATAGACGCGTCTCTCACCCGTGAGTACAATTTTTATTTTTTATTTTTACATCTTTTTCTTACCATTAAAAACGAAAAAAAAAAAAAAAAAAAAAAAATGAAGAGGATAAGAAGAAAATACTACCTGTACTGTTATTATGATTATTCGTCATATGATCGTGTCTTAAATTAACACAACTCATCGATTCAATATAATCGATGGAATTATATTTTTGGTGTTTTATTTTTTGACGAAATATGTAATGCAGCAAAAATGAGGATAATACGATGTGCAATTTTCATCGGCGAATATATATGACTATGTGTACTAGGAAGCGGGATTTTACGTGCATATAATATTGTATGCAGCATTTTTTTTTTTTTTTTTTACTTTTTTTTTCGTGCTTTTTTTTCCACTTTTATTACGTACGGATATTATCGAACGCTGAAGGCAGCCAGCCGAGGCATGTGGAGCTTAAACTTGGCGCGAATATTGTAAATCCTCGTCGCCTGTAGAGAGTCAAATAAATAGTTGAGCTCTAAATGCTGTAGGCGATATTATATAGATGCTATAGTTTATATCTATAGTAAGTTAAAGCTATATATACCTATAATATATGTATGTGTGAGAAGTTGATCGGATAGATGAAAATATAAGGAAACTAGATGAAGTTAGTTTTTTTTTTTTTTTTTTTTGTCATTTTTTATTTCAAAATTTTATCAAAAATTAAGAAAAAAGAAAAATGATAGTTAATTTATGAAACTGAATTTTTGCGCTTCTAAATATTTCTGCAAATTTTTGGAATTTTATTTTCTTCAAAAATCTGTTACACATATATTCATTGTTGGATATGGATCATATGGATAATCGATATTAACTTTTTAATTTACGGGCGTTTGGCCTATGGATATTTTTATTCTACATCGTTTGACGTGCGACATATTCCAGTTTTATGGAATTTGATTAAAACCACCTTTTACATAAGGTCAGATATACGGGGTATAGATACTTTATTGGGAAGGCTAAATATTTAGGTATATTATAGGTATGGGTGGGTATATAGATCGTGGTTATTATGTACCTTCGTAATAGGAGATATTATAGAGAGGTGAGAAAAATTCATGGCTTGAAAAAAGAAGAAAAAAAAAAAAAAAAAGGAAAATGTAACCCTTGGTAAGCTGTCGCAATTCTCACCTTTCTCCATTCCCTTGGGAGAAAAACCTGAAATAGATTTGATATCACCTCACTTCGTGAACCCTCCAGGCTATTGTACTTTCCAAAGATCTTACTTCTTCTTCTTCTTCTGCTTTCCTATACCTTATATCTTATATCGTATATCTACTGCTGCAGTATATATAAAAGCAGCGAAAGCTTACAGTTCAACTTAAATTGGGGTGGGGGTGGGGGGGATAATTCTCACTCTCTCTTTACCCAAGTGAAGTAAAATCTTTACTCTGCAATGTATAATATACTTATATATAATATTTCTACACTGCGGTTTTTATTTTTCGCTTTTTAAGAAAGTGTCTTAAAATTATTCCTCCGACTGAAGTTATCTGTTTGAAATTTATGTTATTTTTCAATTTTTTTTTTGCGAAATTTTATAAAATTAGAAATTCTTTTCTTTTTTTATCAGTCAATTTTTATTTTTATTTTGTTTTATTTTTGTATTTTTGTAAAAAATATTTTCGTACAAAAAAAAAAAAACAAAAGAAAAAAAAAAATAAATAATCTTCATATACGGGGCATTCCATGACATCTCGATTAAGATTCTAAGTCGATTTCTCGGATTGGTTTGATAATTTTTTGTATAAAAGTATATGACGAAAAATGCAATCGTAATTTTTTTCAGAATTTTTCGACCCAGTGTATCTGAAGTAGGTATGATTTAAAAATTTGAAAGAAAAAAAAAAAACTCACTTTATAAAATCTGAAAAAATTCAGAATAATCTTATAAAATATAACAAAATTTTTGACACCTATTAGAAGATGGAGATTTCATAACTTCAAAAGATAAATAAGGAAGATCAAAAATTAAAAATTATTATTATTATTTTGAGAATTGTTATTTTCCTTTTTTATCTTTTGAAGCTATGAAATCTCCATCTTCTAATAGGTGTCAAAAATTTTGTTACATTTCATAAAATTTTTCTGAATTTTTTCAGATTTTACAAAGTGGGTTTTTTTTTTCAAGTTTTTAAATCATAATTCAGATACGCTGGGTCGAAAAATTCTGAAAAAAAAAATACGATTGCCTTTTTAGTTATATACTTTTATACAAAAAATTATCAAACCAATCTGAGACATCGAAATAGAATCTTGATCGAGATGTTATGGAATGCCCCATAGATATAGACGTCTATGAATTTTTAACGAAACTGTTAGTACAGAGCATGAAAAGAAGCTTTAAAAAATTTTCACATTAAAGTGTAAATAAAAAATTTGTTGGTGGTGTTACATATATGTACGGTACGTTCGCGGTACATACGAGGTATACGGGTACACGTACATATCGATTCGTGTGTATAAGCCGTTGATAAAATATTTGCTTTATCGTCATATGCAATATGTCGATATGCAAAAGTGACATAGATAAATTTTCTCTCCGTTTATATAGATAGAAAGTTTCTTCGATTCAAATCTGAATCGATTAAAAAAATTTTTTCATCGTAATTTAATTATTCAAACGGTTTTGAAAGTCGGAAACAAGTTTTTTTTTTTTTTTTCTATTTTTCCTTTTCATGATAATAATTTTTCATCCAAAAAGAGGATAAAATTTACAGAAATTAAATATTTTTGGTTTTCAATCGAGATTGATTTTGAGTTTAATTTAAAAAAAAAAAAAAAAAAGAAAACTCCGAAGTAATTAAAGAATTTTTTGAATAAATTTTTACGAAGAAGATAATTGAAGCGTTATTTAATTTTGCGACAAAAAAAATTATATAATTTTTATTCCTTGGAGTAGTTTAGGTCATGAAATTATGATGCAGGTCTTTTATTTCTATTTTAAGATGAAGTTATATATACAAATAAGTAATTTTTGTCAAAATATCAGCCAAACTCGCGTGTTTTTAGTTTATAATTAATTCAGGTGTTATGTTCCTCGTTGTTATTATTATTCATCGCTTGTTTTACTCTTACTGCTACTGTTGCTGCTTGTGCTACTGCTGCTGTTGCTGTGGTGTTGAAACTTTTGAAACGAGTTTACAAGCAGCAATTATAAACACTTGATGAATATTTCAAACGAGTTTAAAGTTTTATCTTTTCAGTCACATTATTATCAATATTATTATTATCATTAAAAAACGAAAATGAAAAAAAAAAAATAAAAATACAAAAATTTCATAACATTTCACCCTTATCAGTCCACTCAGAAAGACAACGTATTATATTTTGAGGGTGGCCATGGTCAGGGAAAACTTTGAAATGTTAAGAAAATTTGTTATTAGTCAGAGAATTTTTTCAATTTGTTTCCCATCTCAGCTGTCCAAATCGACCATGTTTATAATTCGATAATCCAAATTTCTGTGTGTTAACTTTTTTTTCGTAATAGTCAGGGGAAAAAAAAAGTATAGATTTTCCGTCAGGGAAATGTCAGGGAATGTTTCTCAACGGTTTCTGTAGTTATCCTGATTTTTTCTTTGATCGGATGTTCGAAAAAAAGCGGTATTTTTTTTTTTCTTTTTTTCTTTCTCTCTCTTTTAAAAATCATAAAGCTTTTGCTTTTTATTGAGGTAAATTTGCGAAACAAAAAACGAAAAGTATTTAAAAAAAAGAAAAACAGAAAAAAAAAAACAAGAATTTTTTTCACTCAATTAATTCATTTTTATATAGAAAACTATAAAGCTAATCGTTAAATAGTTTATAAATCTAATTGAAATAAAAATACATTGGTCAGTTAGTTAGTGGCTTGATTATATAGTTAGTTAGTTTGAAGTTGCAGTAATTGAAAAAAAAAAAAAAAGAAAAAAAAGTTCATTTTATCGTTATTTACTGCACCGAACCCGCGGGCGAGTAAGTTTGTTCGTTTCTTTGGGTCGCTAAATAATTTCTTTTAGTTAGTTTTACCTTCACTCGTTTGTTGAACTTACTTGTATATAAAGGTGAACCTCAACCGCATATATATATATATACATATATGTATCTACGTACATATACATGCAGCTTGCAGAGTTGTCTGTGTCTTGTGTTCTCGGACATTAAATTAGGTTTTATCTTGTTTGTCTGTCACATGAGACTGCTGCTCGCCGTTGCTTATAAAAAGAATGAAAGAAAAAAGAAAAAATAGGGGAAGAAAAAAAAAAAATTAAAAAATACAGAAAATTAGTCGCTTAGTGAGCTTAGTTAGTATAAACTTTGTATCCTCTCTCCTGCGTATTAATAAATCCGGAATAAAAGATGAAAATTATTTATTTTACAAAATATTAAATATTTGAAGAATTTCCGGTTCCAGAAATGGGGTTTTTTTTTTTTTTTTTTCCTTCCTTTTTGCTTTATTTATTTCTCGACTTGCCCAATTCAACGTGGATTTTGTTGATTTATTTTACGATATTTTCACCCCTGGCTGCAGTCATCAACGTTTAAGGGTCTGAATTATTATTATTTTTATTGTTATTGTTATTATTATTATTATTATTATTTTTCTTCATCGTCTGCATTCTGTTATATTAAATTTTACCTACTCCTCCTCTCGTTTTTGAAGCGACAATAATTTTTTTTATTTATTTATTTTTTCTGCTCCTTATGTATATAATACCTGTTATATTTGTATATAGGGATATAAAATTCGCTCCTGTATTTAGCGAAAAAAAATTTCTTTAACCCTGTATACGGTGGGGTTATAACGTAGATAAGGGTTTGAAAAATCGTGGATGGGTGAGGATTAAACCGATCGGCAGTTTCATAAAGCTTTCATGTAATTTACCCGATCCTTTTAAATTTCAAAGACTTTCATCATTCGAGGTTTTTTTCTTTTTATTTTAACCCCCTCCCCCCCCGCCCCCCCCCCCCCCCCCCCCATGAATATATATATATATATTTTTTTTTTTTTCGTTTTCTTTTTCTTTTTTTCCCCCTCAGTATTCAGTATACATACAGTATCTATCTATACTTTGTCAGTTCTACTTGACTCGCGAGGAATTACATCACCTACAAACGCGGGGTAATCCCCCTTAGCTCTTTTACTTAATCGTCAATGACAGCGGCAACGGTAATCCGAGATATCGATCGTGGTAACTGGTATAGGTGTTTGCTGGCTCACCGCTGCTACCCAACACCTGAATAAATATTTATCTGTATCCAATTGTCACTTTCAACCCTTTCCACTTATTATTTATATTTTTTCTTTCTTTCTTTTTTTTTTCTTTCTTTTTTTTTTCTTCTTTTTGACATATAATGCGAGTTCAATGATACTTCGTCATTACACTTGAGGCTTTTCCGTAGCTTTGTAGGGTACTATTATATCACATTGCTATATACCTTATATATCTACAATCTACATAGGTAAACGCGAAAATAAATGGGCGATTGTGATTCTTTTTTTTTTTATTTTTTTTTTGTCTTGTTCTTTTTTTTTTTGATTCTTAACGATTTTTGATTCTTAATGATGAGAGTCAGTCAAATTCATTTCAGTAAAAAACCGAATGACCAAAACTGCGAAACTTGAAATTCACGCGCTGTTCCTCGATTAAATTTTCGTTTTCTCGGACTTTCGGAGTTTTGGACTTTCCAAGTTTTTGGTTATTCGCATTCAGATCTTTCCGGATTTCCATATTCCGTAGTTCAACTTTTCTGAAAATTTAGAAATTGTTTCAAATGAATTCGTAATTTTGTGACCGTAAGAAACTTTTCAAAATTTGATACTATAAACTGGCCCCAAATAATTTTTAGACAGATTTTGAAGACGGAAAAACGTGAAATAGCCTCAAAAATTGGCTACAACGAATCGACTGTTTTATCAAAAGGCTATATCGATGATGCAAGAATTTTTCTTTCTATTTAAATATTCCAATACGAAAACAGAATAAAAATTCGTAGCATATATATATTTTATTCAAAACAGTATATATGGGGCATTCCAGTTATAAGCGAGCGGCCATTGCCTCGACATTTTTTTTTTTTTTTTTGTGATGCTAATTTTTTTCAAGTATTTTTTGACAAAAAAAGACATACGTATTCCTCAAAAAAAAATTATTCGTCATCCGGTTCCAGTTTATGACCTTTCAAAGAAGAAAAAATTATTTTAATATAAATTATATAAAAATGTCGAGGCAATGGCCGCTCGGTTATAGCCGGAATGCCCCATATATAAATATATCATAGATATAAATATATTATTATTTTTTTTTAACTTGGAAAGTCAGAAAAAAAATTCAGACCCGGTCACCCTGTAGGTATAATCTGGAATTAAATTCCTGTAGGATTCCGAATCTCAGTTTTCGCACGAGTTTCGCGTGTCTCTAACATGTATTGTTATCCGTAGATAATTTCATCTTTATTTATTTATTTATTTATTTTTTTTGCCTAAAATAATTGTAATTTAACGATCAAATATCACGAGATTTCTAAACACGCCAGCTAGAGGAAGAGGGGAGAGATCCTGATCGTGCGGCACAAAATAATTAATCGAGTCTCAGGGTAGGTACTTAATTCATACGTCAAAAGGATTATTGTTATAGCTTTTCTATAAACAAGATAATCAAAAAAAAAAATAAATAAAAAATTATTGCTTTCCTTTTTAATTAGATTTTGCTTTTAATTAAATGATGGAAAAAATTTTTATTCAAAACACATCGATTATTAAATTATATATAATAATTTATTAAGAAAAGTATAATTACGAGCAGGTAGACGCAAAAAAGTTTTTATTTATTTTTTTTTTTAATTTTATTTTCGACTCTTTTCTTTTCATAATTAATGTCTTATTAACCCCTTCGTTAATATTTATACCATATTACAGATAATGCGCATCTAATATTTGCCAAATATTGATTCCTCATTTTTTACTTTTTCGAATGAAAATCAAATCAGATTTTGAGGAATTTGAAATCGCGGATAAAAAAAATTTCAAATTTCAAAAAGTGTAAAATTGAATGTATATCAAGAAAAGGTAAGAAAATAGTTGAAACGAGGATTAGAATCAATCGTGAATTGAAAATCTCTTGTATCCTTTGTTTCTCAACGTTTTCTGGCCAGGGGGTTGCGATGAGTGAAGCGAAGGGTAAAGAACAGAGCATGGGGGGGTGGGATGGGGAGGGGAGGGGCACATTTTCGTCTTTTCTCCGCTGTTCGTTTCTGATTTCTATTGATTCACTCGCCCGCGGGAGATTTGACGACCTGGAAATCTCGCCAGGGTTTTCTATTCCAGCTTTGGAAAAAAAAAAAAAAAAAAAAAACTCGTTGGAAATCTTGTCAGAACGATGAAAACGGGCTTTTGTAACGCTGTTATGAACCGTGACCCTCTCACCACGTCGGAGTGACTTCTATATCTCAGTCAACTGTCTGTGAAACAAAATTTTTTTTCATACGAAGCGTAAGATCGGGCGAAAAAGAAACAAAAAACAAACAAAATAAAAATAATAATTAAAAAAAAAAAAAAAATGAAGGAAAAAAATAATTAATTATTGAACAAATTTCACTAATTCAATACACGAAATTTAACAATAATAATAATAAAATCTCCATCCGGACATCCCATTCAGATCCCATCACCCTTTTAGCTGAAAACCTTTTCAAAAGCTCCGCGCCAAGCCAACCCTCTTATTTAAACGACGATTCGGTGGAATCTTGTCAACGATTCAACCTACGAGATTAGGGATTACGGAATGGGAGTGGTCAGCCGTGAGATCTGATTATCCGACTTCTTGTCGACTATTATTATAATTGCATACGTGTGGTTGTATTTAATTTAATTGAAATGGTAATTTGAATTATGTAATTTTAGATTTTATTATAATTATAATAATAATATTTCTCGAATTCTGATTATGTAATTGAAAAAAACAAAAATTAGGTATTTAACTCTACACAGAATCAAGAAATTCTATGGGGTATGTCATGGTCACTGTGTACGATTTCTTAAAAAATTTTCTTTCTTTTTCTAAAAATACAAAATATAGGTAGATATTTGAGGAAGTTGGCTAGTCAAAAATCAATACTTTTTGTGAAATTTATCAGGGCATAGTCAAGACATTCGGCATTTGTCTGATTATTATATTTCTGATCTAAGGATGTCTCTAAAAATTCAATTAAAAGAAAACAAAATATCAAAATTATGAACAACCGGTAAGATATCGATTTTTTATTTCAAATCGCTTTCAAATATTGAATAATCCAGTACATTGGTTCGATTTCACTCTTCGATGGTTATTTATGTTCAGAAAAGTATTCTTCACAATACCACTGGGTCAGTTTTTTTTTCATCGCGTTGGTGACGTTGAATATTCAATTTTACAAGATTGGATCCCGGTCGATTTCGATCAACAAATAACGACATAGAATTGCCTATTGACAAACAAAAATAATTTGTTACAGTAAATTTGTGAAAAATACTTGTCTGAACAAAATAAATCATCTAAGAGTGAAATCGAATCAGTCTACTAGATTTTTTACGATTTGAAAGCGATTTAGAATGAAAAATCGATATCTAACCGTTTGTTCATAATTTTAGTATTTTTTTTTTTTTTTTTTTTTTTGAAATTGAATTTTTAGGGACATCCTCAGATCACAAATATAATAATCAGACAAATACCCAATATCCTGACTTCCCCCTGATAAATTTAATAAAAAGTATTGATTTTTGACTAGCCAACCTTCTTCAATGATACATATTTGTTCCGCTCAATACTTTGATGGGATTTTGAAGTCTAAAATTGAAATGAATTTCAGAATTGGAATTTTACATCATTATTTTTTTTTAGCAGATATTTTATAATCGCGTAAAAAATCTATAACCACGAATTTTGGGTAGAAATCGATTTTATTTATTTATTTATTTAATTTAATGCCAATATGTTGAATATAGTCAGGTTTTCGGGGATTCTTTTTTTTTCGTATAGAATTTTCGGACTTCAGTACATATACTAGCTACTCCACGTCTCGTAACATATATATACATACACGTAATACTAATTTATGCGTGTCTATTTTTCTGGTCCCATCATTGCGTAAACTTTTTTTTTATCTACTTCTCTTTTCGTTTTGTTCACTTTTATCGCCCTTTTTCGATGTCTTTTGCCGGCTTTTATCCTCTCGCGTAAATCCGTCCCTAACACCCACGCATCGGTACACTATAACCTGATCCTTTACGATTTTTCTCTCACTTTTACGTTTTGTTTGTTTTGGGTTTTTTTTTTTTCTTTTTTTTTTTATCATGTACTTCAAACACTTATAAATTATCTATAATGTAATTAAAACGGTGGATCCAGTATGACCGAACCGATAACGGGTAACTTTTTTTAAATTTTCGTTTTTTTTTTTTTTTGCTTTAATTGAATATTGAATTTTCATACTCTCGAGTTCAACGATTTGATATTATCTCACTTTTTTTTATCTCGTTTTTATTAAAAACACTTTCGAGATAATAAATACAACAACGATCAATTATTCAGATTTTTGGTTATCCATTTTATCTGTAATTGTAAATAACGATTAAAAAACGCGAAAGAGAGAGAGAGAGAGATATTGGAAAATAATAATAATAGAAGATAGATAATCAGCATTTATGAAATAAATTGAAACGAAAAAAGAAAAAAACATACACTTAATAAGTAAATATATGAATAAATAAATAAATACATAAATTCTCGTACTTATGATAGTAAACACTAATTTTTATTTATTCTTTTTGTTTTTTGTGTTTTTTTTTTTGCTTGAGAGAAATTTACGTCACTTACGGTTTGGGTACGAGTTGGATAACGAGCATGATGGTAACCGTATAACGTCTGATTAGTCCCTTGTTATTACTACTGTGTTGTCTACGTTCAGGGATTACAGTCAGAAACCGGTCGGCCGCGAGTCACGACAGTACAGCTCCACCGTCCGACCGGTACTAGTAGTTTACTACTAATTTCTAACGAGCGATATCTTCGCCTTCTAATTCTATACAAAATTTATATAAATCCATTTATTATTAATTGAAGAATTTTTACCGTTTTATACAATTTATTTATTTATTTATTGAATAACGCATTTAAAATTGCTTGAACAAATTTTTTTAACGTGATGGATGAAATTCTTTTCCAAAATTGATAAAATGAAAAAAAAAAAAAAATTAATAAATAAATACAATAAGAAATAGGAAGAAGAAAAAGAAAATAGAAAATAATATATTAATACAGAAAATATAAAGTCAATTGAAATGTTGGGAATAAAGGTTGGAAAATTCATTCAATGTTTTTTATAATTTCCTTTTTTTTGTTCTCATCCCCCGTGAGGGTAGCGGCAGGAATAGCAGTAGCAGCAAAAGTATAGCAGGAAGAGAAAGTGTTTGTGAAAAAAAAAATAAAAAAACAAAAAAAAAATAAAAAAATTGTGAAAAGCTTAAACATCGCGAAATTACTCACTTTTCGAATTATTCTTCTCATCCGTAAACGCCCTCGGCATGGGGTATGGAGCATGGATACGGCGGCAGGGGTGGGTGCGGGTACGAGTTACGGGTACGGGCTTACGCGGTGAGTGAATAAAAGCTCTCTTTTTTAAACAAGTACCTACCTACCTATTGCGTGTGTATATATATATACAGTGCGAACTGGTTTGTATAAAGCAGAAACGAGGGCTGTGGGACAGAGGAAAGTATATATAGGTTACCCATAGGGAGGAACAGAGAAAGCCTGGAAAAGGAAGTGAAGTGAAGCGATGGGAAGGGCAGGGCAGGACAGGGCAGGGTAGGGCAGGAAAGAGAAGTGAAGGGAATGAAAGAGAAGGGAAGGGAAATGTCGAGAGAAAAGCGTTTAAGCCTAGATAAATACCCGAGAAATTTGAGACTGCGTTGTAATGATACTTGATACTCGACACATACATACCCTACATACCCACCCTACATACTTATAGATACGAGTACTAAAAATTCATACGTGTGTAAAAGTGTAACGTTTATGGCTATGTATATACATATAATATGTGTATGTATGTACATAAATGCATGTGTGGTATACGCCACGGTATATTATACAGTTTAAAAAGGTATGTATATGCAGATAACATATATACACATATACATATACGTAGGTATAGGCTAAAGCCCTCGGGGGTTGCGGAAAGCCTTTTGTACAACGCTTTGTATCCTCGATTCTGAAACAAAACGACGGTACCGGCGCGTCAAGCTCTGAATCTTTTTGTTCTAGGAAAATCAATTCGATACCTATAGTGATTTTTAAAAACCTTTATATATAGGTAGGTATGAAGTATACGTATCTAGATAGATATAGATATGATATACCCCGGAGGGGATATATATATATATATTTTTTTTTTTTTTCACACTAGAAAAATCCGGTCACAATCTCTTATTCGTTACAGTTTTTTTTTTTTTTTTCTTTGCAGATTTTTAACTTTTGAAAAGAATTTTTTTCTTTTTTTCTTTTCTTCTTTTTGGAAAGAGAACAATCCGGATTTTTCATAAAATGTTTTTATATTATTAAAATGAAAAAAAAAAATACACAAACGGGAAATTAGCGAGATGTAATTATACTAATAAATTCGGTACATATTTTTAAACTTTAATATAATCTAAGAATGTTTTTTTTATTTTTTTTGTATTTTTTTTGTTTCTTAATATATATTTTCAAAGACGCAGTATATATATCGTAACGAAAGTTATAAAAACTATGGACCAATGAAGATTGACAGATAAACGAGCATTCGTGTGGTACAAAATTGTCACGATTACTTGTCAATTTACTTCCCTATATAGCTTCTTTTTACATCCCTTTACACCCATATCTCTTCTATCTTCTCTCTTTATACTTCGACAACGCCCCACGACTGTAGAGTGGCTCGAATAAAATCACCGCAATAAAACTGTCGTCGGTCAGAATTTGGCCTACGATCCATTTATACATAGTCAGAAGAAGATAGAATAAAAAATAAAAATTAAAAAAACAGTACAAATTTTTTCAGACGATTATTTTTTCTCTTCTTTTTCCGTTTTTTGATTTTTCTTTTTTTTTTTTTTACAGACATTATGGCGTGTACAATCTTAACATATTTTATATTTCCAATTAAAAGAAAAGAAAAAATAAATAAATAATTAAATTAATAATAATAATAATAATAATAATAATAATAATAAATTGTATCAAAGTATGAGTAATTATCGACGAGGGAAATTTTACGGAAAATAATGAAACTTTATTCGTGGAGTTTTTTTTTTTTTTTTGTGCATTTCTTTTTCGATATTTAAAATTTTGAATAAAATGTCAAAAATGAAAAGGAACAAATCTGAAAATGCACATAGATTCATTTTTTAAGATTTTAGGATACATAGTAGACTCTTATAAAGATACGTATCGCTTGTTTTTAACTTATATTTATATTGCTTATATCAGAGTGTACGTATAGGAAAAGTTGCGCGGAATGCTTATCGGTCCTTCGATTCTAATCGTAACTTTTAAAACTCTCTAGGTATAGTTTTTTCTTTTTTTTTTTTTTTTTTTTTTTTTTTTGTCTATCCTCTATCTCCTGAACAACTGTTTTTCTTTTCTTCTCTTTATTTTTATTTTTTCTTCTTTTTTTCTTTATATTTTTTTCTTTTTTCTTTCTACTCTGCGCGCCCCTACGAGGCTACAAATTGCTTCGAGTGACCCTTGCGATCGAGCACAGAGTATAAAGATTGTGCCCATAGGTACCACGTAGGTATGTACATACCTACATACATACATACTGTACCGTATACGTATATACGTATATATGTATTTATATATTCACAAGTACGAATATACCACATACATAAAAAAAAAAAATACATGTATGATACCGTATGGACCAATAATAATGAATACATAAACCTCGACGAACCTGGTCTTTTATTTTACTTTATTTTATTTTATCTCATCTCATTTTCTTGTTTGTTTTTTTTCTCTCTCTCTCTCTATCTTTATATTCAGATCAAAATTATCTTTCAAAGTTTCTCTATTTTTTTATTTGACGTCATCTTATTTTTCTTTTACTTCTACTTTTCCTATTTCTCATCGTTTCTTTCAGCGTTGTAAGTAAGTAAGTAAGTAAGTAAGTAAGTAAGTATGATGTGATGTATAAAATTCTTGTAAAGTAAAAATCAAGCTAAAAATTTCATTTTTATATCACTGACTTACGAAGTATGACGTCTGGTGGTTGCGAAATGGATTTACCTGTTTTTTTACTCTCTCAATAAAAAAAAAAAAAACATATAATAAAAGATAAAAAAAAAAAAAGGAAAAAGTACTTGAGCTTTATACACTTTTTCTTTTTTCCTTTTTTCAACATAGGTAAACCGATGAATAGATTCTATTGTATAGACTATAGAATATAGAAAATAGCAGAGAGAACGAGCAAGAGAGAGAGAGAGAGAGAACAAAAAAACACGAAATACATATATGGATGTATGTACCTATGTGCAGGGGTATCTATGTGATATACAGAATATAAATTTACTCGTTTGGAATAGTTTCCTTGTTATTTTTGACTAAGAGGTTTTGAATAAGAGGTGAAAAATAATTGAAGTGTGAACAAAAAATAATATATATATATATATATATATATATATATATATATATATATATATATATATATATATATATATATATATATATATATATATATAAATATATATATATATATATATATATATATATATATATATATATATATATATATATATATATATATATATATATATATATATATATATATATATATATGTCGACCCATTTGTGAAATCTAAAAAAATTACCAAAAATTCTATATTTTATTTAGAATTTTTTGGTGTAAGAGCCACAATGGGACGAGACCTTTTTCTAGACCTTTTTGGGCTTGAAATATCTATAATTCATTCCAACCGTGTAGATCTCTGAGGAGAATATCTTATCGTTATATTTGGCAAGTTTTTGGGTTGGGAGGATTTTCTTATCGTGTAAACTAAGAAGAAAAAAAAAAATAATAATCATACCATCTTTTGGGTTTTTGAAAATACTTTTCAGCACTCAAAGAATCCAAACTCAGAAAATTTAATATAATTTTATTTTATTCTTTTCTTTTCGTTCTTTTCTCAAGTATAATCTACCGAAGTCAGTCAGTCTTATCCCCATTCGAGAAATATCCTAAAATTTTACTCAGACTATTCCTGTTGGCTTCTATTCAATAATAACGCGCGAGAGTCGAGTAGGTACCTACATACCACAACGAGATGCTTCTGCTTATACCCAAATTCAATTACTTATCCCTCGAAGTGTTTGTTGCTTCGAAATAATTGAGGTTCTCCTTCCACTTTTGACCGCCCAATATCGTTACTTACTTACTTACTTGATTCTTCAATAAACTTTACGAACTTCGATAAGATCAAGTTCAAATTTGGTCCGTTTTATCTTTTCAATTTTTTTTTTTTTTTTGTTATTTGATTTTATCTCTTTTTTTTCTTCTTTTTTGTTTCTTTCCATTTCATTATCGAATTATTATTTTTCTTTTTTCGATCGTAAGCTGTTGATTTTATCCACTTGAGTGTCATTAATATGTATTTCTGAACACAAATCACGATATTAATTCAACGACTTTACGCTGCACGCGACTTTTGATTCCCATAATCCAACTCCATTCTTATACACTCTCTCACAACCATATTTGGCCCCATCTTCAGAACGTGTTTGACGATTGTATAATCGGGATTTAAATGCGTTTATTATTGTTATTATTCTCACTACTGTATGTTATTATTATCCAATTTTTATTGCGGAGTTCTATATCTAGAATGAAATGTATGTATATGTACATATGTATATGTATATATATTATCTGTAACTATTTGACGAGAGTTTGAACACGCGAATGCTTATCAAGACATGGAGATTATCCTAATATTAAGAGATAGTGTTAAGATGGGGTTAAGTTGATTTTGCGAATTTTACAAATTCCGAATTCATTTAAGACACGTTAAAGTTTGGAATATTAAGATTTGGAAAGATCGGAATGCGGATGGCTAAGAACTCGAAAGTCCAAAAATCCGAAAATTTAATGCAGAGGCACGAGGCTCAATGCGTGAATTTCAAGTTTCGGAGTTTTGGCCTCTCGGATTTTTAGCTTTCGAAATTTTCAACTTATGACATTTTTAGATGTGAAATTTTTTAATCGACTGTATAGACTTCTGAGGAAATACTCTTTCCGATTACTGTAAATCGGCAATATTAAAATTTCGAATTTTTACAGTTCAGAACTACAAACGGCTAAATTCATTTTTTTTTTTTCTCTTCTTTGAGTAAATGCGTTTTTTTGTCTTCTATGCAAATTGCAAAGCATATTGCATATTATGTTTCAAATTTCATTCCGCACATTCTGTTAGAAAAGTAAAAAAAAAAAAACAAGCCGGAAAAACAGTTTTGCGGAGTACTTTTCATCAAAAAGAAAAAAAAAAGGATGGGTTTGTCAGGGAAAGAAAAAGTATTAAAAAAGTTGTGAAAAACCGAAAAAAAATAGATCAAAATTGAAAATTTCACATGAAAAAAATGCCCTATATATTGACAAACAACAATTTTATACAGTGCATTCATTCTAATTCGATCTGGGAATATTTACAATTTTTTTGGTGTCATTGGCAAGGAATGCCCTATATATATATGAAATTTTCAATTTGGAAGAACATATTCTTTCATTTAGAAAGGTAATACAGAGAAAAAAGTATAGGTTTGACAGTAAAACAGCGAAAATCGATTAATTTCCGGTAGAACTGGAAGTTCAAATTAAACGAGACATGGAAATTCTTCATGTCCATCATTTGGTTGTAAAGTCCTGTGAATTTCAGATTTTTTCATCGAGCCGTTTCCGAGATCACCGCGCGAGTTTGTCGAACAGGCCGACAGATAGACCGAAATCTTTCTAAAAACCTGTTTTTCGGATTCTAGATGGTCGAAGAGGTGAAGATTCGTTGAAATTATCAAAATTCACTTTTCGACCAAAACCAATACTTTTCTTATATCACCGTAGCTGATGAAAATTAAAAACGTATCTTCGTGGATTTTTTTTTCAAAAATCGATATTATAAATTAATATTATTGTACTCCTGGATTGATTTTTTCACTCTTTTGATATATTGAACATAGTTAAGCATTCAATGGAGAAGATTTCTGGGTATGTATGTACATACGTACAGTATGAAATGGAATCGTAAAAAAAAATCGTTAGATAAAAATCGAAAAAGAGAAGAATATGAGAAAATAAAAAATAGAAAATCTTAAACCAAGAAACATAAAAGTTTTCTTAGTACATTATATTATATTATATTATATTCCTCGTCAGATTTATTATGAGAGAGACCTCCATTTCTCAGCGTTATTGAGTCATTCTACTTCGCCCCCCAAGTCTCTCTAACAAGCAGACTTCAATGACAAAAAAAAAAAAAAAAAAAAAACGAAGAAGGATAATTCTGTGAAACTTATTGTTACAGGAGTCAAGAATTTTCACCGCAGATTTTGCTCGAGAACTTAGATTCTTGGGGTTAGGGGTTAGGCAATAAGTTGGCTTAATTGAAAAAAAAAATTCAACCAGAATTTTTTCAGTTTTCAATTCTTAACAAAGAGATGGATATTATATTAATTAAATTTTACTTCTTATACAAACCAATATTAAATTTTTAAACAAAACTTAATCGAGTAGAAAAACAGAAAGTGATTATTCAGCCAGCCCATCTTCGTTCGGGGTTACAAAACTGTACCAAAATTTCATTCCGTTTATCTTTCGTTTTTTTTTTTTTTTTATTTCACTTTATCTTATTTTATTTTATTTTATATAATTTTTTTCTTGTTCACGAATCGGGGCAGGTAGGTACTGCTCGAAGTGTAGAAAAAAGCCAAAAAAAAAATATATATCAAATCGACCTCCTGACCCTTCTTTTTCTTCGTCCCCACAGGCTTCTTCTAAGCAAGGGCAGCTCCACTTCAACCGTCGACCACCAGGGTCTCGTTCTCGTTTTCGTTCTCGTTCTACGTTAGGTCGTATGATCGCGCGTAAGGGTGAATATTAATGAGCTGCCCTATTAATACCACGTGCCCTCGGCCTAAGAACGAAGGCCGAATACGACGAGGCTCGAATCGTCCAAATAGCGATGGGAAAGACTATTTCGCAAATTTTTCCAATTCACATCTAAAAAAACAATCCCCTAAAAAAAAAAAAAAAAATCGTTTTATCTTCGTTATTTTTATTTCTTTGTTTTTCCAAATTTGAAAAAAGAATTAACTACGATCTTATCGGTCAGATTTTCTCCCACAGAGTCACAATTTTGATTCAGTTTATTCCATCTTTCGAAACCTCTGCAGTAGATTTAAAAACCCTTTTCTAATCCTATTTCCGCAATTTACTTAATTTTATTTATTAACTATTTTGAATGTTTGTTTGTCAAAAACGTGGGTTTATACTCGTCGCTACCTATCGGCGTAGTATATACGTAAGTAAGACTGCGTGTCAAGGGATGATATTTCAGAATGGAAGGTGGCGCTTGTACACTGGTATTTTAGGCCGTGACTTAGGGTGTGAGTTTCGTTACGTTATAGAGGATCAGGGGTGGAGAGACGGGAGTCGATCTAAGGGACCTTCCTAATTACGTGGGAGCTATTTTTTGTTTGTTTTTATATTTCATTTTTTCTTTTATGGTTCTTTTTCTTTCTTTTTTTTTGTAGACATTTTTAATTATCTACCAATTTTTCACCCGCTCCATTCAACTTTTTTGTAGTCTTATTCTTATTCTCTAATTTATTGTCTTTGAGTTGCGATTACGTTCATGTTTTCGGGAATTTTTTTGTATTTTATTTTGTATTTTTTTTTATATACGTATAACAGCTAGCTCACATTGCGAATACGACTTCCTCCTTTTTGCTTGCCTATCTTTAACCTTGAATAAAAATCTGCTCCTATTTAAAAGATAAAATGAAAATCTACCCTTGCAGTTACAATTGTCCTTCGCTCTTTCGTTCCTTTGCTAGATTTCATTCAAAACACGAATTTTAAACAGCTAGTGATAAATTTTTTCAATGGTAACAATCGTCGCTGTGTTTATCTTCTTGAAAAATTTATACATTTTTTCCTAGCTCGTACACCGTACACAGGAGAAAATAAAAAAATGCTCGGTATACGTATCTGAGAAAATTTTCAAACGACGAAACAAGACGAGGAAAAAATTTTGGGGAAAATAAACTTTTTCGTCCTTTTTTTTTTTTTTTTTTAACTGGTTTCAAAATTTTTCACTAGTCTATGCGATTTCTTCTTTTCGATATCCATATTCATAAAAATAAAAATCGAAATTTGGAATTGAACATGTTTTTTAAATGAATTATAGGGGGGCCGGGGGGGGGGGGGGGGGAGGGGGTCAAATATCCGGGGTTTTCTTTAATGGAATAAATAAAAAATGACCCCCTAGATGGTCCAGATTGTTATTTTTGAATGACTTGACGGAAAATGTTTCCAGATTTTTTAAATTGAAATTTGTAAACTAATCAAACTTACGAAACGGTGTAACTATTTGATTTCAAATGTTGGAATTTGGTTGAATTCTTTTTCAGCTTTTAGCTGCGACCAAATGGACTGTAATTTTTTTTTTAAGAAAATGTGATAAAATTTTTTTCGAAATTGATCAATCTTCCTCAATTTTAGTCTGATTATTAATTTAGAGGGTTGGAAAAGAAAAAGAAGATGAAGAAGTAACAATAATGATGATGATAATAAAAAGAAAAAAAAAAAAAAGAAAAAAATGGATTATTGATTGATTGGGAAAATGATTGAAATCAAAAATTGATTTTATTTTTTATTTCTACCTTTGAAAAGTGAATGAAAGACATATTATATTCCAAAGGGCAATCGGATCAGCTTACCAGTCTTTTTCATATCGTTTATTCAAAAAAAAAAAAGAAAAAAATCAAAAAAAAAAAAAAAGTTCTCGAGATGTATGACATATGACATAATATCTTTCAAGTATATATAAAAAGCTATCTTTTATATAATATATTATACTTTGAGTATATAAGGTATATAAGAAAATCTTTGAGTTTTGGAATTTGATCTCGTATAATTCTTATCAGAAAAATAAAAGTTCTTATCTTTTGTTTTTTAATTTTATTACTTCGTTACCTCGAAATGTGTGATGGAAGATAATTTATGAAAAATCGTAAAAGAAAAAAAAAGACAAACAACCGAACAAAAAAAAAAAAAAAAAAAAAAAAAAAAAGAGATAAGAAAAATCAATCTCTCCTTTACTTTTGGATTATATTGACTATAGTTCACGGTTCTGTTTGGCAAAGCCTAATTATTGCTAAGTATTCGGGTGGATCTTCGTAGATAGTTAAGAACCAACTTTGAGCTTTGGTTAATACAAATCCTTTGATTTTAAAGATTAAAGATTTCTAAATGTTAATTACAAGAGGGGGGGGGGGGGGGGGGGGGGGGGCATCGCTTTCTGTACGGATTCTTTCCAGCTTCAATTTCAATTTCACTTTACTTTACTTTACTTTACGTTACCTTACCTTACCTTACCTCACCTTACTTTTACCTCATACCTACTTTACCTCACTTTATTTTAGATTCTAAATAAAACCTCGCTGTTACACTACTGCTACTACTACTGCAGGCTTTTGTCATTGATTAACTATATATTTAACAAAGAAAAATCACCGTCGCGACGACGCGACGTTAAAATCAAACGCGTCTTTTATCACGAGTTTAATTTCTTTTCGATTTTATTTTACCTTTTTATATCCAATCATTTACTACAATTTAAACATACGTGCTTACTTCTTTTTTTTTTTATTCTCATAAACAATATAAGGTCTATAATTTAATTTCGTCAAAATATAGGGTACTGATATAATTTAATCAAATTTATAATAATTATAACAATATTATTTACTCATATTGAATAAAAATTCATTTTTTCTGGTTAATCGATGAATTAACTCATAAATTTTTTTGCAAAAACTGTGAAAAAAATTAACAAACGAAAAAAAAAAAGAAATTTTGTATTTTTTTATTCCAAAATGTTTCCTTTTTTTTTTTTTGTTTTTTTTTCTCATTCCGCGCAAACATCGCGCAAATAACGTTTATCATGTAGTGTCTATATACATATAGCAGTAGAAGCAGCTGTGTGTTGGCACGTGTCAACATGGGGACACGGTTATAGCTTCGACATGGGATAATATATAATTGAATTCAAGACGAGGCCTCGTGGGCTTGGACGACGGTAGTACAAGGGTTGTTTGTGGCTTTGGTCGCAGTTCGGCCGCAGCCTGATATGATTATCGTACAGTAGCTCGGTATGTTGCAATACATATACGCTTATTCCATTAAGACCTAGACTTGCTGTAGCATATAATAAAGGTATATGTATAATATATGAATATTTTACCGCATTAATTAGTTAAATTTTCATATATATAATAAGCTGGACAAAACTGTTTGAGAAATAATTAATTAATTAATCAATTAATTTATTTAATTTTTTTTTTATTCTTTAATTAATTTATTAAAATTTTATCTTTTGTTTTTAATTTTGTTATTTTTTTTTCTTTCTTCAAATTTTCAAAACAAGCTGTGGTCGAAATGATTTTTTTTTTGTTCTTGTATTGTTTAGTACAAAAATTTAGAAAAAAAAAGAAATACTAAAAAGCAAACAAGAGATACTTGAAAAAACGAAAGAAGAAATGGTAGAAAAAAAAATGCTCCAAAAAAAAAAAAACTCAAAAAATTCTAAAAGAAAAAAAAATGAAGTTATACTAAACAGAAAACAAC